>CM063156.1:8903712-8972738 GCA_031885435.1 Passerculus sandwichensis | reverse complement strand
GGTGGTTTTTGGGGTGGTGTTTAGGGTGGTTTTTGGGGGTGTTTATGGGTGGTTTTTTGTGTAATTTTGGGGTGGTTTTTGGGGTATTTTTGGGTGCTTTTGGGTGGTTTTTGGGGTGTGTTTTGAGGCGGTTTTTGAGAAATTTTGGGATATTTTTGGGTGGGTTTTTGGAGGTTTTTGGGGTATTTTTGGGTGTTTTTGGGGTGGTTTTTGAGGAATTGTGGGGTGTGTTTTGGGGTGGTTTTTGGGGTATTTTTGGGGTGGTTTTGGGATGTGTTTTGGGGTGGTTTTTGAGGAATTTTTGGGTGTTTTTGGGGTTTTTTTGGGGTGGTTTTGGGTTGGTTTTTGGGGTATTTTTGGGTGTTTTTGGGGGTGGTTTTTGGGGTGTGTTTTGAGGCGGTTTTTGAGAAATTTTGGGGATATTTTTGGCTTAGTTTTGGGGATATTTTTGGGTGTTTTTGGGGTGGTTTTCGGGTGTTTTTTTGGGTGATTTTCCCCTCATTTTCCCCCCAAACCGCTCAGGGAACGCGCTGCTGCGGCGCCTGGTGCGCATCGGCGTGCTGGACGAGGGCAAGATGAAGCTGGATTACATCCTGGGGCTGAAGATCGAGGATTTCCTGGAGCGCCGCCTGCAGACCCAGGTCTTCAAGCTGGGCCTGGCCAAGTCCATCCACCACGCGCGGGTGCTGATCCGCCAGCGCCACATCCGGTGCGTGCCGCCCCAAATTCCCGAGTTTTGGGGTGAAAAATCCCAGTTTGGGTGAAATTCCCCAAATCTGGGAGCTCGGCAAGGCTCACTGCGGCTGCGCCGTACACCTTGCGAAGGGCGCGGGAAAACCAGGGTGGAAACCAGGTAAAAAACCAAAATTTCCAAATTTTAGAAGGCTCTGCACGATTTTAAGGGGTTTTGGGGATGTCCATCCTAAAATTTTAGGGTTAAATCCCAAATTTTGGGGTTTTTTTTTTCCTCCGAATTTTTGTCACTGTCCCTCCAATTGTCTCAGTGATTTTTAAATCACGAGGGCCTAATTTTTGATGGTTTTTCCTAAATTTTGGAGGATTTTCCCCCTTTTTTTTGGAGGAATCAGTGTTAAAGACTCTTCTGGATAAATTTGGGAATGTTTGGAGGATTTTTATCCCAAAATTCCAGGGTAAAATCCCAAATTTTGGGGTTTTTTCTCTCAAGTTTTTGTCGTTCTCCCACTAATTTTCACAGTGACTCTCAAACTTCAGGAACCAAAGTTTTGGGGTTTTGTGCCAAATTTTGGAGTTTTTTCCCCAATTTTTGGGGGAATCGTTAGGGAAGACCCCCTGAAACAAGTTTGGGAATGTTTGAAGTATTTGTGTTCTGAAATTCCCCCAATTCTGGGGTGAAAAATCCCAATTTTGGGTGAAATTCCCCAATCTGGGAGCTCGGCAAGGCTCACTGCGGCTGTGCCGTACACCTTGCGAAGGGCAGGAACTGAAGGTGGGAATTCAGGTAAAAACCACAAATTCCCAAATTTTAGATGGCTGTGCACAATTTTAAGGGGTTTTGGGGATGTCCATCCTAAAATTTTGGGGGTTAAATCCCAAATTTTGGTTTTTATTTCCCCCCAAATTTTTGTCATTTTGCGGCCAATTTTCACGTCAATTCTTAAAGCTCAGGAACCAAGTTTTTTGGGTTTTTTTCCCCAAATTTTGGTAGGTTTTCACCAGAATTTTTGGGGATCCGTGAGGAAGACTTCCCTGGATAAGTTTAGGAACGCTTGAAGGTTTTTTATCCCAAAATTCTGGGGAAAAATCCCAAATTTTCGGGGGTTTTTCCCCCAAATTTCTTCTCGTTCTCCTGCCAATTTTCACAGCAGCTCTCAGAGCTCAAGCACCAAATTTTTGGGGTTTGGTCCCAATTTTCGGGGTTTTTGTCCCAAATTCAGGATTTTGGATATGTCTAGGATGGTTTCTGGTGGGTCCCAGCCCCAAATCTCTGAAATTCCCCCAATTCTGGGGTGAAAAATCCCAATTTGGGTGAAATTCCCCAGTCTGAGAGCTCGGCAAGGCTCACTGCGGCTGCGCCGTACACCTTGCGAAGGGCAGGAACTGAAGGTGGGAATTCAGGTAAAAAAACCACAAATTCCCAAATTCCTGAGATTTTAGAGATTTTTGGGGTGGTTTCCGGCATGTCCGTCCTGAAATTTTGGGGTTAAATCCCAAATTTTGGGGTTTTCTCCCCCGAATTTTTGTCATTTTGTGGCCAATTTTCGCATCAATTCTTGAAACTCAGGAACCGAGTTTTTTGGGTTTTTTCCCCAAATTTTGGTAGATTTTCACCAGAATTTTTGGGGATCCATCAGGAAGACTTCCCTGGATAAGTTTAGGAACATTTGAAGGTTTTTTACCCCAAAATTCTGGGGAAAAATCCCAAATTTTCGGGGTTTTTCCCCCAAATTTCTTCTCGTTCTCCCGCCAATTTTCACAGCAGCTCTCAGAGCTCAAGCACCACCAAATTTTTGGGGGTTTTGTCCCAATTTTTGGAGTTTTTCTCCCAAATTTAGGATTTTGGATATGTCTAGGATGGTTTCTGGTGGGTGCCAGCCCCAAATCCCTGAAATTCCCAAAGTTCTGGGGTGAAAAATCCTAATTTGGGTGAAAATCCCCCCACTCTGGGAGCTCGGCAAGGCTCACTGCGGCTGCGCCGTACACCTTGCGAAGGGCGCAGGAAAACCAGGGTGCAAACCAGGTAAAAAACCAAAATTTCTGAAATGTTTGGCAATTTTTAGGGATTTTGGAAACTTTTGGAATGGTTTCTTGGATCTACATCCTGAAATTTTTGGTTTAAATCCCGCGTTTTGGGGTTTTCCCCCATATTTTTGTCATTTCCCCACTAATTTGCGATTTTCATGTTGAAAAATGGATTTTTTTCCCATAAAATCCCCATATTTTGGATTTTAATTCACAAATTTTGGTGGAAACTTCTCAAATGTTTAGGATTCTCTTTCCCAGACCTTTATTCATTAATTTTATCCCTTAAACTTTCTTTTCCTCTTGAAATTCCCCCTAAACTCCATCATTTTTACCTTCCAAAATTGCCTAAAACTCAATTTTTTTTTTTTGCCATAAAAAATCCAAAATTTGGGATTTCAGCTTCTAGATTTTGGGGGATGTTCCCAAATTCATGAGGTTTTCTTTTCCAAACATTTTCCCCATTGAATTCTGCCAATAAAAATGCGATTATTATCGTAAAAAAACCCCATTTTTTGCCCGAAACCCGCGATTTTTTCACCGTAAAAACCCCCAAATTTTGTGATTTTAACCCCGATTTTTTTGTGCGTGTTTCTGGCGGCAGGGTGCGTAAGCAGGTGGTGAACATCCCGTCGTTCATCGTGCGCCTGGACTCGCAGAAGCACATCGACTTCTCCCTGCGCTCGCCCTACGGCGGCGGCCGCCCCGGCCGCGTCAAGAGGAAGAACGCCAAGAAAGGGCAGGGGGGGCGCCGGGGGCAACGAGGACGAGGAGGAGGATTGAGGGAAATCAGGAAAAAACGGAATTCCCAAAATTCTGTGAGTTGGGGGGGGGTTCTGGGGGTTTAAATGGGATTTTAAAGGGGATTTTTAGGGTTAAAATTGGATTTTTCCTGGGATTTTTAAAGGGTTGAAAGGGTTAAGAAATTTGATATTTTTGGTGATTGAAAGGGGGTTTTCAGGGTTAAAATTGGGATTTTTACGGTTAAAATTGGATTTTTCCTGGGATTTTTGAAGGGTTGAAAGGGGTAATAAATTGGATTTTTGGTGATTGAAAGGGGGTTTTCAGGGTTAAAATTGGGGATTTTTGGGGTCAAAATGGGGGTGGCCAAGAGGGAAAACGCCAAGAAAGGGCAGGGGGGAGCCGGGGGCAACGAGGACGAGGAGGAGGATTGAGGGAAAATCGGGAAAAAATGGAATTCCTGAAATTCTGTGAGTTTGGGGGGGGTTAAAGGGGATTTTGGGGGGTTTAAGGGGGATTTTTAGGGTTAAAATTGGATTTTTCCTGGGATTTTTTGAAAGAAAGGGCGGGGGGGCAACAAGGATGAGGAGGAGGATTGAGGAGAATTCCGGAAAAAAATGGAATTTCCAAAATTCTGTGAGTTTGGGGGGGGATCTGGGGTTAAAATGGGATTTTAAAGGGGATTTTTAGGGTTAAAATTGGAGTTTTCCTGGGATTTTTGGACGGTTGAAAGGGTTAATAAATTGGATTTTTGGTGATTGAAAGGGGGTTTTCGGGGTTAAAATTGGGATTTTTTGGGGTTAAAATGGGGGTGGCCAAGAGGAAAAACGCCAAGAAAGGGCAGGGGGCGCTTAAAAGGGTTAAAATTAAAATATTTTTTAAGGGTTTTAATGATTTAAAATTGGGTTTTTCCTGGAATTTTGATGGGTTTAAAAAGGTTAAAAAATGGATTTTTTGGGGTTTTTAAGGGGATTTTTAGGGTTTAAATGAGGATATTGGGGGTTGAAAAACTTGGAATTGGATTTTTTGGGGTTTTTCACGGGTAAAAATGGGATTTTTCATAGAACTTTGCAGGGTTAGAAGGGTTAAGATATTGGAGATACCGAAAAGGAATTTTGGGACATTTTAAAGCCACTTTAGGCCAATTCCGGGACATTCTGGGGTATCCAGGATGGAATTTGGGGTTTTTGGGATTTTGGGTAGGAATATTTGGGGATTTTGGGATTTTTTTGGGGTTTGGGGCCCCCCATGATGGCAGCACTGGGCTCTGACCCCCCTGATGGATTCCTGTGCCCCTCCCCCATTGGGGAGGGTCTGAGGGGGCCCCAAAATTCACAATTTTTAATTTTTTTTTTTTTTTTTTTAATTTTACGCTGGAATTAACCCTCTGTTGTTTTTTCTCCAGGTTGACACCACCTGAAATTTGGATTGGGAATTCCTTTTAATAAAAATTTAAACTTTAAAATGTCTCCTTGAGGTTTTTTGGGGGGGAAATCCCGAGATTTTGGGATTTTTAGGGAATTTGTCCCAAATTTTGGATGGGGGTTGAAGCGGGGCCACGCTCAATATGGCGGCTCCCATGGGGAACTTCCGGTGAACTCAAGATGGCGGCGCCTATGGGTAACTTCCGGTAATTCAGGATGGCCGCGCCCAATGGGCACTTCCGGTAAGGTTAATATGGTCGCCCCCGTTCAGCTCCACTTCCGCTTTTCTTCCAACAAGGCGGCCCGCAGGCATCAATTTCCGGTTTCCCTTTTCAATATGGCGCCGCCTATATGACGGTTACAGCGTTACGCAAAATGGCGGCGCCCATAAACCGGAAGCAGGAAGTCACGTGGGATAAACCAACCAATCACCGCTCAGTTTGGGGGCGGGTCCGCCATTGGCGGGAGATCCTCAGTGAGGTGAGGGCGGCCCGGGGTCCCTGTGGGGAAAGTTGGGGAATTTTTTGGGTTTTTTGGGAATTTTGCAGTTTTTTGGGGTCTTCGGGAGGTTTAATGGGGTCTCGTGCGGTTTCTGCGGAGTTTTGGGGGGGATTTGAGGGAAAATGAGGGCGGCGGAGCTCGGCGGGAACCGTGAGGGAGGAGGAGGCTCTGAGGGGGTTTCGCAGTTTCTGGGGCAGTTTTGGGATCTCTGAGGGAGGTTTGGGGCAGTTTCAGGGCATTTTGGCGTCTTTGAGGGGTCCCTGAGGGGGATTTTTGTGTCCCCGCGGTTTTTCGGGAGTCCTGAGAGGTTCCTGAGGAGACTTTGGGGTCCGTGAGGGGATTTCAGGATTTCTGAGGGGATTTGGGATCCATGAGGGGATTTGGGGTTCTTTAAAAGGGATTTTGTGTCCCTGAGGGGGTTTGAGGGGTCTCTGAGGGGGATTTTTGTTTCCCCGCGGTTTTCGAGAGTCCTGAGGGGATTTCAGGGTTTCTGAGGGGATTTGGGATCCATGAGGGGATTTGGGGCTTCTTTAAAAGGGATTTGGTGTCCCTGAGGGGATTTGAGGGGTCCCTGAGGGTTTTTTTGGGTCCCCGCGGTTTTTGGTAGTCCTGAGAGGTCCATGACGGAATTTCAGGTTCTTTGAGGGGATTTGGGGGTTCTTTAAAAAGGATTTTGTGTCCCTGAGGGGGATTTTTGTTTCCCGCGGTTTTCGAGAGTCCTGAGGAGATTTCAGGGTCTTTGAGGGGAATTTGGGAACTTGAGGTGCAAATTGGGATTCGGAGCAGAACTTTGAGGGGAATTGTGGAATTTCGAGTGGAACTTTCAGAACAATTCCCGAATTTTGGGACTCTGGGGGTTTCCTGAGCTTTTCCCACCTTCCGAAACGCCCCAAATTCCCAATTTTTCCCCATTTTCCCCCAATTTTCCCATTTTTCCCCGTTCCAGCACCATGGAGGCCCCGAAGCGGTTCCGGGGGGCCGCCCCGGGCCCGTCCCAGTTTGAGGAGGAGTTGGCCCAACTGGGGGAACTGGAGGAGATGGAGGAGGAGCTGGGGCTGGGGGAGGGGCTGCCCCCGGCCCCCCACAGCCAGCCCAGCGGTGAGAGCCCATTTCAAACTCATTGGGGGTTTTATTTGGATTTTTTGGGCATTTTTTGGGCCTTTTTGGGGTTTTTTTTTGGGATTTATTGGGTTTCTGTGCGGGCGTTTATTGGGATTTTGGGGGGAATTTATTTGGGGATTTATTGGGATTTTTTTTTTTTGGTATTTTTTATTTTGATTTTTTGGGGGGATTTTTGGGGATTTAAGGGTTTTTCTGGGGGGATTTATTGGGATTTTTGGAGGAGGTTTTTTTGGGGGTTTATTTTGGGATTTTTTTGGGAATTATTTTTGGGATTTAATGGAGGTTTTTTAAGATTTCTTTTTTTTTTATTTTTTGGGAGATTTTTAATTATTTTTGGGGGATTTTTTTATTGTTTTGGGGGATTTATTGGGGAGAGTTTTTGAGAATTTTTTATTTTGGTTTTTTGAGATGTTTATGCAATTGTTGAGATATTTTTTAGGAATTATTAGGATTTTTAGAGATTTTTTTTTTTTATTTTTGGGGGGATTTGTTAGGATTCTCAATTTTTTTTATTTGGTAGGGATTTTTTTGTTTTTTTGTTTTTTGTTTTTTTTTTTTTTTTAATTTTTGGGGGAATTATAGGATTTTTTGGGATTTATTGGGAGATTTTTTTGGGGATTTTTTGGGGAAATTTTTTAGGCGTTTTGGGATTTCTTGGGGTGTTTTTCTCTGCTTTCATTTGGTTTTTTTTTGCTGTTTTTCCCCCCAGGTTCGCTGTTTGTGGGGGAGGTGCCCCCCAAGTGGCGCCGCCCGGCCCCTCCCCCGCACAGCCCCCCGAGACCCTGACCTTCCTGCAGCTGGACATCGACCACTACGTGGGTATGGAGAGCCCAAAATCCCCAGATTCACCCCAAAATCCACCCTGCAAAAACCCCAAACCCCAGACCCAAAAATCCCCCTGAAAATCCACCAAAAACCCCAAAAATCACCCCAAAAATCCCCCCAAAAATCCCCCAGATTCACCCCAAAAATCCCCCCAAAAATCCCCAGATTCACCCCAAAAACCACCCTGGAAAACCCCAACCCCAGACCCAGAAATCCCCCTCAAAATCCACGAAAAAACCCCAAAATCCCCCCCAAAAATCCCCCAGATTCACCCCAAAAATCCCAAACCCCAGACCCAGAAATCCCCCTGAAAATCCACCAAAAACCCCAAAAATCCCCCCCAAAATCCCCCAGATTCACCCCAAAATCCACCCTGGAAAAACCCCTAAACCTTAGACCCAAAAATCCCCCTGAAAATCCACCAAAAACCCCAAAAATCCCCCCAAAACCCCCCAAAATTGCCCAGATTCACCTCAAAAATCCCCCCAGAACCCCCCAGATTCACCCCAAAATCCACCCTGGAAAACCCCCTAAACACCACACCCAAAAATCCCCCTGAAAATCCACCAAAAACCCCAAAAATCCCCCTAAAAATTCCCAGATTCACCCCAAAAATCCACCCTGAAAAATCCCCCAAACCCACAGACCCCAAACCAGCCCAAGAACTCCAAAAATCCCCCTCAAAATTCCCCCAAAATCCCCAAATTCACCCCAAAATCCACCCTGGAAAATCCCCAAACCCCAGACCCAAAAATCCCCCTCAAAATTCACCCCAAACCCCCCCAAATTTCTCCCGAAACACCCCAAAAATTCCCAAATTCCCTTCAAACCCCCAAATTTCTCCCCAAAATTCCCAAATCCCCCCCCGCCCCCAAAATCACCCAAAATTCTGTCATTTCCCTCCAAAATTCCCCTCAAATCCCAAATTTCTCCCCAAAATCCCTCGGTCCCCCTCCGAACTCCTCCCAAACCCCCAAATTTCCCCGAATTTTCCCGAATTTTCCCAAATTTTCCCAAATTTCCCCAAATTTCCCCAAATTTTCCCGTTTTTCCCGTTTTTTTGCAGGGGTTCCCCGCGGGGGTTCCCGGGCTGGCCCCACCCCTCCCCCATCCTGCGCATGTTCGGGGTGACGGGGGAGGGCAGAGCGTCAGCGTGCACCTGCACGGCTTCAGCCCCTACTTCCACGTGCTGGCGCCCCCAGGTGAGCCCCAAAACCCCAAAAATTCACCCCAAAATCACTGGCACCAAAAAACCCCAAAATCCTGTGAAAAACCCCCAAAATTCTGTGAAATTCCTGCCAAAATCGGCCCCAAAATGGCCAAAATCAGCCCAAAATGGAGATTTCGCAGCTTCTGTGCTGTCCTGGTTCCTCCAGGTGAGCCCCAAAATCCCCGGAATTCACCCCAAAATCCCTCAGCCCAAAAACGACAAAATTCTGGAAAAAACCCCAAAATTCTGTGAAATTCCTTGCGAAAATCGGCCCCAAAAATGGCCAAAATCAGCCCCAAAAACGGGAATTTGTGTGTGACCTGCACGGCTTCAGCCCCCACTGCCACGTGCTGGCGCCCCCAGGTGAGCCCCAAAACGCCCCAAATTCACCCCAAAATCACTGGCACCAAAAAACCCCAAAGTTCTGTGAAATTCCTGTGAAAATCGGCCCCAAAATGGCCAAAATCAGCCCAAAAATGGGAATTTTGGAGCACTTCTGTGTCCTGGTTCCTCCAGGTGAGCCCCAAAATCCCCGGAATTCACCCCAAAATCACTGAGTCGAAAAACCACAAAATTCTGGGAAAAAACCCCGAAATTCTGTGAAATTCCTGCCAAAATCGGCCCCAAAATGGCCTAAATCTGAGTGCACCTGCACGGCTTCAGCCCCCACTGCCACGTGCTGGCGCCCCCAGGTGAGCCCCAAAATCCCCCAAATTCACCCCAAAATCCCTGGCAGCAAAAAACCCCAAAATTCTGGGAAAAAACCCCAAAATTCTGTGAAATTCCTGTGAAAATCGGCCCCAAAATGGCCAAAATCGGCCCAAAAATGGAGATTTCGGAGCTTCTGTGTTGTCCTGGTTCCTCCAGGTGAGCCCCAAAATCCCCAGAATTCACCCCAAAATCCCTGAGCCAAAAAACCCCAAAATCCTGGGAAAAAACCCCCAAAATTCTGTGAAATTCCTGTGAAAATCGGCCCCAAAATGGCCAAAATCTGAGTGCACCTGCACGGCTTCAGCCCCTACTTCCACGTGCTGGCGCCCCCAGGTGAGCCCCCAAAATCCCCGGAATTCACCCCAAAATCACCCCAAAATCACTGAGCCAAAAAAACCCCAAAATTCTGTGAAATTCCTGCCAAAATCGGCCCCCAAAATGGCCCAAAATCGGCCCAAAAATGGGAATTTGTGTGTGACCTGCACGGCTTCAGCCCCCACTGCCACGTGCTGGCCCCCCCAGGTGAGCCCCAAAACCCCAAAAAATTCACCCCAAAATCCCTGGCACCAAAAAACCCCAAAGTTCTGGGAAAAAACCCCAAATTCTGTGAAATTCCTGTGAAAATCGGCCCCAAAATGGCCAAAATCAGCCCAAAAATGGAGATTTCGAAGCTTCTGTGCTGTCCTGGTTCCTCCAGGTGAGCCCCAAAATCCCCAGAATTCACCCCAAAATCCCTGAGCCAAAAAACCCCAAATCTCTGGGAAAAACCCCCAAAATTCTGTGAAATCCCCCCAAAAGTGTCTCCAATTTTGGGTGGAATTTTTGGGATTTTTGGCCATTTCAAGCCCGATTTTCACAGGAGTTTTGGGGATTTTTGGGGTTTTTTTTCAGGAATTTTGGGGTTCTTGGCTCAGTGATTTTGGGGTGAATTTGGGGAATTTTGGGGTCTCACCTGGAGGAACCAGGACACACAAGAGCTCCAAAATTTCCATTTTTGGGGCCATTTGGAGCCAATTTTTGGGGCATTTTTGTGGAATTTCAGGGGTTTCTGCGCTGAGGGATTTTGGGGTCGATTTCAGGAAAAAAATTGGGAATTTTGGGGCGATTTGGGCGAGATTTTGTGAGAATTTGGGCGGGACTTGAGGAATTTTGGGGTGAATTTTGGGACATTGCAGAAATTCAGGGAGAACTGTTGGAATTCGGGAGTTTTGGGTGGGATTTGGGTGGGATTCGAGGTGGAATTCTGGGAACATTTGGGCAGATTTTGGGAATTTTGGTGGCGTTTCAGGCAGGATTTGGAAATTAGGTGGAAATCAGGATTTTTTTTTTGAAAGCTGGGAATTTTCGGGAGCGATTTGGGGCGGAAATTTGGAATTTTGGGGCGTCTTAGCTCCGAATTTGAGGGGGATTTTGGGGGTTTCAGGGTCCCAAGCTGTGGAATGTTGGGATTTGGGGTGAATTTGGTGGATTTTGGGTTTCAGGGTCCCAGGCTGTGGAATGTTGGGGTTTGGGGTGGATTTGGGGTGGATTTGGGGTGAGTTTGGGGTGAATTTGGTGGATTTTGGGTTTCAGGGTCCCAGGCTGTGGAATGTTGGGATTTGGGGCGGATTTGGGGTGGATTTGGGGTGAATTTGGTGGATTTTGGGGGTTTCAGGGTCCCAGGCTGTGGAATGTTGGGGTTTGGGGTGGATTTGGGGGTGAATTTGGTGGATTTTGGGTTTCAGGGTCCCAGGCTGTGGAATGTTGGGATTTGGGGTGGATTTGGGGTGGATTTGGGGTGAATTTGGTGGATTTTGGGGGTTTCAGGGTCCCAGGCTGTGGAATGTTGGGATTTGGGGTGGGTTTGGGGTGGATTTGGGGTGAGTTTGGTGGATTTTGGGTTTCAGGGTCCCAGGCTGTGGAATGTTGGGGTTTGGGGTGGATTTGGGGTGGATTTGGGGTGAATTTGGGGTGAATTTGGTGGATTTTGGGTTTCAGGGTCCCAGGCTGTGGAATGTTGGGATTTGGGGCGGATTTGGGGTGGATTTGGGGTGGATTTGGGGCGGATTTGGGGTGAATTTGGTGGATTTTGGGTTTCAGGGTCCCAGGCTGTGGAATGTTGGGGTTTGGGGTGGGTTTGGGGTGGATTTGGGGTGGATTTGGGGTGAATTTGGTGGATTTTGGGTTGCAGGGGTGACGGAGGCGCACCTGGAGCCGCTGGAGCAGGAGCTGGAGGCCGCGCTCAGGAGGGAGCAGAGGGCGAACCCCAAACTGGGGCCCCCCAAAAACGTCCTGGGGCTGCAGCTGGTCCGCAAACAGAGTGAGGAAAAAAACCCAAAATTTGGGAATCCTGAATTGTTCTGGGATTTTGGGGGAAAACGGGGTAAAAATGGGGCAAAAAGTAGCAAAAATGCACCAAAAAACCAACCAAAATGACCTTAAAAAAACCCCGCAAAATCAACGCTAAAAGTGCTCCAGAAACCTCCAAAAATAGTGCCCAAAAATCTTCAGAAACGCCCCAAAAATAAACTAAAATGGCCTCGAAATATAACCCCAAAGCAACCCCAAAAATGGCCCCAAAACCGGCCCCAAAAAATTCTAAAATATTCCCCAAAAATGCCCCCAAAAATCAACTTAAATGATCCAAAAATATCCCCCAAAACTGCCTCAAAAACCTCCAAAAATGTTCCAAATATATTCTCCAAAAATGTCCAAGAAAATCAACCCCAAACTCGGCCCTAAAACTGCCCCAGAAAGCTCCAAAAATTACCCCAAAATCACCCGAAAGCAGTCCTGAAATATTCCAAAATAACCTCAAAAATGTCCAAAAATGACCCAAAAATTCCCCCCAAAATGCCCCAAAATCAACCCCAAAACTGCCCCAGAAAGCTCCAAAATCATCCTAAAAAATATTTCCCAAAATCCTCAAAAAAGCCCCAAAAATCAACCCCAAATCAAGCCTAAAACTGCTCCAAAAATATCCCCCCAAAAATCAACCAAAACCACCCCAAAATCAACCTCAAAAATGCTCCAAAAAATATTCCCCAAAAATCTGCAATAATGCCCCAAAATTCAACCCCCAAAACCCTCAAAAATTGGCCCAAAATATTCCCCAAACATCCACCCTAAAATGAACCCAAAACCCCTCCAGAAATAACCCAAAAATCAACCCCAAACCCCTCGGAATTTGAGCCTAAAAATCCTCCAGGGGTCCCAAAATTGGGGCAGTTTGGGTGCTTTTGGTTCAGTTTTGGGGCATTTTTGGGATATTTTGGGTGGATTTCGAGGGATTTTTGGGGATATTTTTGGGTGGATTTTGAGGGATTTTGGGGCAATTTTGGGGGATATTTTTGGGATATTTTGGGGGATTTTGAGGGATTTGGGGGGAATATTTCTGGGGGGATTTCGAGGGATTTTTGGGGATATTTTTGGGTGCATTTTGAGGGATTTTGGGGCAATTTTGGGGGATATTTTTGGGGCATTTTGGGTGGTTTTGGTTGAGTTTTGGGGCTGATTTCGAGGGATATTTCTGGGGTATTTTAGGTCAGTTTTGAGAGATTTTGGGGCTGCCTTAGGTGATATTTTTAGGGCATTTTGGTTCAAATTGTTGGGACTTTGGGGGCGTTTTTGGAGGGTATTTTTTGAGGATTTTGGGGGCGTTTTTGGAGGGTATTTTTTGAGGATTTTGGGAGCGTTTTTGGAGGGTATTTTTTGAGGATTTTGGGGGCGTTTTTGGAGGGTATTTTTTGAGGATTTTGGGGGCGTTTTTGGAGGGTATTTTTTGAGGACTTTGGGGGCATTTTTGGAGAGTATTTTTTGAGGACTTTGGGGGCGTTTTTGGAGGGTATATTTTGGGATTTTGGGAGCGTTTTTGGAGGGTATTTTTTGGGATTTTGGGGGCGTTTTTGGAGGGTATATTTTGAGGATTTTGGGGGTGTTTTTGGAGGGTATTTTTTGAGGATTTTGGGGGCGTTTTTGGAGGATATTTTCGGGCTATTTTGGGTGGATTTAAGGGACATTTTTTGGGTATTTTTGGACACTTCTGGGGCCGATTTTCATTGGTTTTTGACCTATTTTTCCCAGATTTCAGTGGGGAATTTGGGATTTTTTTGGGGGTTTTTTTGGGGTGACCGCTGCCTTTGCCCCCTCAGGTATTCTGGGGTTCCAGGGGGGTCTGCAGAGCCTCTTTGTGCGGGTGGGGGTCTCCCTGCCCCGCCTGGTGCCCCCCGCCCGGCGCCTCCTGGAGCGGGGGCTGCGCTGGGGCGCGCTGGGCGTGCAGCCGGCGCCGCCCTACGAGGCCAACATCGACTTCGAGATCAGGTGGGAAACGGCCCAGAGTTAACCAAAATCACCCCAAAAAAATCCCCCCAAAAATTCCCCACAAAAAAATCAAAATTACCCCAAAATTCCACCTCAAAATCCCCCAAAAATTCCCCCCCAAAAAAACCAAAATTACCCCAAAACTCCACCTCAAAATCCCCCAAAATCTCGCCTCAAATATCCCTAAATTACCCCAAAATCCTCCCAAAATTCCACCTCAAAAATCCCCAAATTGCCCCAAAAAATCCCTGAAAATCCTCCCCAAATCTCCTCAAAATTCCACCTCAAAAATCCCCAAATTACCCCCAAAAAATCCCCCAAAATCCTCCCAAAATTCCACCCCAAAAAAATCCCCCAAACTACCCCTAAATCCTCCCAAAATTCCACCCCAAAAATCCCCAAATTACCCTAAACAAATCCCCAAAACTGCCCCTAAATCCTCCCAAAATTCCACCCCAAAAATCCCCAAATTACCCTAAACAAATCCCCCAAAATCCTCCCAAAATTCCACCCCATAAATCCCCCAAAAATTCCCCCAAAAAATTCCCCAAAAAACCCCAAAATTCCACCTCAAAATCCCCCAAATTACCCTAAACAAATCCCCCAAAATCCTCCCAAAATTCCACCCCCAAAAATCCCCAAATTACCCGAAAAAAATCCCCCCAAACTACCCCTAAATCCTCCCAAAATTCCACCCCAAAAAATCCCCCAAAATCCTCCCAAAATTCCCCAAAATCCTCCCAAAATTCTACCCCAAAAAATCCCCCCCAAAATCCTCCCCAAATCCTCCCAGACCCTCCAAACCCCCCTGAACCCCAAATTTCTCCTCAAATCCTCCCCAAACCGCCCCTGAACCCCAAATTTCTCCTCAAATCCTCTCCAAACCCCCCCTGAACCCCGAATTTCTCCTCAAATCCTCCCCCAACCCCCCCTGAACCCCAAATTTCTCCTCAAATCCTCCCCCAACCCCTCCTGAACCCCAAATTTCTCCTCAAATCCTCCCCCAACCCCTCCTGAACCCCGAATTTTTTACAGAAACCCCGAAATGTCCCGAATTTCCCCCATTGCCCTTCGCAGGTTCATGGCGGACTCGGGCCTGGTCGGCTGCTGCTGGGTGGAGCTGCCCGCGGGGGGGTTCCAGTGGAGGGGGGACCCCCAAAACCCCCCAGATCCCCCCCAAAACCCCCCCCAGAATTTGAATTCGGCCCCAAATCCCCTGAATTCACCCCAAAACGCCCCCGAGGACCCCCCAAAATCCACCCTGTGCCAGCTGGAGGCCGACGCGGTTTGGGGGGAGCTGCGGGGTCACCCCCCCGAGGGCGCCTGGATTGGTTTGGCCCCGCTGAGGGTGCTGAGCCTGGACATCGAGTGCGCCGGACGGAAAGGTACTGGGACAAACTGGGACAAACTGGGAGGGACTGGGACAAACTGGGATGGACTGGGACAATCTGGGATGGACTGGGAGGGGTTAAATGGGGTCAAATGGGGTTAAATGGGGTTTGGGAAGGGTTAAATGGGGACTGGGAGGGGTTAAATGGGGTTTAGCAGGGGTTAGATGGGGTTAAATGGGGCTGGCCCCGCTGAGGGTGCTGAGCCTGGACATCGAGTGCGCCGGACGGAAGGGTAACTGGGACAAACTGGGATATACTGGGATGGACTGGGACAATCTGGGATGGACTGGGAGGGGTTAAATGGGGTTCAATGGGGTTTGGGAAGGGTTAAATGGGGACTGAGAGGGGTTAAATGGGGACTGGGAAAGGTTAAATGGGGTTTAGCAGGGGTTAGATGGGGCTGGCCCCGCTGAGGGTGCTGAGCCTGGACATCGAGTGCGCCGGACGGAAAGGTACTGGGACAAACTGGGATGGACTGGGATGGACTGGGATGGACTGGGAGGGGTTAAATGGGGTTAAATTGGGTTAAATGGGGACTGGGAGGGGTTAAATGGGGACTGAGAGGGGTTAAATGGGGTTTAGCAGGGGTTAGATGGGGTTAAATGGGGCTGGCCCCGCTGAGGGTGCTGAGCCTGGACATCGAGTGCGCCGGACGGAAAGGTACTGGGACAAACTGGGATGGACTGGGATGGACTGGGACAATCTGGGATGGACTGGGAGGGGTTAAATGGGGTCAAATGGGGTTAAATGGGGTTTGGGAAGGGTTAAATGGGGACTGGGAGGGGTTAAATGGGGTTTAGCAGGGGTTAGATGGGGTTAAATGGGGCTGGCCCCGCTGAGGGTGCTGAGCCTGGACATCGAGTGCGCCGGCAGGAAAGGTAACTGGGACAAACTGGGATGGACTGGGATGGACTGGGATGGACTGGGAGGGGTTAAATGGGGTTAAATTGGGTTAAATGGGGACTGGGAGGGGTTAAATGGGGACTGAGAGGGGTTAAATGGGGCTGGCCTCGCTGAGGGTGCTGAGCCTGGACATCGAGTGCGCCGGCAGGAAAGGTAACTGGGATGGACTGGGACAAACTGGGATGGACTGGGAGGGGTTAAATGGGGTTTGGGAAGGGTTAAATGGGGACTGGGAGGGGTTAAATGGGGACTGGGAGGGGTTAAATGGGGACTGGGAGGGGTTAAATGGGGTCAAATGGGGTTAAATGGGGTTTGGCAAGGGTTAAATGGGGTTTGGGAGGGGTTAAATGGGGTTTAGCAGGGGTTAGATGGGGTTGGCCTCGCTGAGGGTGCTGAGCCTGGACATGGAAAGGTAACTGGGACAAACTGGGATGGACTGGGACAAACTGGGAGGGGTTAAATGGGGTCAAATAGGGTTAAATGGGGTTTGGGATGGGTTAAATGGGGACTGAGAGGGGTTAAATGGGGTTAAATGGGGCTGGCCCCGCTGAGGGTGCTGAGCCTGGACATGGATTGTGCCGGCAGGAAGGGTAACTGGGACAAACTGGGACAAACTGGGATGGACTGGGATGGGTTAAATGGAGTCAAATGGGGTTCAATGGGGTTTGGGAAGGGTTAAATGGGGACTGGGAGGGGTTTGGGGGGGATTGGAACAAACTGGGAGGGACTGGGAGGGGATTGGGAAGGGTTTGGGAGGGACTGGGAAGGGTTAAAGATGAACTGGGATGAACTGGGAGGGGTGAAAGGAGCGCTGGGATGGGCTGGGAAGGGATTTGGGGCAGTTTTGGGGTTTTCAGGGGCTTTTTTGGGGTCCTGAGTGGATTTTGGGCGGTTTCGGTTCAAGTTCGGGTTTTGCCTCTGGAGCTGCAGTTGCGCTTTTTGGTCACCAGGGGCCCCTGCACGATGGGGCCATTTTAGGGATTTTTAGGGTCATTTTTGGGGTTCTGTAGTCGATTTTGGGATCCTGGACTCAGTTTTTGGGGGTTTTACCTCAATTTTGGGATCTTGGACTCAATTTCGGGGTTTTGAGCCCAATTTTGGGCAAATTAATTTCAATTTTGCGTTGCGTCTTTTGAGCCGCAGTTCCGCTTTTCGGCCACCAGGGGTCGCTGTAGCGAAGCATTTTGGGGCGGTTTTCGGGGTTTCCGGGGTGGTTTTTGGGGTTTTTTTGGGGCGCCGGAGCCGATTTTGGGGTGAATTCGGGGGTTTTTGGGTGCCAGGGGTGTTCCCGGAGCCGCAGCAGGACCCGGTGATCGCCATCGCGGCCGTGGCGCTGCGCCAGGGGGCGCGGGAGCCCTTCCTGAGGGTCGTGTTCACCCTGCGCAGCTGCGCCCCCCTGCGCGGGGCCACCGTGCGGAGCTTCGACAGCGAGAGGGACCTGCTGCAGGTGGGGGTTTTGGGGTGAAAAACCCCGATTTTGGGTTTTTGGGAACTTGGAGGGGTTTGGGAAGGGTTTGGAGGGGATTTGGGGCGATTTTAGGGAAGTTTGGGGCAGTTTTGAGGGGGTTTCAGGGGTGGTTTTGGGGCCACCGTGCGGAGCTTCGACAGCGAGAGGGACCTGCTGCAGGTGGGCTTTGGGGTGAAAAACCCCGAATTTGGGGTTTTGGGAGCTTGGACGGGGTTGGGAAGGGTTTGGAGGGGATTTGGGGCCATTTTGGGTGGTTTTGGGGGAAGTTTGGGTGAGATTTGGGGAGGTTTCAGGGGAGGTTTTGGAGCCACCGTCAGGAGCTTTGTCAGTGAGAAGGACCTGCTGCAGGTGGGGATTCTGGGGTGAAAAACCCCGATTTTGGGGTGAAAAACCCCGAATTTGGGGTTTTTGGGAACTTGGAGGGGTTTGGTAAGCGTTTGGAGGGGATTTGGGGCGATTTTAGGGAGGTTTGGGGCAGTTTTGAGGGGGTTGCAGGGGTGGTTTTGGAGCCACCATCAGGAGATTTGACAGCGAGAGGGACCTGCTGCAGGTGGGGATTTTGGGGTGAAAAATGGGGATTTTGGGGTTTTGGGGAATTTTGGGGGCTCCCAGGTGAGTGTGACCCCTCCTCCCCCAGTCGTTTGCAGAGTTTGTTCGCATCGTGGACCCCGACGTCGTCACGGGCTACAACATCCACAACTTCGACCTGCCCTACCTGATCCACAGGGCGCAGGTGCTGCAGGTGAGACTCACCTGGGACACACCTGGGGTCACACCCGGGAACCCCAAAAATCCCCCAAAAAAATCCCCAAAAAATCCTCAAAAAATCCCAGATCCCAGGGACCCCCCCAACATCCACAACTTCGACCTGCCCTACCTGATCCAGAGGGCACAGGTGCTGCAGGTGAGACTCACCTGGGACACACCTGGGTCACACCCGGGAACCCCCCAGGTGTCCCCAAACCCCTCCCAGGTGTCCCCAAACCCCTCCCAGGTGTCCCCAAATCCCTCACCTGTCCCCCACCTGTCCCTCACCTGTCCCAGGTGGACTCGTTCCCGTACCTGGGCCGGGTCAGGGGGGTCCCTCAGGTGTCCCCAAACCCCTCACCTGTCCCCAGGTGTCCCCAAACCCCTCACCTGTCCCTGACCTGTCCCTCCCCTGTCTCACCTGTCCCAGGTGGACTCGTTCCCGTGCCTGGGCCGGGTCAGGGGGGTCCCTCAGGTGTCCCCATCCCTCCCCTGTCTCACCTGTCCCAGGTGGACTCGTTCCCGTACCTGGGCCGGGTCCGGGGGGTCCCGTCGCAGGTGAAGGATTCGGCGTTCCAGAGCCGCCAGCTCGGCCGCAGGGAGGGCAAGGTGGTGACCACACCTGGGAGGGTGACCCTGGACATGCTGCAGGTGAGGGGCACACCTGGGCACACCTGGGAGGGTGACCCTGGACATGCTGCAGGTGAGGGACACACCTGGGACACCTGGGCACACCTGGGCACACCTGGGACACACCTGGGCACACCTGGGCACACCTGGGAGGGTGACCCTGGACATGCTGCAGGTGAGGGGCACACCTGGGAGGGGCTAACACACACCTGGGCACACCTGGGCACACCTGGGAGGGTGACCCTGGACATGCTGCAGGTGAGGGGCACACCTGGGCACACCGGGGCACACCTGGGACACACCTGGGAGGGTGAAACACACCTGGGACACACCTGGGACACACCTGGGCACACCTGGGAGGGTGACCCTGGACATGCTGCAGGTGAGGGGCACACCTGGGACACACCTGGGACACACCTGGGCACACCTGGGGCACACCTGGGACACACCTGGGCACACCTGGGAGGGTGACCCTGGACATGCTGCAGGTGAGGGACACACCTGGGAGGGGATAGAACACACCTGGGCACACCTGGGAGGGTGACCCTAGACATGCTGCAGGTGAGGGGCACACCTGGGCACACCTGGGAGGGGCTAACACACACCTGGGCACACCTGGGACACACCTGAGAGGGGCTAACACACACCTGGGCACACCTGGGACACACCTGAGAGGGGATAAAACACACCTGGGCACACCTGGGAGGAGATAGAACACACCTGGGCACACCTGGGACACACCTGGGCACACCTGGGACACACCTGGGCACACCTGGGAGGAGATAGAACACACCTGGGACACACCTGGGCACACCTGGGACACACCTGGGCACACCTGAGGGGGTGAAACGCACCTGGGCAGACCTGGGAGGGTGAAACACACCCAGGAGAGTGACCCTGGACATGCTGCAGGTGAGGGGCACACCTGGGCACACCTGGGAGTGGTTTGGGGTCGTCTGGGGATGGGTTTGGACTCCCCCGGGCGGGTTTTGGGTTCCCCAGGTAAGTTCTGGGGTCACCCAGGTGAGTTTCTGTGTCCGCAGGTGCTGCTGAGGGAGCACAAGCTGCGCTCGTACTCGCTGAACGCCGTCAGCGCCCACTTCCTGCACGAGCAGAAGGAGGACGTGCCCCACGGCATCATCACCGAGCTGCAGGTGCGCCCCAGGTGTCACCTGTGTCCCCAAGTGCCACCTGGCTCACCTGGAGTTACAGGTGTGCCCACATAATGGCTTTAAATGGGGGCAAAATGGCCCCAAAATGGACACAAAATGGCTCCAAATTGGCTCTAAACGTCCCCAAAATGGCCCCACGGCATCATCACCGAGCTGCAGGTGTGCCCCAGGTGTCACCTGTGTCCCCAAATGTCACCTGGCTCACCTGGAGTTACAGGTGTGCCCACATAATGGCTTTAAACGGGGACAAAATGGCTCCAAATTGGCTCTAAATGACCTCAAAATCCAAATTGGCTCTAAATGACCTCAAAATGGCCCCACGGCATCATCGCCGAGCTGCAGGTGTGCCCCAAAATGTCCCCAAATGTCACCTGGGTCACCTGGAGTTACAGGTGTGGCCAGAAAGTGGCTCCGAACAGCCCCAAAATGGCCAAAAATGGGCACAAAATGGCACAAAATTGGCTCTAAATGGCCTCAAAATGGCCCCCGTGTCACCAAATGTCCCAGCCCTGACAACCAGCGTCTCAGTGATGTCCCCAGTGGCGTCCCCAAGTCCTGATAGCGTCCCCAATGTCCCAAAGGTGTCCCCAATGGTGTCCCCACTGTCCCCAATGGTGTCCCCATGTCCTTAATGGTGTCCCCAATGTCCCAAAGGTGTCCCCAATGGTGTCCCCATGTCCTTAATGGTGTCCCCAATGTCCCAAAGGTGTCCCCAGTGGTGTCCCCATGTCCTTAATGGTGTCCCCATGTCCTTAATGGTGTCCCCAGTGTCCCTAAGAGTGTCCCAAAGGTGTCCCCAATGGGGTCCCCATGTCCCCAAAGGTGTCCCCATGTCCTTAATGGTGTCCCCAGTGTCCCAAAGGTGTCCCCAATGGGGTCCCCATGTCCCTAAAGGTGTCACCGTGTCCCTAAGGATGTCTCAGCCCCGCTGTCCCCATGTCCCCAAAGTTGTCCCAGCCACACTGGACACTGTCCCTGCCGTCCCCAAGGGTGTCCTCGCTGTCCCAAAGGCATCCCCAATGGTGTCCCCATGTCCCCAACATGGTGTCCCATGTCACCTGTGTCCCCAGCGTCCCCTCAGAACGGTGACGCGCAGATGCGGCCCTGTGCTGCCTGAAGGACCCCGTGTCCCCAATGGTGTCCCCATGTCCCCAACATGGTGTCCCATGTCACCTGTGTCCCCAATGTCCCCTCAGAACGCGGCGCCGCCTGGCCCTGTACTGCCTGAAGGACCCCGTGTCCCCAATGGTGTCCCCGTGTCCCCAACACGGTGTCCCATGTCACCTGTGTCCCCAGCGTCCCCTCAGAACGGTGACGCGCAGACGCGGCGCCGCCTGGCCCTGTACTGCCTGAAGGACGCCGTGTCCCCATGGTGTCCCCATGGTGTCCCCCTGTCCCCTCAGAACGGTGACGCGCAGACGCGGCGCCGCCTGGCCCTGTACTGCCTGAAGGACCCCGTGTCCCCATGGTGTCCCCATGGTGTCCCCATGGTGTCACCTGTGTCCCTCAGAACGGTGACGCGCAGACGCGGCGCCGCCTGGCCCTGTGCTGCCTGAAGGACCCCGTGTCCCCATGGTGTCCCCATGGTGTCCCCCTGTCCCCTCAGAACGGTGACGCGCAGACGCGGCCCTGTACTGCCTGAAGGACGCCGTGTCCCCATGGTGTCCCCATGGTGTCCCCATGGTGTCCCCATGTCCCCTCAGAACGGTGACGCGCAGACGCGGCCCTGTACTGCCTGAAGGACCCCGTGTCCTCACGGTGTCCCCATGGTGTCCCCATGGTGTCCCCATGTCCCCTCAGAACGGTGACGCGCAGACGCGGCGCCGCCTGGCCCTGTACTGCCTGAAGGACGCCGTGCTGCCCTTGCGGCTCCTCGAGCGCCTGATGACGCTGGTGACGCTGGTGGAGATGGCGCGGGTGACGGCCGTGCCCCTCAGCTACCTGCTCACCCGCGGGCAGCAGGTCAAGGTGGTGGCGCAGCTCCTGCGGCAGGTGACCGTGGGGACACGTGAGGGGGAAATGGAGGGGAATGTGAGGGGAAATGGAGGGGAATGTGAGGGGAAATGGAGGGGAATGTGAGGGGAAAATGGAGGGGAATGGGAGGGGGAAATGGAGGCGAATGTGAGGGGAAAATGGCGGCAAATGTGAGGGGGAAATGGAGGGGAATGTGAGGGGAGAATGGTGAGAAATGTGAGGGGAAAGTGAAGGGAAATGTAAGGGGAAAAGAGTGGAAAATGTGAGAGGAAAATGGTGGTGAATGTGAGGGGAAAATGGTGGTGAATGTGAGGGGAAAAAGGCGGCGAATGTGAGGGGAAAATGGTGGCGGATGTGAGGGGAAATGGTGGGAAACATGAGGGGGAAATGGTGGTGAACGTGAGGGGAAAATGGAGGGAAATGTGAGGGGAAAATGGAGGGGAATGTGAGGGGAGAATGGTTGTGAATAAGAGGAGAAAATGGTGAGAAATGCAAGGGGAAAGTGGCAGCAAATGTGAGGGGAAAATGGCAGCAAATGTGAGGGGAGAATGGTGGTGAATAAGAGGGGAAAATGGTGAGAAATGTGAGGGGAAAGTGAAGGGAAACATGAGGGAGAAATGGAGAGAAATGTGAGGGGGAAATTGTGGGAAATGTGAGGGGAAAGTGGTGGGAAATGTGAGGGGAAAAGAGTGGAAAATGTGAGAGGAAAATGGTGGCGAATGTGAGGGGAAAATGGTGGCGCATGTGAGGGGAAATGGCGGGAAACGTGAGGGGGAAATGGTGGTGAATGTGAGGGGAAAATGGAGGGAAATGTGAGGGGAAAGTGGAGGGAAAAGTGGGGGAGAAATGGAGAGAAATGTGAAGGGGCAAATTGAGGGAAATGTGAGGGGGAAATGGCAGCAAATATGAGGGGAAAAGGGAGGGAAAGGGAGGAAATTGAGTGGGAAAGAGCAGGAAACCTGAGAGGGGAAAATGAGGGGAAATGTGATGGGGAAATGACAGCGAACGTGAGGGGAGAAAAGGGCAGGAATGTGAGGGGAAAGGGGAGGGAAACATAAAGGGAAAATGGCGGTGAATTTGAAGGGATAAGAGTGGGAAATGTGAGGGGAGATAATGGCGGCGAACGTGAGGGGAAAGTGGTGGCAAAGGTGAGGAGAAAAGGGTGGAAAATGTGAAGGGAAAATGATGGAAAATGTGAAGAGAAAAGAGCAGGAAACGTGAGGGGAAAATGGCAGGAAACATAATGGGGAAATTGAGGGAAAGGCGAGGGGGAAAGTGTGAGAAACGTGAAAGGAAATTGGAGGGAAATGTGAGGGGAAAAGAACGGGAAAACGTGAGGGGAAAAGGGCGGGAAAACATGAGGGGAGAAGATGGCTGCCGGTGACAGAGCTGCAGGTGAGAGGATTTGGGGACATTTGGGGACACTGAGGGGATTTGGGAACATTGGGGATACCTGGGGCTGTTTTGGGGTAAATTTTGGGAAGGGATTTAAGGAATTTTGGGGGGATTTTTGGGGTAATTGTGGGGCTTTTTTTAATAGGATTTTTGAGGGGGGTTTGGAAGGGGTTTTTAGGGATTTTTGGGGCATTTTTGAGGGGATTTTTGGGGATTTGGATTTTTTTTTTTCAGTGGGATTTTTTTGGGGTTTGGGGATGTGCTTTCTGGGATATTTTGGGGGTGAATTTAAGACATTTTGGGATGTTTTCTGCCCTCCCAGGCCATGCAGGAGGATTTGCTGCTGCCGGTGGTGAAGTCGGAGGGAGGAGAGGATTTTGAGGGGGCCACGGTGATCGAGCCCCTCAAGGGGTGAGTGAGGGGCACAAAAAACCCCCAAAAATTCCCCAAGTCTTTCTCAAAAAATTCCTTCATGGTCTTTGCAAAAAAAACTTTCAAAACTACCCAAAAAAAACCTGTGAAGAAACCTCAACCCTGAAAAAAAAAAATCCCCCAAAAAGCTCTGAAACAAACCCCAAAAACTCTGGAAAAAAGGAAACCAAACCATAAAAACCCCACAAAAAATCCTCAAAAAAACCCCTCAGAAAACCTCCTCAAAAACCCACAAAAAACTCCAAAAGCACCCCAAAAACCCCCCAGAACCCTCAAAAACCCCCCCAAAAAACCCTTAAAAACACCAAATTTCCCCGAAACTCCCCCAAAAATTCTGAAAAAACCCCAAAACACCCCAAAAATCCCTCAATAAACCCCCAAAACCACCACCAAAAAACCATTAAACCCCCCGAAATTGGTAAAAATCTCAAAAAATCATGGGAAAAAAACCAAAAAAGCTCAAAAAAACCCTTGAAAGAATACCTGACACTCCTGTAAAAAAGCCGTTAAAACCCTTAAAAAATTGTAGAAAAACCCTCAAAAAATCCTTAAAAAAACCCCAAAAAAAACCCCAAAAATCTGGAAAATTCTGAAAATCCCCAAAAACCCCCAAAATCCCCGAATTTGTCCCCAGGTACTACGACACGCCCATCGCCACGCTGGATTTCTCCTCTCTGTACCCGTCCATCATGATCGCCCACAACCTGTGCTACACCACCCTGCTGCCCCCCGGCGGGGCCCAGAAACACGGGTGGGTACTGGTTTATACTGGTTTATACTGGTTTATACTGGTTTGGGCTGGTTTGGGCTGGTTTGGTGTGGTTTTTTATACTGGTTTGTACTGGGAGCTCTCCTCTCTGTACCTGTGCTACACCACCCTGCTGCCCCCCGGCGGGGCCCAGAAACACGGGTGGGTGCTGGTTTATACTGGTTTGGACTGGTTTGGACTGGTTTATACTGGTTTGGACTGGTCTGGACTGGTTTATACTGGTTTGGACTGGTTTATACTGGTTTATACTGGTTTGGACTGGTCTGGACTGGTTTATATTGGTTTATAATAATTTATATCAATTTATATTGGTGTTTATTGATCCATACTGGTCCATACTGGTCCGTACTGGTTTTCCAGGCTGGGTCCTGACGATTTCATCCACACCCCCACGGGGCAGCTGGGTCCGTACTGGTTTATACTGGTTTATATTGGTTTATATTGATGTTTATTGATCCATACTGGTTTATATTGATCCATACTGGTTTATACTGGTCCATACTGGTTTATACTGGTCCATACTGGTTTTTACTGGTCCGTACTGGTTTCCCTCAGGCTGGGCCCCAACGATTTCATCCGCACCCCCACAGGGCAGCTGGGCCCATACTGGTTTATATTGGTGTATATTGATCCGTATTGGTTTATATTGATGTTTATTGATCTATACTGGTCCATACTGGTCCATACTGGTCCGTACTGGTTTCCCACAGGCTGGGTCCCGACGATTTCATCCGCACGCCCACGGGGCAGCTGGGTCTGTACTGGTTTATATTGGTTTATACTGGTTTATATTGGTTTACATTGATGTTTATTGATCCATACTGGTTTATATTGATGTTTATTGATCCATATTGGTTTATATTGATCCATACTGGTTTATACTGGTCCGTACTGGTTTCCCACAGGCTGGGCCCCGACGATTTCATCCGCACCCCCACGGGGCAGCTGGGTCCATACTGGTTTATATTGGTTTATACTGGTTTATATTGGTTTATATTGATGTATATTGATGTATACTGGTTTATACTGGTTTATATTGATCCATACTGGTCCATACTGGTTCATACTGGTCTGTACTGGTTTCCCACAGGCTGGGCCCTGACGATTTCATCCGCACGCCCACGGGGCAGCTCTTTGTGACCCCCCGGGTGCGCAGGGGGGTCCTGCCCCGGGTCCTGGAGGGGCTGCTGGCAGCCAGGAGCAGGTGGGGATTGGGGGAACTTGGGGGAATTTGGGGAAATTTGGGGGAATTTGGGGATTTTGGGGCATTTTGGGAAGAAATTTGAGGGGATTTTGGGGCATTTTGGGGGAATTTGGGGATTTTGGGGGGAAATTTGAGGGGATTTTGGGGAAAATGTGAGGGGATTTGGGGGGAATTGGGGGGGGATTTTGGGAGAATTTTGGGAGGAATTTGGGGGGAAATTGGGCAATAATTCAAGGGGATTTGGGGTATTTTGGGGGAAATTGGGGGATTTGGGGGAAATTGGGGAATTTTGGGGACTTTGGGGAATTTTGGGGACTTTGGGGAAGCTTTGGGGCATTTTGGGGGGGGGATGAGGGTGAGAATTCCAAGGGATTTGGGGGAATTGGGAGGGGATTTGGCGGAATTTTGGGAGTTTGGGGAGAAACTGTGGAATTTGGGGCACTTTGGGAAGGATTTGGGGGAACTTTGGGGGAAATTGGGGGTGGATTTGTGGGATTTTGGGGTTGATTTGGGGGATTTTGGGGTGGATTTGTGGGATTTTGGGGTTGATTTGGGGGATTTTGGGGTGGATTTGGGGGATTTTGGGGTATTTGAGTCCCAGGTGGGTGAGGGAGCCCAGGTCCTGGCAGGGCTGAGGGGGTTTGGGAGTTTTTGGGTGGATTTATGGGGATTTTGGGGCTCAGGTGTGCCCAGGTGAGCCCGGGTGTGGCTCCCGGCCGGGTGGAGGCGGCGCTGGCCGAGGAGCGGGACCCGAGACGGGAATTGGGGTGAATTGGGGTGAATTTGGGTGGATTTTGGGCCATTCCCGTGGGGATTTTGGGGATTTCTGTGGGGATTTCTCCTCACCTGTGCCCAGGTGTGCCCACCTGCGCCTCCCGTCAGGGTGAAGGCGGCTGGCCGAGGAGCAGAACCCGAAACGGGAATTGGGGTGAATTTGGGTGGATTTGGGTGAATTTTGGGCCATTCCCACGGGGATTTCTGGGGGTATTTCTGCCCAGGTGTGCCCACCTGTGCCCAGGTGAGCTCAGGTGTGCCTCCGCTCAGGGTGAAGGCGGCGCTGGCCGAGGAGCGGGACCCGAGACGGGAATTGGGGTGAATTTGGGTGAATTTGGGTGAATTTTGGGCCATTCCCACGGGGATTTCTGTGGATATTTTGGGGATTTCTGCCCAGGTGTGCCCACCTGTGCCCAGGTGTGCCCACCTGCGCCTCTGCTCAGGGTGAAGGCGGCGCTGGCCGAGGAGCGGGACCCTAGATGGGAATTGGGGTGAATTGGGGTGAATTTGGGTGGATTTTGGGCCATTCCCGTGGGGATTTTGGGGATTTCTCCCCACCTGTGCCCAGGTGAGCTCAGGTGTGCCTCCCGGCAGGGTGAAGGCGGCGCTGGCCGAGGAGCAGGACCCCGAGCGGCGCCAGGTGCTGGACGGGCGGCAGCTGGCGCTCAAGGTCAGCGCCAACAGCGTCTACGGCTTCACCGGGGCGCAGGCGGGGCGGCTGCCCTGCCTCGAGATATCACAGGTAACTCACCTGGGCACACACCTGGGCACAGGTAACACACCTGGGCACACACCTGGGCACACACACAGCGTCTACGGCTTCACCGGGGCGCAGGCGGGGCGGCTGCCCTGCCTCGAGATATCACAGGTGAGTGACACACCTGGGCACACCTGGGCACAGGTAACACACCTGGGCACAGGTAACACACCTGGGCACACACCTGGGCACACACACACAGCGTCTACGGCTTCACTGGGGCGCAGGCGGGGCGGCTGCCGTGCCTCGAGATATCACAGGTAACTCACCTGGGCACACCTGGGTACAGGTAACACACCTGGGCACACACCTGGGCACACACCTGGGTACAGGTAACACACCTGGGTACAGGTAACACACCTGGGTACAGGTAACACACCTGGGCACACACCTGGCCACACACCTGGGCACACACCTGAGCACACACCTGGGTACAGGTAACACACCTGGGCACACACCTGGGCACACCTGGGCACAGGTAACACACCTGGGCACACACCTGGGCACACACCTGGGCACACCTGGGCACACACACAGCGTCTACGGCTTCACCGGGGCGCAGGCGGGGCGGCTGCCCTGCCTCGAGATATCACAGGTGAGTGACTCACCTGGGCACACCTGGGCACACCTGGGCACACCTGAGGGACACTTGGACACACCTGGGCACACGTGAAGCACACCTGAGACACACATGGACACACCTGGGCACAGCTGAGGGATACCTGGGACACACCTGGGCATACCTGGGACACACCTGGGCACAGGTAACACACCTGAGGGACACCTGGGACACACCTGAGGGGCACATGGACACACCTGAGGGACATCTGGGCACACCTGGGTATACCTGGGACACACCTGGGCACAGGTAACACACCTGAGGGACACCTGGGACACACCTGAGGGACACCTGGGACACACCTGAGGGGCACATGGACACACCTGAGGGGCACATGGACACACCTGAGGGACACCTGGGGCACACCTGGGTACACCTGGGCACAGGTAAACACACCTGGGGCACACCTGGGCACACCTGAGGGATACCTGGGCACACCTGGGGCACACCTGAGGGATACCTGGGCACACACCTGGGCACAGGTGACACACCTGAGTCTCACCTGTGCCCCCTGCAGAGCGTCACCGGTTTCGGGCGGCAGATGATCGAGAGGACGAAGCAGCTGGTGGAGAGCCAGTACCCCGACGTGCAGGTAACGCACCTGGGCACACCTGGGCACAGCTGGGCATGCTTCAAACGCACCTGGGCACACCTGGGCACACCTGGGCACACCTGGGCATGCTTCAAACGCACCTGGGCACACCTGGGATAGCCTCAGACACACCTGGGTACAGGTAACACACCTTGGCACACCTGGGCATGCTTCAAATGCACCTGGGCACACCTGGGCACACCTGGGCATGCTTCAAACGCACCTGGGCACACCTGGGCATGCTTCAAATGCACCTGGGCACACCTGGGATAGCCTCAGACACACCTGGGCACACCTGGGTGCAGGTGACAGCACACCTGGGCACACCTGAGTCACACCTGGGCATGGGTAGCAACACACCTGGGCACACCTGAGTCACACCTGGGCACAGCTGGGCACAGGGAACACACCTGGGCACAGCTGGGATAGCCTCAGACACACCTGGGTACAGGTAACACACCTGGGCACACCTGAGTCACACCTGGGCACACCTGGGTATGCTTCAAACACACCTGGGCACACCTGGGCTGGATTTTGACGGGGATTTTTGGGTTTTTGGGGTTTTTTGGGGCGCTGATTCCATTTTCTGTGTCCCCAGGTGATTTACGGCGACACGGATTCCGTGATGTGCCGCCTGGCCGTGCCCTCGGTGCCCGAGGCCGCCGCCCTGGGCCGCGCCGTGGCCACCTGGGTGTCCGGGCACTTCCCCGCCCCCATCCGGCTCGAGTTCGAGAAGGTTCGACCCGAATCCGGGCAGTTTGGGGAAAATTCGGGCAGTTTGGGGGTTTTGGGGGGATTTCTGGGGGTTTTGGGGAACATTTGGGGTTTTTAAGGGGGAATTTTGGGGTTTTTTTAGGGTGAATTTTGGTGTTTTTAGGGGGAATTTTGGGGTTTTTTTAGGGGGAATTTTGGTGTTTTTAGGGGGAATTTTGGGGTTTTTTAGGGTGAATTTTGGTGTTTTTCAGGGGTTGTTTTAGGGGGAATTTTGGGTGGATTTGGGGGGTTTTTAAGAGGGATTTGGGGATTTTTGGGTGGATTTTGGGGTTTTCAGGGGGTATTTTTGGGTAAATTTTGGATTTTAGGGGGGATTTTGGGGTGAATTGCGGGGTTTTTTGGAGGAGGTGAAAAAAAACAGCTTAAAAATAGGGAAAAATCGGTGAAAAAAATAGAAGAAACTGGGGTAAAAAAACCGTAAAATAATTATAAAAAGCAGCTAAAAGATGGGGGAAAAGTGAAAAAAATAACTAAAAAATAGGGGAAAATGGGAAGATAAAACCTAAAAAAATTGGTTTAAAAATAGCTAAAAAATAGTAAAAAGACAGCTAAAAAATGGGGGAGAAAAATCTAAAAAAATACTAAAAAATAGCTAAAAAATAGGAGAAAAAAAAATTAAGAAATAGTTAAAAATAGTAAAAAACCAGCTAAAAATGGGGGAGAAATATTTAAAAAATACTAAAAAGTAGCTAAAAAATGGTAAAAAACAGCTAAAAAAAGGGGGGGGGGAATCTAAAAAAAATATAAAAATTTGGGCATCAATATTGGAAATTTTAAGGATGAATTTCTGTGGTGATTTTTGGTTATTCCAGGTGTAACTGCCATACTTGCTGTGGGGGAGAAATATTTTAAAAATGCTAAAAAACGGTAAAAAACAGCTAAAAAATGGGGGGGAAAAAATCTAAAAAAATTATAAAAAATTGGGATAAATATCGGAAATGTTGGGGATGAATTTCTGAGGGTTTTTCCTGTTTGCAGGTGTACCTGCCGTACCTGCTATGGGGGAGAAATATTTTAAAAACAGCTAAAAAATGCTAAAAAACAGCTGAAAAATTGGGGGAAAACTCTAAAAAAAATATAAAAAATTGGGATAAATATCAGAAATGTTAGGAATGAATTTCTGAGGCTGTTTTGGGCCGTTCCAGGTGTACCTGCCGTACCTGCTATGGGGGAGAAATATTTTAAAAATAGCTAAAAAGTGGTAAAAAACAGCTAAAAAATGGGGGGGAAAAATCTAAAAAAAATATAAAAAATCGAGATAAATATCAGAAATTTTGGGAATGAATTTCTGAGGTGATTTTGGGCCGTTCCAGGTGTACCTGCCCTACCTGCTATGGGGGAGAAATATTTTAAAAATAGCTAAAAAATGGTAAAAAACAGCTAAAAAATTGTAAAAAACAGCTGAAAAATGGGGGGGAAAATCTAAAAAAAATATAAAAAATTGGGATAAATATCGGAAATTTTGGGGATGAATTTCTGAGGGTTTTTCCTGTTTTCAGGTGTACCTGCCCTACCTGCTATGGGGGAGAAATGTTTTAAAAATAGCTAAAAAATGGTAAAAAACAGCTAAAAAATGGGGGGGGAAAATCTAAAAAAAAAATAAAAAATTCGGATAAATATCAGAAATTTTGGGAATGAATTTCTAATGTGATTTTTGGCCGTTCCAGGTGTACCTGCCCTACCTGCTGATCAGCAAGAAGCGCTACGCCGGCCTCTGCTTCCCGGGGGGCTCCGGGGGCGCCCCCAAGCTGGACTGCAAGGGGCTGGAGGCCGTCAGGAGGGACAACTGTCCCCTGGCCGCCAACCTGGTCACGGCCTGCCTCCGGAGGATCCTCCTGCACAGGTGGGTTTGGGGAAAAAACGGGAAAAAACGGTGAAAAAATGGAGAAAATCGGCCAAAAAATGGGGAAAATATGGTCAAAAATGGGAAAATGGCCCAAAAATGGGACAGGTGTCCCCTGGCCGCCAACCTGGTCACGGCCTGCCTCAGGAGGATCCTCCTGCACAGGTGGGTTTGGGGAAAAAATGGGAAAAAACGGTGAAAAAATGGAGAAAATCGGTGAAAAAATGGGGAAAATCGGTGAAAAAATGGAGAAAATCGGCCAAAAAATGGGGAAAATATGGTCAAAAATGGGGAAACGGCCCAAAAATGGGACAGGTGTCCCCTGGCCGCCAACCTGGTCACGGCCTGCCTCCGGAGGATCCTCCTGCACAGGTGGGTTTGGGGGGAAATGGGGAAAAAGAGTGAAAAATCAAAGACAAAATGGTGAAAATGGGTGAAAAACTGACCAGAAACTGGACAAAAAAAGGGGAAATTGGGTCCGGTTTGGGTCAGTTTGGGGTCAGTTTGGGGTGGATTTGGGGTGAATTCAGGGTCAGATTTGGGGTCAGTTTGGGCTGGATTTGGGGCCAGTTTTTGGTCAGTTTGGGGCCAGTTTGGGGTGGATTTGGGGCCAGTTTTGGGGTGGGTTTGGGGTCAGATTTGGGGTGAATTCACGGTCAGATTTGGGGTCAGTTTGGGCTGGATTTGGGGCCAGTTTTTGGTCAGTTTGGGGCCAGTTTGGGATGGATTTGAGGTGGGTTTGGGGCAGTTTTGGCCTGGATTTGGGGTCACTTTTGGGTCAATTTGGGGTCAGTTTTGGGCTGGATTCAGGGTCAGTTTTAGGGTCAGTTTGGCCTGGATTTGGGGTCAGTTTGGTCTGCATTTGGGGTCAGTTTTGGGGTGGGTTTGGGGTCACTTTTGGGTCGATTTGGGGTCGGTTTGGGCTGGATTTGGAGCCAGTTTGGGGTCGGTTTGGGCTGGATTTGGGTCAATTTGGGGTCAGTTTTGGGTCAGTTTGGGGTCAGTTTGGGATGGATTTGGGGTCAGTTTGAAGTTGATTTGGGGATGGATTTGGGGTGGATTTAGAGTCAGTTTGGGGTCAGTTTGAGATGGATTTGGGGTCAATTTTGGGGTCTGTTTGGGATGAGTTTGGGGTCAGTTTTGGGGTCAGTTTGAGATGGATTTGGGGTCAATTTTGGGGTCAGTTTGGGATGAGTTTGGGGTCAGTTTGAGATGGATTTGGGGTCACTTTTGGGGCAGTTTTGGGCTGGATTTGGGGTCAGTTTGGGGTGGATTTGGGGTCACTTTTGGGTCGATTTGGGGTCGGTTTGGGCTGGATTTGGAGCCAATTTTGGGTCAGTTTTGGGTCAGTTTGGGGTCAGTTTTGGGTCAGTTTGGGGTCAATTTGGGATGGATTTGGGGTCAGTTTGAAGTTCATTTGGGGATGGATTTGGGGTGGATTTAGAGTCAGTTTGGGGTCAGTTTGAGAGGGATTTGGGGTCAATTTTGGGGTCAGTTTGGGATGAGTTTGGGGTCAGTTTTGGGTCAGTTTGGGATGAGTTTGGGGTCAGTTTTGGGTCCGTTTTTAGGTCAGTTTGGGGTCAGTTTTGGGTCCGTTTTTAGGTCAGTTTGGGGTCAGTTCTGAGGTTGTTTTGGGGCCAGGTTTGACGTCAGTTTTGGGGTATTTTTGGGGTCAGTCAGGCTCAGTCTGGGGTGGTTTTTGGGGTGAATTTGGGATGGATTTGGGCTCCATCACCCCCGTTTTTTCAGGGTGCCGTGGCCCACGCCCAGGAGGTGATTTCAGACCTGCTCTGGAACCGGGTTTGGGGCAGATTTTGATGGATTTTGAGCTGGATTTTGGGTGGATTTTGGGTGGATTTTGGGTGGATTTTGGGTGGATTTAGGGCCATTTTAGGGTCCATCACCCCCGTTTTTCCAGGGACCCCCAGGGCGCCGTGGCCCACGCGCAGGAGGTGATTTCAGACCTGCTCTGCAACCGCATCGACATCTCCCAGCTCGTCATCACCAAGGAGCTGACGCGGGCGGCCAGCGCCTACAGCGCCCCCCAGGCACACGTGGCCCTGGCCGAGAGGTGAGGAACCCCAAAAAACACCCCAAAAACCCAAAAAAACACCCAAAAACACCCAAAAAACCCCAAAAACCACCCCAAAAACCCCAAACCCAGGCAGCGCCTACAGCGCCCCCCAGGCACACGTGGCCCTGGCCGAGAGGTGAGAAACACCAAAAACCCCAAAAAACACCCCAAAAAACCCAAAAAACACCCAAAAACACCCAAAAAACACCCCAAAAACCCTGAAAAACACCCCAAAAACCACCCCAAAAACCCCAAACCCAGGCAGCGCCTACAGCGCCCCCCAGGCACACGTGGCCCTGGCCGAGATGTGAGAAACACCAAAAATCCCAAAAACCCAAAAAATCACACCCAGAAACCCCAAAAAACAGAAAAAACCCCACTCAAAAACCCCAAAAAAACCCAAAAACCACCCAAAACCCCCAAACCCCAGGCAGCGCCTCCAGCGCCCCCCAGGCACACGTGGCCCTGGCCGAGAGGTGAGAAACCCCAAAAAAATCCAAATTTACCCCAAACCCCCCCAAAAAAGCCCCAAAAATGACCCAAATTCCCCTAAATTTTCCCCCTAAATTTTGAAAATTTTTCCCCCATTTTGGTGGTTTTCCCTCTAAATTTTTGGGGGCGTTTTCCCCCCGAATTTTGGGGATTTTTCCTCTGAATTTCAGGCATTTTTCTACTCTAAATTTTGAAATTTTTTCCCCAGTTTTGCTGGGGAAAACCCTGAATTTCACCTTTCCCCCAGGATTTTGCTTTTTTTCCCCCTGATTTTTCATTTTTCCCGATTTCTGTGTTTTTTCCCCCAGAATTTCCCGTTTCCCCAGGATTTTGCTGTTTTTTCCCCCAGGATTTTGCTGTTTTCCCCCAGGATTTTGCTGTTTTTCCCCCTGATTTTTCATTTTTCCCGATTTCTGTGTTTTTCCCCCAGAATTTCCCGTTTCCCCAGGATTTTGCTGGTTTTTCCCCCAGGATTTTGCTGTTTCCCCCTGATTTTTGCTGTTTTTTCCCGATTTCTGTGTTTTTCCCCCAGAATTTCCCGTTTCCCCAGGATTTTGCTGTTTTCCCCCTGGATTTTGCTGTTTTTTCCCCCCAATTTTTGATTTTTTTCCCGATTTCTGTGTTTTCCCCCCAGAATTTCCCGTTTCCCCAGGATTTTGCTGTTTTCCCCCAGGATTTTGCTGTTTTTCCCCCCAATTTTTGATTTTTTTCCCGATTTCTGTGTTTTTCCCCCAGGCTCTGTCCCCCTTTCCCCCAGGATTTTGCTGTTTTTCCCCAGGATTTTGCCGTTTTCCCCCCCAATTTTTGATTTTTTTCCCGATTTCTGTGTTTTTCCCCCCAGAATTTCCCGTTTCCCCAGGATTTTGCTGTTGTTTTTCCCCCCGATTTTTGATTTTTTTCCCGATTTCTGTGTTTTTCCCCCCAGACTCCGTCCCCGTTTCCCCAGGATTTTGCTGTTTTCCCCCAGGATTTTGCTGTTTTTTCCCCCAGGATTTTGCTGTTTCCCCCCCGATTTTCCATTTTTCCCAATTTCTGTGTTTTCCCCCCAGACTCCGTCGCCGTGACCCCGGCAGCGCCCCCGGGCTCGGGGACCGCGTCCCGTTCGTCATCGTCAGCGGCGCGCGCGGCCAGGCGGCGTACACGCGCTCCGAGGTGGGCGGGGGCAAAACGGGGGGAAAACCCAAAATTCACCTTCAAAAAACACAGATTCCACCCCAAAAATACCCCCAAAAATCCCAAATCCCACCCCAAAAATACCCCCAAAAATCCCCTTCAAAAACCACAAATCCCACCCCAAAAATACTCCCCAAAATTCACCTTCAAAAACCGCAGATTCCACCCCAAAAATACCCCCAAAATCCCCTTCAAAAACCACAAATTCCACCCCAAAAATCCCCCTTCAAAAACCACAAATCCCACCTCAAAAATCCCAAATTCCACCCCAAAAATACCCCCAAAAATACCCCCAAAAATCCCCCTTCAAAAACCACACGTCCCACCCCAAAAATACCCCCAAAATTCACCTCCAAGAACCACAAATCCCACCCCAAAAATACCCCCAAAAATCCCAAATCCCACCCCAAAAATACCCCCAAAAATCCCAAATCCCACCCCAAAAATACCCCCAAAAATCCCCCCAAAAATACCCCCAAAAATCCCAAATCCCACCCCAAAAATACCCCCAAAATCCCCTTCAAAAACCACAAATCCCACCCCAAAAGTACCCCCAAAAATCTCCCCAAAAACCCCAAATTTCACCCTGAATTTTCCTGAATATCCCAATCTCACCTGAGATTCCCTGGGCGGTGCCGATTTTCCCAAAATCCCCGGATTTCAGCCCAAACCTGATTTCCCCGATTTCCCTGAGATTTTCCCGGGCAATGTGGATTTTCCCGAATTCCCCGGATTTCAGCCCAAACCTGATTTCCCCATGGTGCCGATTTTCCCGAATTCCCCGGATTTCAGCCCAAACCTGGATTCCCCGGGCGATGTGGATTTTCCCGAATTCCCCGGATTTCACCCCAAACCCGGTTTCCCCCCAGGACCCGGTGTACGCGCTGGAGCAGAACCTGCCCATCGACACCCGCTACTACCTGGAGCAGCAGCTCAGCCGGCCCCTGCTGCGCATCTTCGAGCCCATCCTGGGCGAGGGCCGCGCCCAGGGCGTCCTCCTGCGTGAGTTTGCCCAAAATCCACAAAATTCACCCCAAAAAATCCAAAATCCCCAAAAAAACCCCGCGAAAATCCCAAAAACGGCGTCGAAATCGCAGCAGAAATGGCGAAAATAGAGTGAAAATTGACCCGAAATGAGCAGCTCCGAGCCCGTCCTGGGCGAGGGCCGGGCCCAGGGCGTCCAGAGTTTGCCCAAAATCCACAAAATTCACCCCAAAAAATCCCGAAATCCGCAAAAAACCCCGTCAAAATCGGAGCAGAAATGGCGAAAACGGAGCGAAAATCGACCAAAATGGACCCAAAATGAGCAGCTCCGAGCCCAGGGGGCGCTGCTGCGGGAGGGACCTCAAAATTCACAAAATTCACCCCAAAATTCACAAAAATTCACCCAAAAATTCACAAAAAAACCCCGTCAAAATCGGAGCAGAAATGGCGAAAATGGAGTGAAAATGGAGCGAAATTCCTGCTCGATTTTGGGGCGATTTTGGGTCATTTTGGGGGGAATTTTGGGGTGAATTTTGGGGGGAATTTTGGCATTTCAAACTCCAGGGTTTTTTTGGGGAATATTTTTTGACTTTATTTTGATGATTTTTGGGTTTTTTAACCCCGAATTTCCCTTCCATAGGGGGAGCAGGACCCTCCTGACTCCCAATTCCAGGGGAAGTTTGGGACGGATTTGGGGCAATTTGGGTCATTCTGGGGGGGATTTTTGGGGGGATTTTTGCATTTCCAGACTCTAATTTTTTTTTTGCAATTATTTTGGACTTTATTTTCACCATTTTTTGTGTTTTTCACCCCAAATTCCCCTGCAGAGGGGGAGCACACGCGGTGTAAGACGCTGCTGACGGCGCGCTCGGGGGGGATTTTGGGATGGATTTTGGGGCGATTTGGGTCATTTTGGGGGGGATTTTTGGGGGGATTTCTGCATTTCCAGACTCTAAATTTTTTTTGCAATTATTTTGGACTTTATTTTCATCATTTTTGGTGTTTTTCCCCCCAAATTTCCCCTGCAGAGGGGGAGCACACCCGCTGTAAGACGCTGCTGATGGCGTGCTCGGGGGGGATTTTGGGATGGATTTGGGTCATTCTGGGGGCGATTTTTGGGGGGATTTTTGCACTTTCAGACTCCAGATTTTTTTGGGAATTACTTTGGGCTTTATTTTCACCATTTTTGGTGTTTTTCACCCCAATTTCCCCCAGAGGGGGAGCACACCCGCTGTAAAACACTCCTGACCATGCGCTCGGGGGGGATTTTGGGCTGGATTTGGGTCATTTTGGGGGCGATTTTTGGGGGGATTTTTGCACTTTCAGACTCCAGATTTTTTTGGGAATTACTTTGGGCTTTATTTTCACCATTTTTGGTGTTTTTCACCCCAAATTTCCCGCAGAGGGGGAGCACACCCGCTGTAAGACGCTGCTGACGGCGCGCTCGGGGGCGCTCTCGGCCTTCACCTCCAAGCGCAGCAGCTGCATCGGCTGCCGGGCCCTGCTGCCCCACCACGGTGAGGAACCCTCGTTAATTAACTCATTAATCAGCCCCCGAATTAATGAGGTGCTTAATTAACCCCCTCAGGGTGGAATTCTGGGGCTTTCAGCAAAAAAAACCCAAAAAAACGGGGCCAAAACAGCCAAAAACGCCCAAAACTGGAGCTGAAAAATTCCGTTTTCAAAATTAAAGGCTTTTCCCCTAATTGATTAGTGAATTAATTAATGAGCGAGCCCCCGCATTAATTAAGCATTTAATTAATCCCCTCAAGATGGAATTTACTGGGTTTTAGCAAAAAAAAAAAAAAAAAACCCAGGGCCAGAATGGCCAAAAATGCCCAAAATTGGCCCTGAGAAAATGGGATTGTCCTCATTAAAACCCCTCCCCAAATTAGCCTGTGACTAATTATAATTATTATTAATTCATTAATTAATTAACCCAAAAATCGGGGTCCAGGAGCCCCAAATTGACCAAAATTGCCCCAAAAATTGGAGGGGTCGGAGCCCAAAATCGCCCAGATTGAAGCCCCTGCCCCAATTAAGCTGTAATTAACGATAATTACCGGTAATTGATTAATTGTATGCAAATGAACCCCAAACTGAGCGGGACCTGCCCCGACCCCGCAGGTGCCGTTTGCGATTTCTGCCGCCAGAGGGAGTCCGAGCTCTACCAGAAAGAGGTGGGGGCGGGGATTGGGGCAAAATGTGGGGATTTTGGGATTTTGGGGCAAAATTTGGGGGTTTTGGGGTTTTTGGGGTAAAATGGGGAATTGGGGTAAAATGGGAGATTTGGGGTAAAATGGGGGATTTGGGGGATTTTTGGGGGATTTCGGGGGTTGGGGATCCAGATTTGGGGTTTTGGGGATTTTGGGGCAAAATTTGGGGATTTTGGGGTTTTGGGGATCCAGGTTTGGGGTTTTGGGGCAAAATTTGGGGATTTTGGAGATGAAGATTTGGGATTTTGGGGTTTTTTGGGGTTCTAAATTGGGGGATTTTGGGGTTTTGGGGTTTCAGGTTTGGGGTTTTGGGGATCCAGGTTTGGGGTTTTGGGGATCCAGGTTTGGGGTTTCGGGGATTTTGGGACAAAATTTGGGGATTTTGGGGCTTTGGGGATCCACATTTGGGGTGTTGGGGATTTTGGGGTTCTAAATTTGGGGGGTTTGGGGTTTTGGGGATCCAGATTTGGGGATTTCGGGGCAGAATTTGGGGATTTTTGGGGTTTTTGGGGTTCTAAATTTGGGGCTTTTGGGGATTTTGGGGGTTTTGGGGATCCAGATTTGGGGTTTTGGGGATTTTGCGGTCCCGGATTTGGGGATTTTGGGGTTTTGGGGGGTTTAATTTGGGGGTTTTGGACCCAATTTGGGGTTTTGGGGGGGTTTTGAGGCCCCGAGTTTGGAATTTTGGGTCAAAAATTTGGGAGTTTTTGGGATTTTCGGGGTCCCAAATTTGGGGATTTGGGGGGTTTGGGGTTTCAGGTTTTGGGTTTGGGGTCCTGAATCCTGAAATTTTGGGGTTAATTTGGAATATTTTGTGTTTATTTTCCCCCAGGGTGTCCCAGCTGTGGCAGCTGGGAGGTTATTTTGGGATATTTTGGGGTTATTTTGGATTATTTTGTTTATTTTCTCCCCCCAGGTGTCCCAGCTGTGGCACCTGGAGCGCAGCTTCTCCCGGCTCTGGAGCCAATGCCAGCGGTGCCAGGGCTCGCTGCTGCAGGACGTGCTGTGCACCAGGTACCCCAAAATACCCCAAAACAGACCCAAAAATATCCCAAAAATCCCCCAAAATATCCTCAAAAAATCCCCCAAAATAGCCCCAAAAATACCCCAAAACAGACCCAAAAATATCCCCAAAACAGACCCAAAAATCCCCCAAAATATCCTCAAAAAATCCCCCAAAATATCCTCAAAAACATCCCCCAAAAATCCTCAAAAATCCCCCCAAATAGCCCCAAAAATTCCCCCCCAAATCCCCCAAAATATCCCCCAAAAATCCCCAAAATATCATCAAGAAACCCCCCAAAATATCCTCAAAAAATCCCCCCAAACAGCCCCAAAAATCCCCCAAACAGCCCACAAAAATCCCCCAAAATAGCCCACAAAAATCCCCCAAAATAGCCCCAAAATATCCACCAAAATATCCTCAAAAATCCCCCAAAATATCCCCAAAATATCCCCAAAAAATCCCCTAAAATATTCCCCAAAAAATCACCCAAAATTGCCCAAAATATCCCCCCCAAAATATCCCAAAAAATCCACCAAAAATCCCCAAAAAATCCCCCAAAATAGCCCCAAAACATCCCCAAAATAGCCCCAAAATAGCCCCCAAAATCCCCCAAAAATCCCCCAAAATATCCACCAAAATATCCACCAAAAATCCCCAAAAAAATCCCAATAAACCCAAAAATCCCCCAAAAAATTCCCCCAAAAATCCCAATAAAACCCAAAAATTCCCCAAAAAAATCCCAACAAAACCCAAAAAATCCCCCCAAAAATTCCCCCAAAAAATCCCAATAAAACCCAAAAATTCCCCCAACCTCCCCAAGCCCAAATGTCCCCCAAATCGCTGAAAATCCCCCCAAAAATTTGCTTTTCAGCCGGGACTGCCCCATTTTCTACATGCGCCGCAAGGTGCAGAAGGACCTGGAGGCGCAGCAGGAGCTGCTCGGCCGCTTCGGGACCCCGAGTGGTGAAAAAGCCAAAAACGCCCCAAAAATGCCCCAAAAACGCCCCAAAAATGCCCCAAAAACCCCAAATTTGGGATTTCTGGGGAAGGTTTTCTACCCCTGCTTTCTGTTTTCTATGGGAATTTAATAAAGAGATGATTTTTAATGATTTTGCTGTGGTTTCTTTTAAGTTTATAAATTTGGGGGATTTTTTAAAGGGATTTTTTGGTGAATTTTTGGTGATTTTTATTTTATTTTAGGGGCTATTTTGGGGGATTCTTGAGGTTTTTGGAGATTTTTTTTTAAGGATTTTATGGGGTGTTTTTGGGTTTTTTGGAGGGGCGTTTTGGGGTTTTTTAGGGCATTTTTTGGGATCTTTCTGGGATTTTTGGGGATTTTTCTGGGATTTTTTTTGAGGTGTTTTGGGCTTTTTTGGGATTTTAAATTGGGAATTTGCGGCGCTCTACTAGCAGGCGTGGCTTGCTGATTGACAACCACATCAACCAATCAGAGCGCAGAAAATCGTGTCGCGCCCGCCTCCTGGGCGTGGCTTCGCCTTCACCCATGACTGACAACCTCCCCACCCAATCAACGCTGTGGGGGTGGGTTAATCCTGATTGGCGTTTTCGCTGTCCAATCAGAAGGAAGGAAGCGGGAATCGGCCGCCAATGGGAAGCCGCGGGGGGGCGCGCGGCGGCCCCGCCCCCGCTATAAAAGGCCAAGGGGGTGGGGGCCGCTCCTCGCGCTCACAAGATGGCGGAGGCGGCCAATTGTATCATGGAGGTGAGCGGGGCTCCGCGGGAAAGCGCCGCCAATGGGGCGAAAAACGCCGAAATCGGGCAAAAAATCCGCGGGCCCCGAGGGAAAAGCGGCCCCGGAGAGGCGAGAAAAGCGAGAAAAGCGCTCGGAAACCCCCGGGGGGGGGCGGGGGGGGCTCCGAGGGGCCCCTCAGGGATGGGGGGGGGGCGGCTCTGAGGGGGCCGGGGGCTTTGGAGTGAAATGTTGGGTTTTAAATAAAATTGTAGAGGTTTGAATAAAATTTTGGGGGTTTTTAGTGAGATTTGAGGGGTTTTTCATTGAGTTGGGGGGTTTCAATGAGGTTTGGGGGGGTTTTGGGGAGGTTTTGGGGAGAATTTTGAGGGGTCCCTGAGGGGATTGGGGGGGGGGTTTGTGAAGCCTGAGGGGCCTGGGGGCTTTAATTGGGTCTGGGGGCTTTAATTGGGTTTAGGGGGCTTTAATTGGTTTAGGGGGGCTTTAATGATTCTGGGGGGCTTTAATTGGGTCTGGGGGAGCTTTTTTGGGCTGCGGGAGAATCTTTTGGGGGAACTTTTGGCATTGGGGGTCCCTCATGCGTTCGGGAGGGGCTTAATTGGGTCTGGGGGCTCCTTTGGGGGGGATTTTTTGGGGTCTGGGGGCGATTTTTTAAGGTCCTGGAAGGATTTTTTGGGTCTGGGGGATTGATTTGGGGTCTCAGAAGAAATTTTGGGGTCTCAGAAGAAATTTTTGGGGCTTTTAGGAGAAATTTTGGGGGTTTTAGGGGAAATTTTTGACCCCCAAAATTCCAATTTAGTGTCCCCAAATCCCATTTTGAACCCCCCAAATCCCTTTTTTTTTCCCCCAAACTCCATTTTAGGATCCCCCATCCCCAATTTCGGGGACCCCAGACCCATTTTTGGGGTCCCCATTCCCATTTTAAAGACCCCAGACCCATTTGAGGGACCCCAACCCCAATTTCAGGGACCCCAACTCCCATTTTTGACCCTCAAAATTCCAATTTGGGGTCCCAAAATCCCATTTTTAACCCCCAAAATCCCTAACCCCTAGACTCCATTTTAGGATCCCCCAACCCCAATTTTGGGGACCCACTCCAAATTTTAAAGACCCCAGACCCATTTTTGGGGTCCCCATTCCCATTTTAAAGACCCCAGACCCATTTTAGGGACCCCAGACCCATTTTTTACCCCAAAATTCCAATTTCGGCTCCCCAAATCCCATTTTTAACCCCCAAAATCCCATTTTTTTCCCCCAAACTCCATTTTAGGATCCCCCATCCCCAATTTCGGGGACCCCAGACCCATTTTTGGGGTCCCCATTCCCATTTTAAAGACCCCAGACCCATTTGAGGGACCCCAACCCCAATTTCAGGGACCCCAACCCCATTTTTACCCCTCAAAATTCCAATTTGGGGTCCCAGAATCCCATTTTTAACCCCCAAAATCCATGTTTTGGGTCCCCAAATCCCATTTTTCCCCACAATAATCCAATTTTTTGGGTCCTCCACCCCATTTTAAGGACCCCAACCCCAATTGATTTTGATGGGATTTTGTTGTTTTTAATGGGATTTCCCTGGGATTCCCCCAAGCAGGTGTGGGATTTAATGGGATTTTGCTCATTTTTAATGGGATTTCAGTCATTTTAATGGGATTTTAATTGGATTTTGCTCATTTTTAATGAGGTTTAATCAGATATTAATGGGATTTCAGTGGGATTTTGGTCATTTTTAATGGGATATTTGTGGGGTTTAGGTCCTTTTTGATGAGTTTTGGACATTTTAATCAGCTTTTGCCCCGATTCCCCCCAAGCAGGTGTGGGATTTAATGGGATTTCAGTGGGATTTGGGTCACTTTTAATGGGATTTCAGTGGGATTTTGGTTATTTCTGATGGAATTTCGATGGGATTTGGGTCACTTTTAATGGGATTTCAGTGGGATTTTCGTTATTTCTCATGGGATTTTGATGGGGTTTGGGTCATTTTTAGGAGAATTTTGTTGTTTTTATTCACGTTTTGCCCTGATTCCCCCCAAGCAGGTGTGGGATTTAATGGGATTTTAATGGGATTTGGGTCACTTTTAATGGGATTTCAGTGGGATTTTGGTTATTTCTGATGGGATTTTGATGGGATTTGGGTCATTTTTAATGGGATTTCAGTGGGATTTTGGTTATTTCTGATGGGATTTTGATGGGATTTGGGTCATTTTTAATGGGATTTCAGTGGGATTTTGGTTATTTCTGATGGGATTTTAATGGGATTTGGGTCACTTTTAATGGGATTTCAGTGGGATTTTGGTTATTTCTGATGGGATTTTGATGGGATTTGGGTCATTTTTAATGGGATTTCAGTGGGATTTTGGTTATTTCTGATGGGATTTTAATGGGATTTGGGTCACTTTTAATGGGATTTCAGTGGGATTTTGGTTATTTCTGATGGGATTTTGATGGGATTTGGGTCATTTTTAATGGGATTTCAGTGGGATTTTGGTTATTTCTGATGGGATTTTAATGGGATTTGGGTCACTTTTAATGGGATTTCAGTGGGATTTTGGTTATTTCTGATGGGATTTTGATGGGATTTGGGTCATTTTTAATGGGATTTCAGTGGGATTTTGGTTATTTCTGATGGGATTTTGATGGGATTTGGGTCATTTTTAATGGGATTTCAGTGGGATTTTGGTTATTTCTGATGGTTTGGGTCATTTTGAGGAGGATTTTGCTGTTTTCCCCCCAAGCAGGTGTCGTGTCCCCCCGGGGAGGGCAGCACCAAGCCCTCGGCCGAGGACATGACCTCCAAGGATTATTACTTCGACTCCTACGCCCACTTCGGCATCCACGAGGTACCAAAAACCCCAAAACCACCTGAAACCCACCCAAAACCCAGCTGGGGGGTTTAAATGGGATTTTGGGGGGTTTAAATGGGATTTTTGGGGTTTAAATGGGATTTTTGGGGGTTTAAATGGGATTTTGGGGAGGATTTGGGCTGGGTTTGGATCCCGTGCCCACTTCAGCATCCACGAGGTACCAAAAACCCCCAAAATTATCTGAAATCCACCCAAAATCCATCCTGAGGGGATTGAAATGGGATTTTGGGGGTTTTAATGGGATTTTGGGGGGTTTAAATTGGAGTTTTGGGGAGGATTTTGGCTGGTTTGGATCCTGTGCCCACTTCGGCATCCACGAGGTACCAAAAACCCCGAAACCACCTGAAACCCACCCAAAACCCAGCCTGGGGGGTTCAAGTGGGATTTTGGGGGGTTTAAATGGGATTTTGGGGGGTTAAATGGGATTTTTGGGGTTTAAATGGAATTTTGGGGGTTTAAATGGGATTCTGGGGGTTTAAATGGGATTTTGGGGGGTTTAATTGGGAGTTTGGGGGGGTTTTTAATGGGATTTTGGGGAGGATTTTGGCTGGGTTTGGGTCCTGTGCCCACTTCAGCATCCACGAGGCACCAAAAACCCCAAAATCACCTGAAACCCACCCAAAACCCAGCCTGGGGGGGTTAAATGGGATTTTTGGGGTTTAAATGGGATTTTTTGGGGGTTTTAATGGGATTTTGGGGAGGATTTGGGCTGGGTTTGGATCCCGTGCCCACTTCGGCATCCACGAGGTACCAAAAACCCCCAAAATTATCTGAAATCCACCCAAAACCCAGCCTTGGGGGATTCAAATGGGATTCTGGGGGTTTAAATGGGATTTTGGGGGGTTTAAATGGGATTTTTTGGGGTTTAAATGGGATTTTGGGGGGTTTAAATGGGATTTTTTGGGGTTTAAATGGGATTTTGGGGGGGTTTAAATGGGATGTTTTGGGGATTTAAATGGGAATTTTGGGGGGTTTAAATGGAATTTTTGGTGTTTAAATGGGATTTTGGGGTTTAAATGGGATTTTTTGGGAATTTTAGGGGGAATTTTGGCTGGCCTTGGATCCCAACTGGGATTTGTGGTTCAGAAGGTGCCAAAACCACCAAAATTGACCCAAAATGACCTGAAATGGTCCCGAAATTCACTCTGAGGGGATCTGGGGCAATTCTGGGGAGATTTAAGAAGATTTTGGGGTGGGTTTTAAGGACGATTTTGAGCAAAAATCATCAAATTTTATTGAAATTTCAGCCGATTTTCGCCGGAATTTCTTTGAATTTTCGTGGAATTTCACCCGATTTTTTCAGGAATTTCACCTTTTTCCATTGCCCCACAAATCCCACCTGAATTTTAAGATTCCCCAGGTGATTTTTGGGCTGTTTTTTTTTGGTTTTTCCCCCCAGGAGATGCTGAAGGACGAGCTGAAACTTTAGGGACAATTTTGAGCTAAAATCACCAAATTTCAATGGAATTTCTTTGAATTTTCACAGAACTTCACCCGATTTTTTCAGGAATTTCACCTTTTTCCATTCCCCCATAATTCCCACCCACATTTTAAGATTCCCCAGTGATTTTTAACCCTTTTTTGCCCTCAGGAGATGCTGAAGGATGAGGTGGAACTCTAGGGACGATTTTGAGCAAAAATCACCAAATTTCGCTGCAATTTCATCAAATTTTATGGAATTTCACCCGATTTTTCGGAATTTCACCTTTTTCCATTCCCCCATAATTCCCACCCACATTTTAAGATTCCCAGTGATTTTTAACCCTTTTTTGCCCTCAGGAGATGCTGAAGGACAAAGTGAAACTTTAGGGACGATTTTGAGCAAAAATCACCAAATTTCGCTGCAATTTCGTCAAATTTTTATGGAATTTCACCCGATTTTTTCGGATTTCGGGGATTTTTGTCCCCCCACAAATCCCCCCTGAACTTTAGGATTCCCCAGTGACTTTTAACCCTTTGTTGCCCGCAGGAGATGCTGAAGGACGAGGTGAGGACGCTGACGTACCGCAACTCCATGTTCCACAACCGGCACCTGTTCAAGGACAAGGTGGTGCTGGACGTGGGCAGCGGCACCGGCATCCTCTGCATGTTTGCTGCCAAGGCGGGGGCCAGGAGAGTCATTGGGGTAAAATCCGGGGATTTTGGGAAAATTCACAAAATCTGGGGCAGTTTGGAGCTGCTTTGGGGCAGTTTGGAGCAATTTCAGTGAAATTTGGAGCAGTTTTGGGTCATTTTTGGGGTTCTGGCCCCGGCATCCTCTGCATGTTCGCTGCCAAGGCCGGGGCCAGGAGAGTCATTGGGGTAAAATTCTGGGATTTTGGGAAAGTTCTGGGATTTGGGGAAAATTCACAAAAATCTGGGGGAATTTGAGCTGGTTTGGGGCAGTTTGGGGGGAATTCAGAGCAGTTCTAGGGTATTTTTGGGGCATTTTGGGGTTCTGGCCCCGGAATCCTCTGCATGTTCGCTGCCAAGGTGGGGGCCAGGAGAGTCATTGGGGTAAAATCCGGGGGTTTTGGGAAAATTGGGGAAGATTTGGGGCAGTTTTGGGGGAGTTTGGAGCAGATTTGGGGCAGTTTGAGGGTCCCAGGGTGGATTTTGGGCTGGATTTTTTGGGGTGAATTTGAGGATTTTGAGGAGGATTTGGGGAATTTAGGGGTGAATTTGAGGATTTTGAGGTGGATTTGGGGAGTTTTGGGGTGAATTTGAGGATTTTGAGGCGGATTTGGGGAATTTTGGGGTGAATTTGAGGACTTTGAGGTGGATTTTGGGGTGAATTTTTGGCGTTTTGGGTCCCTGCCCAGATCGAGTGCTCGAGCATCTCCGACTACGCCGTCAAGATCGTCAAGGCCAACAAACTGGACCACGGTGAGAGCCCCAAAACGCCCAGAAATCCTCCCAAAACCACCCCAAAAACCCCCAGAATCCCCCCCAAACCCCCAATTTTCCAGAATTTTCTGGAATTTTCCCCATTTTCCCCTTTTCAGTGGTTTCCATCATCAAGGGCAAGGTGGAGGAGGTGGAGCTGCCGGTGGAGAAGGTCGACATCATCATCAGCGAGTGGATGGGATATTGTCTGTTCTACGAGTCCATGCTCAACACGGTCATCTACGCCCGGGACAAGTGGCTGGTGAGAGCCCCAGACCACGGAAACTCACCCCAAAATCACAGAAATTCACCCCGAAAATCACAGAAAAATCCCAGAAATTCACGCCGAAAATCACAGAAACTCACCCCGAAAATCACAGAAAAATCCCAGAAATTCACCCCGAAAATCACAGAAATTCACCCCGAAAATCACAGAAAAATCCAAAAAAATTCACCCCAAAAATCACAGAAATTCACCCCAAAAATCACAGAAAAATCCCCCCAAAATTCACCCCGAAAATCACAGAAAAATCCCCCAAAATTCACCCCAAAAACCACAGAAACTCACCCCAAAAATCACAGAAATTCACCCCAAAAATCACAGAAAAATCCCAAAAAAATTCACCCCAAAAATCACAGAAAAATCCCCCAAAATTCACCCCAAAAATCCCAGAAAAATCCCCCCAAAATTCACCCCAAAAATCCCAGAAAAATACCCCAAAATTCACCCCAAAAATCACAGAAATTCACCCCGAAAATCACAGAAAAATCCCCCAAAATTCACTCCAAAAATCCCAGAAAATTCCCTCCAAAATTCACCCCAAAAATCCCAGAAAAATCCCCCCAATATTCACCCAAAAAATCCCCCCAAAATTCACCCCAAAAATCCCCAGGGAAATCCCCAGAAAAATCCCAAAAATTCCCCCAAAATCCCCAGAAAAATCTCCAAAAATACCGAAAAATCTCCCAAAAAATCCAAAAAAATCCCATTAAAAATCTGCGAAAACTCCCAAAAATACCAAAAAATCTCCCAAAAACTCCCCAGAAATTCCCTGAAACTGCTGAAGGAAATTTGAATTTTGGGGTTTTGTGCAGACCCCGGACGGGCTGATCTTCCCCGACCGCGCCACCCTGTACGTGACGGCGATTGAGGACAGGCAGTACAAGGATTACAAAATCCACTGTGAGTTATTGATTATTGATTGGTTATTGATTGGTTATTGATTATTGATTGGGATTGATTGGGGAGTGATTGGGCATTGATTGGGGGAGCTGTATGTGACGGCCATCGAGGACAGGCAGTACAAGGACTACAAAATCCACTGTGAGTTATTAGTTATTGATTATTGGTTATTGATTATTGATTGGTTATTGATTATTGATTGGGGAGTGGTTGAGCATTGATTGGGGGAGCTGTACGTGACGGCCATCGAGGACAGGCAGTACAAGGACTACAAAATCCACTGTGAGTTATTGATTGTTGGTTATTGATTATTGATTGGTTATTGATTATTGATTGGGATTGATTGGGGATTTATCAATAATTCATTGGGGATTGATTGGGCATTGATTGGGGGAGCTGTACGTGACGGTGATTGAGGACAGGCAGTACAAGGATTATAAAATCCACTGATGAGTTATTGATTATTGATTATTGATTGGGGATTTATTGAGGATTTATTGGGATTTATTGAGGATTTATTGGGGATTTATTGGGGATTTTTGGGGAATTTTCCAAGGATTTTTAGGGGACTTTTAGGACGAATGAACGAATGAATGAATGAACGAATGAAAGAATGAATGAACGAACGAACGAACGAACGAATGAATGAACGAACGAATGAATGAACGAATGAACGAACGAATGAATGAATGAACGAATGAACGAATGAACGAACGAATGAATGAACGAACGAACGAATGAACGAACGAATGAACGATACGAACGAATGAACGAACGAATGAATGAACGAACGAATGAACGAATGAATGAACGAACGAATAAATTAACGAATGAATGAATGAATGCATTTGTGTTCCCAGGGTGGGAGAACGTGTACGGCTTCGACATGTCGTGCATCAAGGACGTGGCCATCAAGGAGCCCCTGGTGGACGTGGTGGACCCCAAGCAGCTCGTCACCAACGCCTGCCTCATCAAGGTGCCACAATGCTCTGAAAGTGCCCTGAAACACCCTGGAAATATCCCAGAAACACCCTGAAATTATCCCAGAAACACCCTGAAATTATCCCAGAAACACCCTGAAATTATCCCAGAAACACCCTGAAAATACGCCAAATTTATTCCAAAAATAACCCCAAAAATGTCCTAAAAATAGCCCAAAACCACCCCAAAATATCTGAAATTACCTCTAAAGCATCCTGAAAATAACCCAAAATGATCCCCCCAAAAATACAAAAAACATCCTAAAAATAGCCCAAAATTATCCCCAAATTATTCCAAAAATATTCCCAAAAATATCCAAGAAATCTCCCAAAAGTATCTCCCAAAAATCAGAAATAAAACACCGAAATTATCCCCAAAAAAATCCCAGAAATATCCCCCAAAAATGATCCTAAAAATATCCCCAAAATTACCCCAAAATTATCCCAAAAAAACCCAAAAATCCCAAACCTGACCCCGTTTCTCCTTTGATTTTCTCCATTTTTTTACCATTTCCAGCCCCATTTTCTCCATTTTTAAGCCATTTCTAACCCGATTTTCGCCATTTTTTCACCGTTTTTCCCCAAATTTTCACCTTTTTTCCCCAAATTTTCACCAGTTTTCCCATGTTTGTGTTTTCCCTCCCCAGGAGGTGAACATCTACACGGTGAAGGTGGAGGAGCTGAGTTTAGGATTGGTTTTGGTTCATTTCTGACCCAACTTTCTCCATTTTAAATCAAATTTTCTCCATTTTTAAGCCATTTCTAACCGGATTTTCGCCATTTAATTTTCACCAGTTTTCCCATGTTTGTGTCTCCCCTGGCCAGGAGGTGGACATCTACACGGTGAAGGTGGAGGAGCTGACGTTCACGGCGCCGTTCTGCCTGCAGGTGAAGCGCAACGATTACGTGCACGCGCTGGTGGCGTACTTCAACATCGAGTTCACGCGCTGCCACAAGAGGACCGGCTTCTCCACCAGTAACGGGGCCTTTTGGGACATTTGGGATTTTGGGAATTTTGGGGCTTTTTGGGGCTTTTTTTTGGTGGTTTTTGGCCTTTTTTTCGGTGTTTTTTGGGCTTTTTTTCGGTGTTTTTGGGGCTTTTTTTCGGTGTTTTTTGGGCTTTTTTTTGGTGTTTTTTGGGCTTTTTTCCGGTGTTTTTGGGGCTTTTTTTCGGTGTTTTTTGGGCTTTTTTTCGGTGTTTTTTGGGCTTTCTTTCGGTGTTTTTTGGGCTTTTCTCCGGTGTTTTTTTGGGATAATTTTGGGCTGATTTTGGGATAATTTTGGGCTGATTTTGGGCTGATTTTTGGGGTGATTTTTGTGAATTTCCAGGCCCCGAGTTGCCGTACACGCACTGGAAGCAGACGGTGTTCTGCATGGAGGGAAATCCAGGGGGAAAAATAGATTAAAAAATAGATCAAAAATAGGTTTAAAATGCTGAAAAAATCGGTGAAAAAACAGACAAAAATGGGCAAAAATGAGAAAAAAATGGCTAAAAAATCAGGAAAAAAATGGGTAAAAAGTAGCTAAAAAATCAGAAAAAAATGGGTGAAAAATAACTAAAAAATCAGAATAAAAGGGGAAAAATCGAGGTAAAAAGCTGAAATTTTGGGTTAAAAACCAGAGTGGATCTTCCCAGTTTTTGGGATAATTTTGGGCTGATTTTGGGATAATTTTGGGCTGATTTTGGGCTGATTTTGGGGTGATTTTCCAGGCCCCGAGTCGCCATACACGCACTGGAAGCAGACGGTTTTCTACATGGAGGAATACCTGACGGTGAAGAGCGGCGAGGAAATCTTCGGCACCATCACCATGAAACCCAACGCCAAGAACAACGTGAGCGCCCAGAGTGGGAAATCCGGGGGATTTTGGGGCACTCAGGGCATTTTTGGTGTTTTTTTTTAGTGAGAATTTTCCGGGATTTTTTGGGGGATTTTTAAAAAATTTTTTGGGGGAATTTTTGGTAATTTTTTTAAAGAATTTTGGGATTTTTTTGGGAATTTTTGTGAGTATTTCTCAGGATTTTTTGAAATGTTTTGGGGGAATTTTCTGGGGATTTTTTGAGGATTTTGGGGGGCGGATTTATGGAGGAATTTTTCAGGATTTATTAGAGGGTTTTTTGGGGTTTTATTGAGGGATTTTGGGGGGGATTTTTAGATGAATTTTTGAGGGATTTTTCAAGGTTTTCGTGAGGGAATTTTTGGTGGGTTTTTTTTGAGAGATTTTGGGGGGGTTGAGCGATTTTTGGGGTTTTTTGGGTTTTTTTAGGAGGGAAATTTGGGGGGATTTTTTTAAGGGTTTTTTTTTTTGAGGAAATTTTTGGGATTTTGTGGGGGAAATTTGGGGATTTTGGGGGATTTTTTGGGGGATTTTTTGGATTTTTCAGGTGAATTTTGGGACTATTTTGGGGAATGGTTATAAAATTTTTGAGGGATTTTTCCGAGGGATTTTGGGACATTTCTGGGAGGGAATTCGGGGTGAGTTTGGTGACTTTGGAGGGAATTTTGGGGTCGATTCCATCATTTTGGGGATCATTTCCAATCTGGGGTACTGTGGGGATGTTTATGAATTTCTGGGTGTCCCAAAATCCCAATTTCTGCCCCCAAAAGCGCGACCTGGACTTCACCATCGACCTGGACTTCAAGGGGCAGCTCTGCGAACTCTCCTGCTCCACCGACTACCGCATGCGTTAGGGGCAGACCCCGGAATGCGCCCCAAAACCCGCCCCAAAACCCGCCCCAAAGCCCCCCAAAAAACCCCAAAAAATCCCCCCAAAAATCCCCCAAAAAATCCCAAAAAAAACCCCAAAAAAAACCCCAGAAAATCCCCAAAAAAATCCCCCAAAAAAACCCCGAAATTGGGGGCGCCGCAGTTCCCGCTTTCACCACCTGGGGGCACCAAAACCCCAAAATTTGGGGATTTTTCCCAATTTTGGACCTGAATTTTTTTGGGGTTTTATTTTCATTTTGGGACCCCGAAATTTTGGTTTCTCGACCCCAAATTTGGGGGGGTTTTGCCCATTTTGAACTCCAAAATTTTGGAATTTCCCCCCCTTTTTGGGAACCCGGTTTTTGGGGGTTTTTTCCTCATTTTGGGACCCCAAAATTATTTTCTTTACCTCATGTGGGGACCCCAAATTTTGAGGGTTTTCCCCATTTTGTTCCCCAGATTTGGGGTTTTTTTCTCATTTTGGGGTTCCCCAATTTTTTGGGGTTTTTTTTCTGTTTTCTGCCCCAAATTTTGATTTTTTTTTCCCCCAAATTTTTTGGCTTTTCTCCCCCAATTATTTGGGATTTTCCCCCTTTTTGTTCCCCAGATTTTTGGGGTTTTTTTCCTTTATTTTGACCCAAATTTTTTGGCATTTTTTCCTCATTTTCTTCCCTCGATTTCTGAGATGTTTTTCCCCTTTTTGTTCTTCACATTTTTGGGGTTTTTTTCCATTTTCAGAGCCCCCAAATTTTGTGGTTTTTTTTTTTTTTTTCCATTTTGTTCCGCGAACTTTTGGGGTTTTTTTCCATTTTGGGGTTCCCCAAATTTTTGGGGGAATTTTTGGGATTTTCCCCCATTTTATTCCCCAAATTTTGATTTTTTTTCCCCCCATTTTCTCCCAGATTTTGGGGGTTTTTTTCCCATTTTTGGGGTTTTTGGGGCCGTTCCTCCCCTCCCCCCCCGGCAGCGATTTGGGGGTGGGGGAGGGGGGGGGGGGTGGGGGAGGGGCGGTTTCGGGGCGCCCCTCCCCCCCTTTGTAAGTTATGTTTTTATATCGAATAAAGGCAAATAAAGGGGGGGGGCTCCAGCTCGGAATTTGGGGGGGGGGTCCCCAAAATTGGGGTTGGGGAGGGGTTGGGGTCAAAAATCCCCAAAATTTTGGGGGGGGTGGGGGAGGGGTTGGGGTCAAAAATCCCCAAAATTTTGGGTTTTTTGGGGAGGGAGAAAAAAATGAAAAATAAATGGCCAAAAAATGGGGGAGGGGCAGGAAATCGTGGGGGGGGGGGAGGGGGAAAAATTTGTGGGAGGGGTTCCCAAATTCGGGCGGTGGGGGAGGGGCAAAAATAATCTGGGGGGGGTCCCAAAAATTGGGGGGGGGGGGGAGGGACCGGAAATGGGGAGGGGGAGGGGCAAAAAAATGGGGGGGGGGTCCCTGAAATGGAAGGGGGGAGGGCACGAGATGGGGGGGGAGGGGTTAAAGTTTGGGGTGGGGGAGGGGAAAAAGAAAAAAGGGGCGGGGCCTGAAATTGGGATGGGGGAGGGGGAAAATATTGGGGAGGGGTCCCTGAAATTGGGGGTGGGGGAGGGGCAAAAAAAATGGGAGTTCCCTAAAATTGGGGGTGGGGGAGGGGTCGCAGCTTTTAGGGGGGGAGGGGCTGAGAATTGGAGGGGGCGGGGCCTGGGATTGGGGTGGGGGAGGGGCTGGGAACGGAGCGGAGCCCCCCAAAATTTGGGGTGGGGGAGGGGAATCCCTAAAATCACTGTGGGGGGAGGGGCCGCAAATGGGGAGGGGTCCCCGAAACGGGGGTGGGGGAGGGGCGGGAAATGGGGAGGGGTCCCCGAAATGTTGGGGGGGGTGGGGGAGGGGCGGGGCCCGTGGGAAAATCCCGGGGCGGTTTCGGGGCGCGGGGGGGGGGGGGGGGGGGAGGGGCGGAACCCCCAAATTTCCCCTCCCCCCCCTTTCTTGGGGTGGGGGAGGGGCGGGGCCGGAACCGGTCCGGGGGGTTGTTGGGGTGGGGGAGGGGCGGCCCCGGGCAGGCCCCGCCCCCCGCGCGGCCCCGCCCCCACCCCCGGCTCAGGTGCGGCCGCGGCGCAGGTAAGGGGGGGGGGGAGGGGCGGGGTGGGGATTGGAATTTTGGGGAATTTTGGGGGCATTTGGGGACCCCTCCCCCACCTCCGTCCCCGCCCCTCCCCCACCCCCGGCCTCGCCTCGGAGCCGCAAAAAAAAAATAAAAATCAAATTTAAAAAAATGGCCGAAAATTGGAGAGAATTCAACAAATTCAAAAAAAAAAAAAAATCCGAATTGAAATTTCCACAGCGTCGGAAATCGGGAATTTGGTTAAATCCGCGGCAAAAAGAAAAAAAAAATCGGAACTGAAATACAAAAGTGTCAACAATGGGGGAAAATTTTGAAATTCGTGGTAAAAAAATAAAAATAAAAATTGAAAAACGGCTCCAAAATGCAAGAAATGTGTTAAAGGTTTAGAGGCAAAACGGGAATTTATAAAAGGGAAATTCGAGAGGGAAATTTTAAAATTTCCGGAGATCTGGATGAAAGTCAAATAAAATCAGAAGGAAAATAAAAAATAAGGCTTAAAAATGGCCTTTAAAACGCTGAAATTTAAATAAAAAGCCCAGAAAAAAAAGCCCAAAAAATCTTCTCCAAATCCATAAAAAAGAGAAAATTTAATTTAGAAAAAAACAATCCAAAATGGCCTCAAATTCCCTCCAAATCTGCCCTAAAAAACAGAAAATCAAAATTAAAAACAAAAAAAAAAAAAAAAACAAATCTGTCTCAAATCTCCCCAAATCCCCCAAAAATACAAAATCCAAAAAGAAAACCCAAAACAAACCCCAAAAACCCCCAAATAAAAAAAAAAATCAGCCCCAAAAAATTGCAAAATTTCTCAAATTTTCCCTTAAAATAGAAAAACATCCCCAAAAAACTTCCCAAAAAATCCCAAAAAATCCCCAAAATCCAAAAAAAATCCCAAAAATCCCCAAATGTCCCCAAAGCCCTTGGGGGACCCAAAGAGATTTTGGGGGAATTTTGGGGGAAATTTTGGGAATTCTGGGTGGGTTTTGCTGGGGATTTTTGGGGTGGATTTTGGGATTTTTTTTGGGGTGGATTTGCCGCAATCCTAGGTGGATTTTGGGCCAGAATTTGGGGAATTCTGGGCAGATTTTGATGGGGATTTTCAGGATTTTTGGGGCAGATTTTGGGATGGATTTTCGGGATTTTTGGGGTGAATTTTTGGGATTTCTGGGCAGATTTTGGGGTGAATTTTGGGGATTTCTGGGCGGATTTTGGGGGGGATTTGGGGAATTTCTGGGCAGGTTTTTACAGGGATTTTTGGGGTGGATTTTGGGGATTCCTGGGTGGATTTTTGGGGAATTCTGGATGATTTTGGGGGGAATTCTGGGTGGATTTTTGGTCAGAATTTTGGGGATTCTCGGCCGATTTTGACGGGGATTTTTGGGGCAGGTTTTGGGGGGGATTTGGGGAATTTCTGGGCAGGTTTTTGCAGGGATTTTGGGGGTGGATTTTTGGATTTCTGGGTGGATTTTAGGGTGGATTTTGGGGATTTTTGGGGTGGATTTTGGGTATTTCTGGGTGGATTTTGGGGGGAATTCTGGGTGGATTTTTGGGCAGAATTTTGGGGATTCTCGGCCGATTTGCACGGGGATTTTTGGGGCAGGTTTGGGGGGGATTTTGGGGATTTTTGGGGCGGATTTTGGGGGGGATTTGGGGAATTTCTGGGCCGGTTTTTACAGGGATTTTTGGGGTGGATTTTGGGATTTCTGGGTGGATTTTGGGGCAGAATTTTGGGATTTCTTGGCCGATTTGGACGGGGATTTTTGGGGCAGGTTTTGGGGGGGATTTTGGGGTTTTTGGGGCAGGTTTTGGGGTGGATTTCAGGGATTTTGGGTGTGAATTTCTGTGATTTTCTCCCTTTCCCCCGCCAGGAGGGCGATGTCGCGCGGGTACTTCCAGCACGGGGGGGTGACGTTCCCGGGGCTCCTCTACTCCCCCCGGGGCCTCGAGGCCGCCCGCGAGTTCCCCGTGGAGGACGACGACGTCTTCAACGTCACCTACCAGAAATCCGGTCAGGATTGGGGCTAAAAACGGCGATTTTGGGGAAAATTCCAGAGTTCACCAGGAAATTCTGGGCTCCGGGGAGGAAAACCAGAATTTTGGGGGGGAAATCCGGAGTTTTGGGGAGGAAAATCCGGAATTTTGGGGAGGAAAATCCAGGAAATTGAGGTGGAGATGAGTGAGAGGCTGCCAGAAATCCGCTCAGATTCGGGGCTAAAAACGGCGATTTGGGAAAATCCCGGAGTTCGCCAGGAAATTCTGGGGTCCGGGGAGAAAACCCCAGAATTTTGGGGAAAAATCCGGAGTTTTGGGAGGAAAATCTGGAATTTTGGGGAGGAAGATCCAGGAAATGGAGGTGGAGATGAGTAAGAGGCTGCCAGAAATCCGGTCAGGATCGGGGCTAAAAACGGCGATTTTGGGAAAATTCCAAAATTCACCAGGAAATTCTGGGGTCTGGGCAGAAAATCCAGAATTTTGGGGGAAAAATTTCGCAACTTTGGGAGGAAAATCTGGAATTTGGAGAGGGAAATCCAAATCTGGGGAGAAATTCCGGGATTTTGGGGAGGAAAATTCTGGAATTTTTGGGGGAAAATCAAAAAATTCTGGGGGGAAATGAATGGGAGAAGCCCAAAAATTGAGGGAGGTCTGGGGGGGAAATGGGGATTTTGGGCAAATGCCAGAAATTCTGGGTCTGCGGGGAAATTCTGGGATTTGGGCAGAAATGAGGGGGAGGAGCCCAGAAATTGGCTCCGATTTGGGGCAGAAATTGGGAAGTTTGGGAAAATTCTGGAATCATCAGGAGATCCCAGGATTTGGGGAGGAAATCCCCGAGTTTGGAGGGGAAATTCTGGGATTTTGGGGGCAGAAATTTCCTTTTAGGAACTGTGGGGATGCCGGAGATCCCGAGCCTCACCTGACCCTAAAATGCACCGAAAAAAGTCAGAAAAATCCCTAAAAAACCAAAAAAAAAATCGGAAAAGAGCCCAAAATGACCCCAAATTTGGTATTTCAGGCACAGTTTGGATGCTGGAGATCCTGAGCCTGATCCGGCAGGGGGGGACCCCAAAGGGACCTAAAAATCCACAAAACAAAATCACAAAAAAATCCCCAAAAATCCCCAAAAAATCAGAAAAAAATCCTAAAAAAGGGGGAAAACGACCCAAATTTTGCCCACATTTTGCTTTCCAGGCACGGTTTGGATGCTTGAGATCCTGAGCCTGATCTGACCTTAAAATGCAGCAAAAAAGTCACAAAAAAAATCACAAAAAATCCAAAAAAATCAGAAAAATCCCCCCAAAAAGGCAAAAAAAAAATCGGAAAAGAGCCCCAAATGACCCCAAATTTGGTATTTCAGGCACGGTTTGGATGCTGGAGATCCTGAGCCTGATCCGGCAGGGGGGACCCCAAAGGGACCTAAAAATCCACAAAAAAAATCACAAAAAAATCACCAAAAATCCCCAAAAAATCAGAAAAAAAATCCTAAAAAAGGGGGAAAACGACCCAAAAATTCCCCAAATTTTGCTTTCCAGGCACGGTTTGGATGCTTGAGATCCTGAGCCTGATCTGACCTTAAAATGCAGCAAAAAAGTCACAAAAAATCACAAAAAAATCCCAAAAATTCAGAAAAAATCCCCCCAAAAAGGCAAAAAAATCGGAAAAGAGCCCAAAATGACCCCAAATTTGGTATTTCAGGCACGGTGTGGATGCTGGAGATCCTGAGCCTGATCCGGCAGGGGGGACCCCAAAGGGTCCTGAAAATCCCCAAAAATATCACAAAAAAATCACCAAAAATCCCCAAAAAATCAGAAAAAAAATCCTAAAAAAGGGGGAAAACGACCCAAATTTCCCCAAATTTTTCTTTCCAGGCACGGTGTGGATGCTGGAGATCCTGAGCCTGATCCGGCAGGCGGGGACCCCTCCTGGTGCCGCTCGGTGCCCAACTGGGAGCGGGGGCCGTGGCTGGAGACGCTGCTGGGGCTGCGCCGCGCCCGCGCCAACGCCCGGCCCCGCATCATCAGCTCCCACCTGCCCCTGCACCTCTTCCCCAAAAAGTTCTTCGGCTCCAAGGCCAAGGTTTGGGGAGAAAAAAAAACCCAAAAATTTGGGGTTTAAAACAAAAAAAAAAATGGTGATTTTTGGTGAAAAAATGAGGTTTTTAGGGCGAAAAATGAGGTTTTTTGGGGGGGGGAATACGCAGAAAAGTTGGATTTTTTTAAGGGGGCAAAACGGGGTTTTTTATGGGGGAAAATCGGGTTTTTAAGGGGAGAAGAAGGGAGTTTGGGGGTTTGGAGAAAAAAATTGGTGGGTTTTGGTGAAAAAATAAGGATTTTAGGGCAAAAAATGGGATTTTTACATTAAAAAAGTGAATCTTAAGGGGGAAAAATGTGGGGTGTTTTTTTTGGATGGGGGGATGGGATATTTTAGGGCAAAATATGGGGATTTTCAGAAGGGTAAAATGGGGATTTTTAGGAGGAAAAAAGTGGGAAATTGGGGATTTTGGGAAGAAGAAATGGGATTTTGAGAAAAAAAAAATGGAGATTTTAGGTGAAAAATGGGATTTTTAGGGGGAAAAATGGGGGATTTGGGGTCAGAAATGTGGAATTTCCTTGGGATTTTATGGGATTTTGGGTCAGAACTGTCGGATTTCAGTGGGATTTTATGGGATTTGGGTCAGAACTGTCAGATTTCAGTGGGATTTGTAATTTTTTGACGTTTTTTGTGTTTCTGCCCTGTCCCAGGTGATTTACACCGTGCGGGACCCCAAGGACGTCCTCGTGTCCCTTTTCCACTTTGCCCGAATCTTCCGGCCCTACAAAGACCCCGGGAGCCTCGAGGAGTTCATGGAGAAATTCCTGCAGGGGGACGGTGCCAGAATCCCGAATTTTGGGCAAATCTGGGGAAATTTGGGGGTTTTTGGGATTTTGGGGGGGAATTTGAGGGAACTTGGGGGAGATTTGGGGAGGATTTGGGGGTTTTACTGGGGAAATCGGGGATTTTTAGGGGAGGTTTTAGGGGGGAAAATTGGGAGAAATTTGGAGATTCTGGGGAAATTTGGGGAGATTTTGGGGAGTTTGGGATTTTTGGGGAAATTTGGGGGATATTTTTGGGGGTTTTGGGGTGGATTTTGGGGAATTTGGCCCTACAAAGACCCCGGAGCCTCGAGGAGTTCATGGAGAAATTCCTGCAGGGGGACGGTGCCAGAATCACAAATTTTGGGCAAATCTGGGGAAATTTGGGGGTTTTTGGAGAAATTTAGAGGTTTTAGGGGGGAATTTGGGGGGTTTTGGGGGGAATTTTGGGCTGGGAAATTGGGGATTTGGGGTCAGATATTGGGGATTTGGGGTCAGAAATTGGGGATTTGGGGCTCAATATTTGGGATTTGGGGTCAGAAATTGGGGATTTGGGGTTGGAAAATTGGGGTTTGGGGGGATTTTGGGGTCAGAAACGGATTTTGGGGGATTTGGGGCTGGAAATTCTGAATTTTGGGGTATTTGAGGTCAGAAAATTGGGATTGGGGGGATTTGGGGTCAGAAATTGGGGATTTGGGGCTGGAAATTGGGGATTTTGGGGCTGTGGGGTGCTGGGATGTCCCCGGGCCGTCCCCGTGGTGTCCCCACAATGTCCCCGTGGTGTCCCCACCGTGTCCCCACAATGTCCCCGCGGTGTCCCCCACAATGTCCCCGCGGTGTCCCCCCCGTGTCCCCCCAGTGCCCTTCGGCTCCTGGTTCCAGCACGTCCGGGGGTGGCTCCAGCTCCGGGGCAAGGAGAATTTCTTCTGGATCAGCTACGAGGAGCTGCAGCAGGTGGGGACACCTGGGGGGCTTGGGGACACCTGGGGACACCTGGGGACACCTGGGGACACCTGGGGACACCCAAATGCACCTGGGGACACTTTGGGGACACCTCAGGATCACCCTGATGTGCTCTCGATGTCCTTGATGTCCCCAAAATCCCCAAATTCCCCCAAATGTCCTCAATGTGCCCAATACCCCCAGTATCCCCCAAGCCCCCGGTGTCCCCAATGTCCCCCAATGTCCCCCACTGTCCCCAGTGTCCCCCAATGCCCCTCAATGTCCCCACTGTCCCCAATGCCCCCAATGTGTCCCCCAGTGTCCCCACTGTCCCCAATGTGTCCCCAATGTGTCCCCACTGTCCCCAGGATCTCCGTGGCAGTGTGCAGCGCCTCTGCTCGTTCCTGGGCCGGCCGCTGTCCCAATGTCCCCAATGTCCCCAATGTCCCCCTGTCCCCAGTGTCCCCAATCCCCCCCACTGTCCCCAATGTCCCCAATGTCCCCACTGTCCCCACTGTCCCCAATGTGTCCCCAATGTGTCCCCAATGTCCCCAGGATCTCCGTGGCAGTGTCCAGCGCCTCTGCTCGTTCCTGGGCCGGCCGCTGTCCCCAATGTGTCCCCACTGTCCCCACTGTCCCCCCAATGTCCCCAATGTCCCCACTGTCCCCACTGTCCCCAATGTCCCCAATGTCCCCAATCCCCCCACTGTCCCCAATCCCCCAATGTCCCCAATCTCCCCCAATGTCCCCAATGTGTCCCCACTGTCCCCAATGTGTCCCCAATGTGTCCCCACTGTCCCCAGGATCTCCGTGGCAGTGTGCAGCGCCTCTGCTCGTTCCTGGGCCGGCCGCTGTCCCCACTGTCCCCAATGTCCCCAATCCCCCCCAATGTCCCCAATGTCCCCAATCCCCCCAATGTCCCCAGGATCTCCGTGGCAGTGTCCAGCGCCTGTGCGCGTTCCTGGGCCGGCCGCTGTCGCCCGCGGCCGTGGACGCCGTGGTGGCCAACGCGTCCTTTGTCACCATGAGCCACAACCCCATGAGCAACTTCAGCCTCAGCCCGGCCTTCATCCTGGACCGGCGGCGCGGGCCCTTCCTGCGCAAGGGTGGGACAGTGGGGACATTGGGGACATTGGGAACATTGGGGACAGTGGGTTCATCCTGGACCGGCGGCGCGGGCCCTTCCTGCGCAAGGGTGGGGACAATGGGGACAGTGGGGACATCATTGGGGACATTGGGGACATTGGGGACATTGGGGACATTGGGGACATTGGGGACATTGGGACATTGGGGACATTGGGGACATTGGGGACAGTGGGGACATTGGGGACATTGGGGACATTGGGGACATTGGGTTCATCCTGGACCGGCGGCGCGGGCCCTTCCTGCGCAAGGGTGGGACATGGGGACATTGGGGACATCATTGGGGACAATGGGGACATTGGGGACATTGGGGACATTGGGGACAGTGGGGACACTGGGGACATTGGGGACATTGGGGACATCACTGGGGACATTGGGGACAGTGGGGACATTGGGGACATTGGGGACATCACTGGGGACATTGGGGGACAGTGGGGGCATTGGGGACAGTGGGGACACTGGGTTCATCCTGGACCGGCGGCGCGGGCCCTTCCTGCGCAAGGGTGGGGACACTTAGGGGACATCACTGGGGACATTGGGGACATTGGGGACAATGGGGACATTGGGGGATTGGGGACACTGGGGACATTGGGGGACATTGGGGACATTGGGGACATTGGGGGGGATTGGGGACATTGGGGACAGTGGGTTCATCCTGGACCGGCGGCGCGGGCCCTTCCTGCGCAAGGGTGGGGACAGTGGGGACACTGGGGACATTGGGGACATTGGGGACATTGGGGACATTGAGGGGACATTGGGGACAGCGGGGACAGTGAGGGGACATTGGGGACATTGGGGACATTGGGGACATTGCGGGACATTTGGGGGTCTCTGAACTGGGAGGTTTTGCCCATTTCCCTCCTTGTTTTGCATTTCTTTGACCTCTTTTGCCCATTTCCCCCCAGTTTTCCCTGGTTTTGGTCATTTTTTTCCTTTTTTTTTTTTTTTCCCAATTTTTCCCCATTTTCGCCCATTTTTTTCCAGTTTTGTTGTCCATTTTTGCATTTTTTTCCTGTTTTACCCTTTTTTACCCATTCTTTGACCATTTCTCTCTGTTTTTTCTCTTTTTTTTTTTTTCATTTTTCCTCATTTTCCCCATTTTTTCCCCGTTTTTGCCCCGTTTTTTCCCCCAGGAATTTCAGGGGACCCGGCGGAACCACCTGCACCCATTCCCCCCCCCATTTTCCCCCGTTTTTTCCCCAATTTTTTTTTTCATTTTTCCCCTTTTTTTTCCCCCATTATTCACCATTTTTCCCATTTTTGCCCGTTTTTGCCCCGTTTTCCCCAGGAATTTCGGTGGACCGGCGGAACCACCTGCACCCATTTCCCCCCCCCACCACCATTTTCCCCCGTTTTTTCCCAATTTTTTTTTCATTTTTCCCCTTTTTTTTCCCCCATTATTCACCATTTTTCCCATTTTTGCCCGTTTTTGCCCCGTTTTCCCCAGGCATTTTGGGGGACTGGCGGAACCACCTGCACCCATTTCCCCCCCCCCTCCCATTTTCCCCCGTTTTTTCCCCAATTTTTTTTCATTTTTTCCCCTTTTTTTTCCCCCATTATTCACCATTTTCCCCATTTTTCCCCATTTTGCCCCATTTTCCCCCAGGAATTTCGGTGGACTGGCGGAACCACCTGCACCCATCCCCCCCCCCCCACCACCACCACCATTTCCCCCCAATTTTTTCCCAATTTTTTTTTCATTTTTCCCCTTTTTTTTCCCCCCATTATTCACCATTTTTCCCATTTTTGCCCGTTTTGCCCCGTTTTCCCCCAGGAATTTCGGGGGACTGGCAGAACCACCTGCACCCATTTCCCCCCCCCCCTTCCCATTTTCCCCCGTTTTTTCCCCAATTTTTTTTTCATTTTTTCCCCTTTTTTTTTCCCCATTATTCACCATTTTTCCCATTTTTGCCCGTTTTTGCCCCGTTTTCCCCCAGGAATTTCGGGGGACTGGCGGAACCACCTGAGCCCCGAGCAGAGCCGGCGCTTCGACCTCCGTGTACCGCGAGCGCATGGAGGGGCTGGGGGTCTCCTTCCCCTGGGACCCCCCCGAATCCCCCCCGAAATCCGGGACCCCTCCCCAGCCCCCGCGGGACCCCCAAAAAGGGGAGGAAACGCCCCAAAAAGGGGAGGAAACGCCCCAAAAAACCACCCAGGACACCCAAAAAGAGGGAGAATCCCCCCCAAAAAACAACCAAGATTCTCCAAAAAAGGGAGAAAGTCCCCCAAAAAACACCCAGGATACCCCAAAAGAGGAGGAAACCACCCCAAAAAACTCTCAGGACCCCCAAAAAGAGGGGGAAACACCCCAAAAAGAGGGGGAAACACCCCAAAAAGAGGAGGAAACACCCCAAAAAGAGGAGGAAACACCTCAAAAAGAGGAGGAAACACCTCAAAAGAGGGGGAAACACCTCAAAAAGAGGGGGAAACACCTCAAAAAGAGGAGGAAACACCTCAAAAAGTCCCTCAGGACTCCCAGAAAGAGGAGGAAATTCCCCAAAAATTCTCTCAGGACCCCCAAAAATAGGAGAAACCCCCAAAAAAACCCCTCAGGACCCCCAAAAGAGGGGGAAACACCCCCAAAAAAAAGGGTGAACCCCCCAAAAATCCATTTAGGACCCCTTAAAATCCCTCAGGACCCCCAAAAAGAGGGGAAAACACCCCAAAAAAACAGCCAGGATAACCCAAAAAAAAAAATCTCAGGAGCCCTAAACACCCCCAGGACGCCCTTGAGACGCCCCAAAAATCCCTCAGGACACCCCAAAATCCCCAAAACCCCCTAAAAATCCCAAAACACCCCAAAACCACCCCCAAGACCCCACAAAAACCCTCAACAAACCCCCAGGACCCTTCCCCAATTTGGGGGTCCCCACATCCTTACCCCCCCAGTGCCTTCGGGGCCCTCCCAACGGGGAGACCCCTCCCCAAATTAGGCTAATTAGTAAACACCCATTAATGATGCTGTTAATTGATCAAGGAGGTTTATTTAGGGGGCTTTATTTTGGGAAACTTGGGGAGGGGGTCTCAGGGATTTTTATGGGGAAAATGCCGAGATTTTGGGGAAAATTCTGGGGGGTTTTGGGTTTTTTTTTTTGGGGAGGGGCCTTGGGGATTTTTAAAGGGCATTTTTGGGGAGAAGTTCTGGGGATTTTGGGGAAGGGGCCTGGGGATTTTTGGAGGAATCCTAGAGATTTTGGGGAGGGGTCCTGGGGGTGGAAATGTGAGGGGAAAATGGGGGGAAAATGTGAGGGGAAAATGGAGGGAAATGTGACGGGAAAATGGAGGGAAATGTGAGGGGGAAATGGAGGGAAACAGGAGGGGAAAATGGAGGGAAATGTGAGGGGAAAATGGCAGGAAACTGAGGAGAAAAACAGAAGAAAACATGAAGAAAATATGGAAGAAAATGGGGGTGGAAATGTAAGGGAAAATGGAGGAAAATATGAGGGGAAGATGGAGGGAAACGTGAGGGTGAAAAGGGCGGGAAACGTGAGGGAAGAAAATGGCAGAAACGTGAGGGGAAAATGGAGGTAAATGTGAGGGGAAAATCGAGAGAAAACGTGAGGGGAAAATTGTGGGGAAGGTGAGGGGGAAATGCAGGAAAATATGAGGAGAACATGGTGAAAAACATGAGGGGAAAAGAGCAGAAATGTGAAGAGTAAAGGGAGGGAAATGTGAGGGGAGGAAAATGTGAGGGAAAACATGAGGGAAAAATGGAGGAAAATTTGAGGGGAAAAAGGATGGGAAAATGAGAGGGGGAGAAAGGGGGTAATTTGAGGGTAAAATAGGGGAAGTGTGAGGGGAAAATGGTGGGAAATGTGAGGGGGGAAATGGAGGAAAATGGGAGGAAAATGTGAGGGGAAAATGGTGGCAATGTGAGTGAAAAATTGAGGAAAATGTGAGGGGAAAACGGAGGGAAACGTGAGGGGAGAAAATGGCGGGAAACGTGAGGGGAACAAAATGGCCGCCCCAAATCCCTTTGTGATTCCCCCCCCCCAATTGCATTAATTAACAATCACCACTCAATGACTCCGTTAATTGATGCTGAAAGGGAGGTTTATTTGGGGAGGGGGTTTATTTTAGCGGGGGGTCGTGCCAGTGCCCGTGGTGATGATGAAGGTGATGATGAAGGTGATGATGAAGGTGATGATGGAAGGGGGGGCTCCATGGGGGCTCCTCCTGTGGGAAATTTGGGGAATTTGGGGAGGGGTCCTGGGGGTTTTTTGGGAGAAATCTCAGTTTTTTGGGGGGAAATTCTGGGGCTTTTTGGGGAAGGGTCCTGGGGTTTTTTTGGGGATAAATCCCAGGATTTTTTGGGGAAATTCTGGGGTTTTTTGGGGAAGGGTCCCAGGGGTTTTTGGGGAGGAATCCCAAGGGTTTTTTGAGGAGAATTCTGTGGGATTTTGGGGAGGGGTCCTGGGGTTGTTTGGGGGAAATCCCAGATTTTTTTGGGGATAATTCTGTGGATTTTTGGGGTGAGGGTCCTGGAAGATTTTTGAGAGGGAATCCCAGGATTTTTTGGGGGAAATTCTGCGAGTTTTTGAGGAAGGGTCCCAGGGATTTTTGGGCGGGATTCTCAAGTTTTTTTTGAGGGAAATTCTGGGGTTTTGGGGAAGGGTCCTGGAAGATTTTGGGGGGAATCTCAGGGTTTTTTTTGGGGGGAGAATTCTGAGAAGGAACCCAGGGGTTTTTGAAGAGAAATCTGGAATTTTTGGGGCGTAGGTCCTGGGGTATTTTTTGAGAGTGAAAATCCCAGGTTTTTTCGGGGTGGTCCTGGGGATTTTTTTGGGAGAAATCCTGGGATTTTGGGGAGGTTTTGGTGGGGGTCTCACCCTCAGGCCGCCGCCCCCTCGAACTTCTTCTTGCGCCCCTCCATGCCGCTCATGGCGTCCACGTTCTTGCGCCAGTCCCCGACCTCGTAGCTCTCCTGGGACATCGTCCCCAGTGTCCCCAGAGAGCCCCAGACACCCCAAATGTGACCCCAAAACACCCCCCAAAATATCCTAAAATTGCAACAAAAAATACCCAAAGTCTTTCCTCAAAATACCCCCAAAACACCACAAGAGTACCCCCAAAACCACCACAAAAATACCCCAAAATCACTCAGAATTTACCCCCGAAAACACCCCCAAAACACCCAGCGGCGCCGCCATCATGGCGTCATTGTCCCCAATGTCCCCAGTGTCCCCGGTGTCCCCGGTGTCCCCTCACCTTCTCGGCGTCGTCCTTGCGCACCTGGCGGGGCTTGGTGCCCAGCAGCGCCGCCATCATGGCGTCATTGTCCCTAATGTCCCCAATGTCCCCATTGTCCCCGCTGTCCCCTCACCTTCTCGGCGTCGTCCTTGCGCACCTGGCGCAGCCCCGCCCTCAGGTCGGTGCCCACGCGGGGTTTGGTGCCCAGCAGCGCCGCCATCATGGCGTCGGCCGAGAGCCGCACCCCGGCGCAGGTTGGGCCGCACGAAGCGCCCGGCGGCCACGCGGCGACGCAGCTCCTCCAGCTGAGGGGACGTTTGGGGACATTGGGGAGCATTGAGGGGACTGGGGACGCCTCGGGGACAGTGTCCCCTCCCTGCGCTGTCCCCAAGATGGCGGCGCCCCGGTCCCCACCTCGGCGACGTTCTTGCTGACGCGTGTCCCCATGTCGTAGCGCTCCTCATCCACGCGCGCCACGCGGGCGTGCAGCTCCCGGCACAGCTCCTGGTGGAGGGGACACGGAGGGGACATTTTCCCCTCACATTTCCCCAGTTTTCACCTCACGTTTCCCCTCAATTCTCCCCTCACCTTCCCCACCGTTTCCCCCTCACGTTTCCCGCCCTTTTCTCCCCTCATGTTCGCTGCCACTTCCCCCTCGCATTTCCCTCCATTTCCCCTCACATTTCCCTCCATTTCCCCTCACATTTCCCTCCATTTTCCCCTCACGTTCCCTGCCCATTTTCCCCTCACATTTCCCCTCACATTTTAATCCCATTTTCCCCTCACATTTCCCCCGTTTTCCCCTCATATTTCTCGCCATTTCCCCCTCATGTTTCCCACCCTTTTCCTCTCATGTTCCCCGCCCTTTTCTCCCCTCATGTTCGCCGCCATTTCCCCCTCATGTGTTTGGCCATTTTTCCCTCATGTTTGCCGCCATTTTCCCCTCACATTTCCCTCCATTTTCCCCTCACATTTCCCACCCTTTTCCCCTCATGTTTCTGCCCTTTTTTCCCCCCTCATGTTCGCTCCCACTTCCCCTCACATCTCCCCCATTTTCCCCTCACCTTTCCCTCCATTTTCCCCTCACATTTCCCCCATTTCCCCCCACATTTCCACCCCAATTTTCCCCCGTTTCCCCTCACATTCTCCCCCATTTCCCCCCACATTTTCCCCATTTCCCACCCCAATTTTCCCCAATTTCCCCTCACATTCTCCCTCACATTTCCCCCCATATTTTCCCCATTTCCACCCCAATTTTCCCCCCATTTTCCCCCCACATTTCCCCCATTTCCCACCCCAATTTTCCCCCATTTCCCCCCACATTTCCCCCGTTTCCCACCCCAATTTTCCCCCATTTCCCCTCACATTTTCCCCCATTTCCCCCCCCATTTCCCCCATGTCCCACCCCAATTTTCCCCAATTTCCCCTCACATTTTCCCCCCATTTCCCCCCACATTTTCCCCATTTCCCACCCCAATTTTCCCCCGTTTCCCCTCACATTTCCCCTCACATTTTCCCCAATTTCCCCCCACATTTTCCCCCATTTCCCCCTCACATTCTCCCCCATTTCCCCCTCACATTTCCCCCATTTCCCCCCACATTTTCCCCCATTTCCCCCTCACATTTTCCCCCATTTCCCCTCACCTTTCCCTCCATTTTCCCCTCACATTTTCCCCCACTTCCCCCCACATTTTCCCCCATTTCCCCCTCACATTTCCCACCCCAATTTTCCCCAATTTCCCCTCATATTTCCCTCCATTTTCCCCTCACATTTTCCCCATTTCCCCCCACATTTTCCCCCATTTCCCCCCACATTTTCCCCAATTTTCCCCTCACATTTTCCCCATTTCCCCCCACATTCTCCCCCATTTCCCCCCCATTTTCCCCATTTCCCACCCCAATTTTCCCCCGTTTCCCCTCACCTGCAGCTCCGTCGCCCCCATCCCCTCCAGGGCCGCCAGGGGTGGGCACAGCTCCCCCAGCACCCGAATTTTCTCGGCCGCCCTGTCCTGCTCCTCCTTCTCCAGCTCCCGCTTCGCCCTCTGCAGCAGCAGCGTCTGCGGGCGGCCAAATTTTGGGGAAAACGCCCCAAAAATTCGGGGACGTCCCCTCAAAAATTTGGACGCGACCCCAGGTCCCCCAAAATCAAGAGTAAGTTACAAAACTTGGGGGACAAACCCCTCAAATTTAGATGGGAAATTTAAATTTTGGGGTCTTTTGAGTGGGGGATATTTTGGGGACATCCCCCCCCCCCCCCAAAATTTGGGGATATTCTTAAATTTTGGGGACACGCCCTCACCTTCAGCTGGAGCTTGCGAGACGCCGAAATTTTGGATTTTCTCTGGAGAGAGAGAAATTTGGGGTCAGGATTTGGGGTGGTTTTTTGAGGCTTTGGGTTTCTGGGGGGTTTTGGGCTGTTTTTGGGGCTATTTTTGGGTTTTTAGGGTGGGGTTTTTGGGGTGTTTTCAGGGTGGGGTTTTTATGGTTTCTGGGATTTTCAGGGTGGTTTTTTTTTTCAGGTTTTTGGGGTTCCTTTGGGGTTTTCAGGGTGGTTTTTTTGGGTTTTGAGGTAATTTAGGCTTTTTAGGGTGGTTTTTAGAGGGTTTTTGGGTTATTTTTGGGGGTTTTTTGGGTTTTCAGAGTGAGATTTTTTGGGTTTTTGGGGTTTTCAGGGTGGGATTTTCTGGGTTTTTGGGATGGGATTTTTTGGGTTTTTGGGGTTTTCAGGGTGGGATTTTCTGGGTTTTTGGGGTGGGTTTTTTGGGTTTTTGGGGTTTTCAGGGTGGGATTTTTTGGGGTTTTCAGGGTAAGATTTTTTTGGTTTTGGTGTGGATTTTTTGGGTTTTTGGGGTTTTCAGGGTGAGATTTTTTGGGGTTTTTGGGTTGTCAGGGTGAGATTTTTTTGGTTTTTTGGGGTTTTCAGGGTGGGATTTTTTGGGTTTTTGGGGTTTTCAGGGTGAGATTTTTTGGGGTGGGTTTTTTTTTGTTTTTGGGGTTTTCAGGGTGGGTTTTTTGGGTTTTGGGGTTTTCAGGGCGGGATTTTTTGGGTTTTTGAGGTTTTTGGGGTGGGTTTTTTGGGTTTTTGGGGTTTTCGGGGCGGGGTTTTTTGGTTTTGGGGTTATTTTTGGGGTTTTCGGGGCGGGTTTTTTGGGTTTTTGGTGTTTTCGGGGCGGGATGTTTTTGTTCTGGGGTCATTTTCGGGGTTTTTGGGGTCTCGGTGCCCACCTTGGCGTGCGGCTCCACGGCGTAGCTGCGGTAATTGGCCGAGGACTTGCGGCGGAGGGGGGGCGGCTGCGGGGGGGGGGGCTCGGGACCCTCCCCCTCCCCCTCCTCCTCGGGGGCCCGCTGGGTGTGGGGAGCAAGGGGTTAAATGGGGAGGGGTCCCCAAAACGGGGGGGAAATGGAGGGGGGAGTCTGGGGAGGGGTCTCACCGAGGTGTCCTCCCTGGAAAGGGGGGAGAGGAGGGTTAGAGACCCCCGAAATGGGGTTAGGGACCCCCAAAATGGGGTCAGGGACCCCCGAAATGGGGTTAGAGATCCTCGAATTGGGGTTA
>CM063156.1:8827607-8903512 GCA_031885435.1 Passerculus sandwichensis | reverse complement strand
CACATCTCGTGAGAGTTTGAGATTTTTTTTTCTTTTAGGAGAGAATTTTGGGGACTTTTGGGGAATTTTTTGGGAATTTTTTGGCCATTTTATGGATTTTTTGGGGATCATTTTAAATTTTCTTTTTCTTTTTTGGGGGTGTTTTTTATTTCACGGAGAAATTAGGGAATTCCAGGATTTTGGGGAATTTTTGGGGAATTTTCTGGGAATTTTGGGAGCCTCACCTGTAGATGATCCCTTGGTTGTGCAGGAAGAAAAGACCGATGGCGATTTCAGCTGCGTAAAACCTGGAAAATTCGGGGAAATTTAGGAAAAAAATTGGGAAAATTTAGAAAAATATTGGAGGAAAATTGGAGAAAATTTAGGAAAAATACGGGAAAAATTGGGAAAAAAAAACACGAAAAAAATGGGAAAAAAATTGGGAAAAATCAGGAAAAATTAAGGGAAAAAAATCAGAGAAAAATTGGAAAAAAAGCTGCAAAAATTGGGAATAGTTGAGGGAAAATTCCCAGAATTTTTGGGAATATTTTGGGGGGAGTTTTGGGCTGAATTTTTGAGCCATTTTCGTGGGGGGTTTTCCCAGGATTTTTCTCAATTTTTCTGGGAATTTTTCCAGGATTTTTCACTTTTGAGTCCTTCCAAGGAATTCCCAGAATTTTTTAGGAATATTTTGTGAATAATTTCAAAAATTTAGGGGGCTGATATTTTGGTAATTTTGAGGCATTTTCATTGATTTTAATGGGAATTTTTTGGGAATTCTTTCCTTCCAATTCCTTCCTAGGAATTCCTCAATTTTTTGCGAATATTTTGAGAAGAATTCCCAGAATTTTTGGGGAATATTTTGGGGAGGATCCCAGGAATTCTGGGCTGAATTTTTGATAATTTCGAGGTATTTTCACCCGATTTTCATGGGGATTTTTCCACTTTTTTCCCAATTTTTTCCGGAATTTTCCCTTTCTGAGGAATTTTTTGGGATTTCTGGGAATTTTTTGGGTGGAATTGCGAGGATTTTGGGTCACTCACGCCGCGTGGGGCTCCTTGAACTTGCCGACCTGCTGGATGTGGTACATGAGGTCGCCGCCGGTGACGTATTCCATCACAAAGTACAGCCGGTCCTGCCACCAGTTCGCACCAGTTTGGACCAGTTTGAGACCAGTTTCACTCCCAGTCCCCTCCCAGTTCAGCCCAGTGCCCCAAAATCCCCGAATTTCCCCGAAATTCCCCAAAAATTCCAGCTCCAAATGGAGATTCCGGCCCCAAAACGAGCCAGAAATGGTGAAAGCTGATCCCAGTTCATCCCAGTTTGGACCAGTTCGTCCCAGTTTGGACCAGTTCACTCCCAGCCCCCTCCCAGTTCATCCCAGTTCACTCCCAGTCCCCTCCAGTTCATCCTCTTCCCTTGGCTCCCATTGACTCCCATTGGCTTCCACTGGCTCCCATTGATTTCCACTGGTTCCCATTGATTTCCATTGATTTCCATTGGCTTCCCATTGACTCCCACTGGTTCCCATTGACTTCCATTGACTCCCATTGACTCTCATTGACTCCCATTGATTTCCATTGGCTCCCATTGATTTCCATTGACTTCCATTGGCTCCCACTGACTCCCATTGACTCTCATTGACTCCCATTGGCTCCCATTGACTTCCATTGGTTCCTATTGATTTCTATTGACTCCCCATTGGCTCCCATTGGTTCCCATTGATTTCCATTGGTTCTCATTGGCTTCCCTTGACTTCTATCCCTCCCAGTCCATCCCAGTCCCTCCCAGTTCATCCCAGTAACTCCCAGTCCCTCCCAGTTGCTCCCAGTCCGTCCAAGTTTACTCCCAGTTCATCCCAGTTCCTCCCCAGTTCAACCCCTTCCCATCGGTTCCCATCGGTTCCCATTGGCTCCCAGTAACTCCCAGTCCCTCCCAGCAGCTCCCAGTCACTCCCAGTTTATGCCAGTGCCCCCAGTTCCCATTCCCAGTCACATCCCAGTGCTCCCAGTCCATCCCAGTTCATCCTCTTCCATTGACTCCCATTGGCTCCCATTGGTTCCCATTGGCTCCCATTGATTTCTATTGACTTCCATTTACTCCCATTGACTCCAAGTCCTTCCCAGTAACTCCCAGTTGCTTCCAGTACATCCCAGTCCATCCCAGTGTCCCCAGCGACCCCTTCCCACCCCTCGCCGTCCATCCCAGTCCATCCCAGTTCACTCCCAGTCCGTCCCAATACACCCCAAATCTCCCTTTCCATTGGCTCCCATTGGTTCCCATTGGCTCCCATTGACTCGTAGTAACTCCCAGTCCATCCCAATAACTCCCAGTTGCTCCCAGTCCCTCCCATTGCCACCAGTGACCCCTTCCCACCCCTCCCAGTCCAACCCAGTCTGTCCCAGTCCCTTCCATTCCATCCCAGTTCATCCCCTTCTATTGACTCCCATTGACTCCCATTGGCTCCCATCGCCTCCAAATCCCTCCCAGTTTATCCCAGTCCATCCCAGTTTGTCCCAGTTTGCGGGCAGCGTCTCACGGGGGTCTGGAAGGTGGAGTGCAGGTGTGTGAGGAAGTGGGGCCGGGGTCCCAGGGCCAGCACCCTCCTCTCCACCAGAGCTCCCAGTTCATCCCAGTGACCACTCCCAGTTCATTCCCTTCCATTGATTCCCATTGGCTCCCATTGGTTCTCATTGGCTTCCATTGCTTCCCATTGACTCCCATTGGCTTCCATTGAGTCCCATTGACTTCCATTGGTTCTCATTGACTCTCATTGGCTTCCATTGGCTCAAATTGATTCCCACTATGTCCTATTGGCTGCCATTAAATTCAATTGACTTCCACTGGCTCCCATTGGCTTCCAATAACTCCCATTGACTTCCATTGGCTTCCATTGACTCCCATCGGCTCCCATTAGTTCCTATTGGCTCCCATTGGCTTCCATTGAGTCCCATTGGTTTCCATTGCTTCTTATTAGTTCCCCATTGGCTCCCATTGACTCCCATTGGCTCCCATTGGCTCGTAGTAACTCCCAGTTCATCCCAGTAACTCCCAGTTGCTCCCAGTCCCTGCCAGTTGCTCCCAGTCCATCCCAGTATCACCAGTGACCCCTTCCCACCCCTCCCAGTCCATCCCAGTCCCTTCCATTCCATCCCAGTTCATCCCCTTTTATTGGCTTCCATCGCCTCCAAATCCCTCCCAGTTTGCCCCAGTTTGTCCCAGTCTGTCCCAGTTTGTCCCAGTTTGTCCCAGTTTGCCCCAGCGTCTCACGGGGGTCTGGAAGGTGGAGTGCAGGTGTGTGAGGAAGTGGGGGCCGGGGTCCCAGGGCCAGCACCCTCCTCTCCACCAGGGTGGAGGCGGGCGTCGTCGTCCTGCACCACCACGTCCTTCTTCAGGATCTTGATGGCGAAGAGCTCGGCCGAGCCCCGGCGCTCCGCCAGCATCACCTGGGGAACGTTCCGGAAGGTTCCAGAGTCACCCAGAAACTTCCAGAATCATCCAGAATGACCCAGAATTCTTTAGGAATTTTTTGAATTTTTTTGTGAATTTTTTCTGACTTTTTTTACGATTTTTTTCCGATTTTTTTCCAATTTTTTCCAATTTTTTTCTGATTTTTTCTGATTTTTTCTTGATTTTTTTTCAATTTTTAAATGATTTTTAGGCGGTTCTGGCGTGATTTCGGGGCTATTTCATGGTCTCAGATGATTTGGATTTTTTTGGGAATTTTTTGGGGGGGGAATTCTTGGGAGTTTTAAAAAATTGTTTTTGATATTTTCTGATTTTTTGAGGTATTTTTCACCCTTTCCCACCACTTTTTTGCCATTTTACACCAATTTTTTTGGAATTTTTTCCAGAATTTTCCACCTTTTTTTGGGGGAAATTCCCAAGTTTTTTGGGAATTTCGGGAATTCTGGGTCTCACCTCCCTGCAGGTGAATTTTGGGGGGATTTTGGGCCATTTTTTTTTCACCTATTTTGGCCGTTCCCCACCATTTTTTTGGCCATTTCTGGGCTGATTTTGGCCGTTTTTTCACCGTTTTTTCCCCAATTTTTTCTGGATATTCCCAAATTCCTGAAACTTTGGGAATTCTGTGACCTCACCTCCCTGCAGCCGAACTTTGGGGTGGTTTGGGGTTGGTTTTGGGCCATTTTTTCACCGATTTTGGCCGTTTCTCGCCATTTTTTTCATCATTTTTTCGCCATTTTTTCACTGTTTTCCCCCAATTTTTTCTGGATATTCCCAAATTCCTGAAACTTTGGGAATTCTGTGACCTCACCTCCCTGCAGCCGAATTTTGGGGTGGTTTGGGGTTGGTTTGGGGGCCATTTTTTCACCGATTTTGGCCGTTTTTCGTCATTTTTTCGCCATTTTTTCGCCGTTTTTTCGTCGTTTTTTCACCGTTTTTTTCCCAATTTTTTCTGGAATTTTCTGGAATTTTGGGAATTCTCTGACCTTGCCGAAGCTGCCCTTGCCCAGCACCATCAGGAAGGTGAAATCGCCCAGCTGGGAGCGGCCCGCCGCCCCCCGGGCTCCGCTTGGGCTCGGTGGGGGAGGGGAGGGGGGCGGGGGCCGGGGGCCTCTCCGCACTTTCTGCAGGGACAAAATCCAAATTATTTCTCTTTTTTCCCTTAATTTCTCCATTTTTAATTATTTCCAGAATTTACCCCTCATTTTCCCCATTTCCCCTCCATTTTCCCCCCATTTTTTTCCCATTTTTTCCCCCCATTTTTTTCCTTTTTTTTCCAATTTTTTTTCCAAATTTTTTCCACCATTTTTCCTTTTTTTCCCCCCATTTTCCCCCCATTTTTCCCCTTTTTTTTCCCTTTTTAATTTTTTTCCAAATTTTTCCACCATTTTTCCTTTTTTTCCCCCCATTTTCCCCCCATTTTTCCCCTTTTTTTTCCCTTTTTTTTCCAAATTTTTCCACCATTTTCCCCCATTTTCCCCCCATTTTTTCCCCCCCTTTTTTCCCCCCATTTTCCCCCATTTTCCCCCATTTTTTCCCATTTTCCCCATTTTCCCCCCATTTTTCCCCATTTTTTGCCTTTTTTTTCCATTTTTTTCCAAATTTTTCCACCATTTTTCCCCCATTTTCCCCCCATTTTTTCCCATTTTCCCCCCATTTTTTCCCCCATTTTCCCCCCATTTTTTCCCCCATTTCTCCCCCATTTTTCCCCATTTTTCCCATTTTTTCCCATTTTCCCCCCATTTTTTCCCATTTTCCCCATTTTTCCCCCCATTTTCCCCCCATTTTTTCCCCATTTTTCCCCCATTTTCCCCCCATTTTTTCCCATTTTTCTCCCATTTTTTCCCCCATTTTTCCCCCCTTTTTTTTCCCATTTTCCCCCATTTTTTCCATTTTCCCCCCCATTTTTCCCCCATTTTCCCCCTATTTTTCCCCCATTTTTTCCCATTTTCCCCCCATTTTTCCCCCATTTCCCCCCCCCATTTTTTCCCTTTTTTTCCAATTTTTTTTCAATTTTTTCAATTTTCCCCCAGAATTTCCCGACAATTTCCCCCTTTTTTTGGGCTTTTTTCCTGCACTTTTCCCCCCAAATTTCCCCCCCTTTTTTCCCAAGCTTTCCCCCATTTTATTTTAATTTTTTTCAATTTTTCCCCCTTTTTATTTGACTTTTCCCCCTCTTTTCCCCCATTTTTCCAACAATTTTCCCCATTTTTTTTCCAATTTTTTCTACCATTTTTCCTTTTTTTCCCCAGGACTTTCCCCCCCATTTTCCTTTTCCCTCCCCCCCCAATTTTTTCCCATATTTCCTCAATTTTCTCCTTTTTTTTTTTTGGAATTTTTTTCAAATTTTCCCCACAATTTTTCCCCATTTCCCCCTTTTTGGCCTTTTTTTCCTGCCAATTTTTCCTATTTTTTCCCAATTTTCCCCACAATTTTTCCCTTTATTTCCCCGAATTTTCCCCGAATTTTTTTCAAATTTCCCCCAATTTTTTCCCCACTTATTTTTTCCCATTTTCTCCCCATTTTTTTCCTATTTTTTCCCAGCTTTTCTCTTTATTGCCCAAATTTCCTCCCCTTTTTTTCCCCATTTTTTCCTCAATTTTCCTTCAATTTTTCCCTTTATTTCCCCCCAATTTTTTTTAAATTTCCCCCAATTTTTCCCACTTCATTTTTTCCCATTTTCTCCCCAATTTTATTCCAATTTTTCCCTTTATTTCCCCGGATTTTCCCTGAATTTTTTTCAAAATTTCCCCACTTATTTTTTCCCATTTTCTACCCAATTTTCCTTCAATTTTTCCTTTATTTCCCCTTATTTTCCCCAAATTTTTTTCAATTTTTCCCCAATTTTTCCCCACTCATTTTTTCCCATTTTCACCCCAATTTCATTCAATTTTTTTCCTTATTTTCACCCAACTTTTTGCCCAAATTTCCCCAATTTCCTCCCAAATTTCCCCCCGATTTTACCTCGTACAGCTCCAGTGGATAATTGCAGGCCTGGGAAAAAATCAGATTTTTTTCTTTTTAGGGAATTTGAGAATTTCTGGGAATTTTTTGGGAATTTTGGGGGAATTTTGGGGGAATTTTTGGGGATTTTGGGGCTCCAAACCTCGAATTTTGGCCGGAGGCCGCAGTCGTCGGTGTCGGCCACGGGGACGTTGTAATACTCGCCCTCCTCCTGGTTCAGCAGCTTGAACCTGGAAATTCGGGGAAAAAATGGGAATTTTGGGAAAAAAATTGGAATTTTGGGAAAAAAAAGGGCATTTTTGGGAAAAAAATGGGAATTTTTGGGAAAAAATGGGAATTTTGGGAAAAAAATGGGAATTTTTGGGAAAAAAAAGGGAATTTTGGGAAAAAAATGGGAATTTTGGGAAAAAAATGGGAATTTTTGGGAAAAAATGGGAATTTTGGGAAAAAAAATGGGAATTTTGGGAAAAAAATGGGAATTTTTGGGAAAAAATGGGAATTTTGGGGAAAAAATGGGAATTTGGGGGAGTTGTGGGGAGTTCCTCTTCAAACGTGGCCCAAAATCCCAAAATTCCCAAGAAAAAAGCACCAAAATCCTCCCAAAATCACTCAAATTTCCCTCAAATTCTCAAAATTTTTGCCAAAATTCTGCCCTGTTTTTCCCAAACTCCCTCCTAAAATTTTCCCCATAAAAATCCCTGAAAATTCCAAAAAATCCTAAAAAAATTCCCAAAAAACCCCCCCAAAAATTAAAAAAGACTTCCAAAATCCCCCTAAAAATTCAAAAAAAATTCCAAAAAAAATTCTGAAAATCCCCTAAATCCCCAAACCCCAAAATTTCCCATAAAATCCAAATTAAAATCCCATTTTTACCCCCAAAAAATCCAATTATTTTGCGAAAAAATGCCATTTTTGCCCAAAAAAGCTGCGAAAAAAATCCCAAAAAATCCCAAAAAATTCCCAATGTCCCAAATTCCCCCAAATTAATTAAAATTAATGAATTTTTTAATTACCATCCATCCACGTGTCCCTTGAGCAGCTCGGCCACCCCGAAGCTCATGGCCCCCATGAAGTCGTTCCGGGACGTTCGGTCCCAGTCCCAAACCTCAACTGAGAGGCGCCGCTCCGCGTCCCCGGGACGCAGCGTGCTGAAAATTCCAGAAAATTCCACAAAATTTGGGGAAAATCCCAGAAATTTGGGAGAATTTGGGAAAAATCCTGATTTTCCTGCTTTTTTCCCGGATTTTTTCGCCATTTTTTCGCAATTTTTCCCATTTTTATTCCCATTTTCCCCCATTTTTTCCCTGAATTTTTCCCCAATTTTCCCCCTTTTTATTCCCATTTTTCCCCCCAAACTTTCCCTGAATTTTCCCCCAATTTTCCCCTTTTTATTCCCATTTTCCCCCCAATTTTTCCCAGAATTTTTCCCAGAATTTTTCCCTTTTTTATTCCCATTTTTATTCCCATTTTTTCCCCATTTTTCCCCCAATTTTTCCCCAATTTTCCCCTTTTTATTCCCATTTTTATTCCCCTTTTTATTCCTATTTCCCCCCAATTTTTCCCCCAATTTTTCCCAGAATTTTCCCCCTTTTTATTCCCATTTTTCCCCATTTTCCCCAATTTTCCCCCTTTTTATTCCCCAATTTTTCCCCATGTTTTCCCCAATTTTTCCCCAATTTTTCCTTTGGATTTTCCCCACTTTTCCCCTGGATTTCTCTGGAATTTCCCTCGACTTTTCCCAATTTTTCTCCATTTCATTCTGAGATTTTTGCCCCCAAATTTTCCAGATTTTTTCCAGATTTTCCACATTTTCCCCCAGTCCCAAACCTCGACCGAGAGGCGCCGCTCCGCGTCCCCGGGGCGCAGCGTGCTGGAAATTCCAGAAAATTCCACAAAATTTGGGGAAAATCCCAGAAATTTGGGAAAAATCCAAAAAAATTGGGAGAATTTGGGAAAAAATCCTGATTTTCCTGCTTTTTTCCCGGGTTTTTTCGCCATTTTTTACCCATTTTTCCCCTTTTTATTCCCATTTTTCCCCCAATTTTCCCCAGAATTTTCCCCCAATTTTTCCATTTTTATTCCCATTTTCCCCCCAAACTTTCCCTGAATTTTCCCCCATTTTTCCCCTTTTATTCCCATTTTTCCCCCAATTTTTCCCAGAATTTTTCCCCTTTTTATTCCCCTTTTTATTCCTATTTTCCCCCCAATTTTCCCCCCATTTTTTCCCAGAATTTTCCCCAATTTTTCCCCTTTTTATTCCCATTTTTGCCCCAATTTTTCCCCCAATTTTTCCCAGAATTTTTCCCCAATTTTCCCCCTTTTTATTCCCATTTTTATTCCCATTTTTATTCCCATTTTTCCCCCCAAACTTTCCCTGAATTTTTCCCCAATTTTTTCCTTTTTTATTCCCATTTTTATTCCCATTTTTATTCCCCATTTTTCCCCATTTTTTCCCCAATTTTTCCCTGAATTTTTCCCCAATTTTTCCTTTGGATTTTCCCCACTTTTCCCCTGGATTTCTCTGGAATTTTCCTCGATTTTTCCCAATTTTCCTCCATTTCATTCTGAGATTTTTGCCCCCAAATTTTCCAGATTTTCCACATTTTCCCCCCAGTCCCAAACCTCGACCGAGAGGCGCCGCTCCGCGTCCCCGGGACGCAGCGTGCTGGAAATTCCAGAAATTTGGGAAAAATCCCCAAAATTTGGGAAAAATCCCAAAAATTTGGGAGAATTTGGGAAAAAATCCTGATTTTCCTGCTTTTTTCCCGGGTTTTTTTCGCATTTTTTACCCCTTTTTCCCCTTTTTATTCCCATTTTTCCCCCAATTTTCCCCAGAATTTTTCCCCAATTTTTCCCATTTTTATTCCCATTTTTCCCCCCAAACTTTCCCTGAATTTTCCCCCAATTTTCCCCTTTTAATTCCCATTTTTATTCCATTTTTCCCCAATTTTCCCCCAAATTTTCCCTGGGTTTTTTCGCCATTTTTTACCCATTTTTTCCCTTTTTATTCCCATTTTTTCCCCAATTTTTCCCAGAATTTTTCCCAGAATTTTTCCCCTTTTTATTCCCATTTTTATTCCCCTTTTTATTCCTATTTTCCCCCCAAATTTTCCCCCAATTTTTCCCAGAATTTTCCCCCTTTTTATTCCCATTTTTTCCCCAACTTTCCCCAATTTTTCCCTGAATTTTTCCCCAATTTCTCCCTCAGATTTTCCCCAGATTTTTTCCAATTTTCCCCATTTTATCCCCATTTCATTTTCATTTTTAACCATTTAATTCCCATTTTTTTCCATTTTATTCCCAATTTTTCCTATTTTTTCCCCGATTTTCACCCAATTTTTCTCCAATTTCCTGCACTTATTTTTTCCAATTTTCCCCATTTTATCCCCAGTTAATTTTCATTTTTAACCATTTAATTCCCATTTAATTCCCATTTTTTTTTTTCATTTTATTCCCAATTTTTCCATTTTTTCCCCGATTTTCACCCGATTTTCACCAATTTTTTCCCTTTTTTCCCCAATTTTTTCCCCATTATTTTTCCCCAAATTCCCGTGATTTTCCCCCATTTTTCCCCCAAATTCCCGTGATTTTCCCGTGTTTCTCACAAGAGGAAGGCCTCGTTCCACACCGGGTTCACCCCTTTTATCCCCCCAATTTTTCCCTTTTCCCTTCCCCATTTTCTCCTCATTTTATTCTCATTTTTAACCATTTCATTCCCATTTTATTCCAATTATTCCCCCATTTTCTGCTTGATTTTCCCCCACTTTTCTTCCAATTTTTCCCCTGATTTTTCCCAAACTTTTCCCATTTATTTCCCCAGACTTTTCCCCCAATTTTCCACCAATTTTTTTCCTCATTTTATTCCATTTTTTCCCCAATTTTTCTCCGATTTCCCCCATTTCTTTTTTCCAATTTTCCCCATTTTATCCCCAGTTAATTTCATTTTTAACCATTTAATTCCCATTTAATTCCCATTTTTTTTCCATTTTTCCCCGATTTTCACCCGATTTTCACCCGATTTTCACCCAATTTTTTCCCAATTTTTTCCCCATTATTTTTTCCCATTTTCCCCCACTTTTTCCCCATTTTTCCCGTGTTTCTCACAAGAGGAAGGCCTCGTTCCACACCGGGTTCAGCGTCGCCTTCACCGTCCGCGTTTTCTGCTTGGAGACGTTCTTGGGGTCGGGGATCAACTTCAGCTTCACGTAGGGGTCCGAGAGCCCGTTGGGGTCCATGGGGATCAGGTTCCTGGCCTCGCCCACTGGGGAAAAAGGGAAAAAATGGGAAAAAATTGGGAATTTGGCAAAAAATCCGGGAAAAAACGGTGAAAAAATGGCGAAAATCGGTGAGAAAATGACGAAAATACGGCAAAAAATGGGGAAAAAATGGGATTTTTGGGGGTTTTTGGGATTTGGGATCTGAAATATTTTGGGATTCTCCCAATGGAAAATTCCAGGAATTCCAAGAATAAAAAAAAATCCAGGATGTTGGGAAAAATGGGGAAAAAAGGGGAAAAAAAGGAAAAAAAAAAGGAAAAAAAGGGGAAAAAAAAGGGAAAAAAAGGGGAAAAAAAGCAAAATTTTTGTGGTTTTTCCCCACATTTTCCATCCGATTTTCACGGGATTTTTTTCCTGATAATTCCCAAAATTTCCAGAATATTCCCAAAAATTTGGGGAATTTTTTTGGGAATTTTTTGTGCATTTCTGGGACCTCCCACCTCAATTTTGAGCTGAATTTTCGCGATTTTTCCGCATTTTTTCCTCATTTTTCATCCGATTTCCACGGGGTTTTTTTCCTGACAATTCCCAAAATTTTCCCAAGGACTTTTTTGGGAATTTTTCTGGGGATTTTTTGGGGATATTTTTGGGAAATTTTTTGGGAATTTTTGGGATCTCCCTTCTCAACTTTGAACCAAATTTTCATTATTTTTTTCCCTTTTTTCCTCATTTTTTCCCCATTTTCCATCCGATTTTCCACGGGGTTTTTTTCCTGACAATTCCCAAAATTTTCCCAGGGATTTTTTGGGAATATTTTTGGGAATATTTTGGGGATATTTTTGGGGAATTTTTGGGATCTCCCACCTCAACTTTGAGCCAAATTTTCATTATTTTTTCCCCTTTTTTCCTCATTTTTTCCTCATTTTTCATCCGATTTTCCTGGGGTTTTTTTCCTGACAATTCCCAAAATTTTCCCAAGGGATTTTTTGGGAATATTTTTGGGAATATTTTGGGGATATTTTTGGGGAATTTTTGGGATCTCCCACCTCAAATTTGAGCCGAATTTTCATTATTTTTTTCCCTTTTTTCCTCATTTTTTCCCCATTTTTCATCCGATTTCCACGGGGTTTTTTCCCTGACAATTCCCAAAATTTTCCCAAGGGATTTTTGGGAATATTTTTGGAATTTTCTGTGGATTTCGGTACCTGTGACGTGGAGCTGCTCCCCGGGCAGGGCCTGGATGCGGATCTGGAGCCGCCCCCTCCTCTCGGTGTGATCGACCCCGCACAGGCTGGGCACGCTCTGCACGCAGCGTTTGTGCACGTTCATCTCACAGCCTGCAGAAAAAATTGGGAATTTGGGAAAATTCGGGAATTTTTTGGGAGTTTTGTGGGGTCAAAATGGAAAAAAAATGGAAAAAAAATGGAGAAAATCCGATTTTATTTGGATTTTTTGTGGATTTTTTGTGGGTTTTTTGTGGATTTTTTCCCAAAAACTCCTCCAGAAATGGAATTTTTGAACGTTCGTCTCACAAGTTAGGGAAAAAATGGGAATTTGGGGGAAATTTGGGAATTTTTGGGAGTTTTTTGGGGTCAAAACGGAAAAAAAAATGGAGAAAATCCGATTTTATTTGGATTTTTTGTGGATTTTTTCCCCAAATCCCCCTCTGCACGCAGCGTTTGTGCACGTTCATCTCACAGCCTGCAGAAAAAACGGGAATTGGGGAAAATTCGGGAATTTTCGGGAATTTTTGGGAGTTTTTTGGGGTCAAAACGGAAAAAAAAATGGAGAAAATCCGATTTTATTTGGATTTTTTGTGGATTTTTTGTGGATTTTTTCCCAAAACCTCCCCCAGAAATGACATTTTTGAACGTTTGTCTCACAAGTTTGGGAAAAAATGGGAATTTGGGGGAAATTTGGGAATTTTTGGGAGTTTTTTGGGGTCAAAACGGAAAAAAAAATGGAAAAAATCCGATTTTATTTGGATTTTTTGTGGATTTTTCTGGATTTTTTCCCCAAATCCCCTTCTGCACACAACGTTTGTGCACGTTCATCTCACAGCCTGCAGAAAAAACGGGAATTTGGGGAAATTCGGGAATTTTTGGGACTAAAATCCCCCCCAAGAATTCAAACTAAAATCCCCCAAAAAATTCAACAAAAATTCAAACTAAAACCCCCCCAAATTCCCAAAGATTCACCCAAAAATTCAAACTAAAATCCTCAAAAAAATCCCCAAAAATTCAAACTAAAATCCTCAAAAAAATCCCCAAAAATTCAAACTAAAATCCCGCCAAAAAATTCCCCAAAAATTCAAACTAAAATCCCCCCAAACCCTTAAGATTTCCTCCAAAACTTGCCCCAAAAGTTTAAACTAAAATCCCCAAAAATTCCCACTAAAATCCCCCAAAAAATTCCCCAAAAATTCCCCCAAACCCTTCAGATTTTCCCCAAAATTCCAACTAAAATCCCCCAAAAATTCCCCATAAATTCAAACTGAAATCGCCCAAATTTCCCCAAAACCCTTCAGATTTCCCCCCAAAAATTCAAACTAAAACCCCCCAAAAATTCCCCAAAAATTCCAACTAAAATCCCCCAAAAATTCCCCAAAAATTCAAACTAAAATCCCCAAAAATTCCCCCAAACCCTTCAGATTTCCCCCAAAAATTCCAACTAAAATCCCCCCAAAAATTCAACAAAAATTCAAACTAAAATCCCCCCAAATTCCCAAATATTCACCCAAAAATTCAAACTAAAATCCTCAAAAAAATCCCCAAAAATTCAAACTAAAATCCCCAAAAAATTCCCCAAAAATTCAAACTAAAATCCCCAAAAATTCCCCCAAACCCTTAAGATTTCCCCCAAAAAAATCCCCAGAAGTTCAAACTAAAATCCCCCCAAAAATTCCCCAAAAATTCCCCCAAACCCTTCAGATTTCCCCCAAAAATTCCAACTAAAATCCCCAAAAATTCCCCAAAAATTCAAACTAAAATCCCCAAAAATTCCCCAAAAATTCAAACTAAAATCCCCCAAAAATTCCCCCAAAATTCAAACTAAAATCCCAAAAATTCCCCCAAACCCTTAAGATTTCCCCCAAAAACTCCCCCAAAATTTCACAATAAAATCCCTAACAATCCCCCAAACCCTCCCAAATTTTTTCCAACCCCCAAAATTCCCAAATTTTCCCCAAAAATTCCCAAATTCCCCACTCACAGGAGCATTTCATGCCCTGGTGCACGAGGCCGTAGAGCAGCGAACCGCAGTGGTCGCAGAAGGTGGGGCTGCTGTAGCTGTGAACCTTGAACTTGTGCTTGTTCCGAGGGTCCTGCAAATTTGGGCACAATTTCAGCGATTTTGGGAAAATTCCCAAAAAATTGGGTGAAAAAATGACGAATTTTGGTGAAAAAATGAGGATTTTATGTCAAAAAATGTCAATTTTAGAGGGAAAAAAGGAGATTTTTTTGGGTGAGATTTTGGGACTTAAAGGGTTAAAATGGCTGAATTTGGAGGGACTGAAATTTTGGGTGAAAAAAATGAAATTTTGGGAAAATTCCCAAACATTTGGGTGAAAAAATGACAAATTTTGGTGAAAAAATGAGGATTTTATGTCCAAAAATGAGGATTTTATGTCAAAAAATGTCGATTTTAGAGGGAAAAAAGGAGATTTTTTTGGGTGAGATTTTGGCATTTAAAGGGTTAAAATGGTCCTGGGATTTTGGGGGGAATTCCCAAAATTTTGGGTGAAAAAATGGAGAATTTTGGTGAAAAAATGACGAATTTTGGTGAAAAAATGATTTTTTTGGGGGTGATTTCGGGGAATTTTTGGGGATTTTTAGGGGGAATTTTTGGGCTGATTTTTAGGGAATTTTGGGGGGAATTTTTGTGATTTTGGGAGATTTTTGAGGGAATATTTGGGGATTTTTAGGGGGGATTTTAAAGGGGATTTCGAGAGAATTTTGGTGAAATTTTTTGGATTTTTAAGTGGAATTTTGGGACAAATTTAGGGGTATTTTTTGGGAATTTCGGGTGGATTTTTGGGAGAATTTTTGGAAATTTTTTGGGGTGATTTGGGGGAAATTTTGGGATTTTTAGGGGGAATTTTTTGGGCTGATTTTAGGGAATTTTTGGGGGAATTTTTGTGATTTTGGGAGGGATTTTTGGGGGATTTTGGGGGAATTTTTGAGGGATTTTTGGGGGATTTGGGGGGAATTTTTGGGGGATTTTGGGGGAATTTTTGAGAAATTTTTGGGGGATTTTGGGGGAATTTTTGAGGGATTTTTGGGGGATTTTTGGGGGATTTTTGAGGGATTTTTGGGGGATTTTGGGGGAATTTTTGGGGGATTTTGGGGGAATTTTTGAGGGATTTTTGGGGGATTTTTGAGGGATTTTTGGGGGATTTTTGAGGAATTTTTGGGGGATTTTTGGGGGATTTTGGGACTCACGTCAGTCTGGGGTCCCTTCCCGGCCCCGGGACATTCGAAGGTGACGAATTCGTGGCAGCGCTTGTGAACCACGAAGCTGCAAACTGCCAAAAAACAAAAAAAAAAAAGGGTCAAAAATGCCCAAAAATTCCCAAAATTCACCCCAAAATTCACCCCGAATCATCCCCAAATTCCACCCAAAATTTCCCAAAAATGGAACCCAAAATTCCACCCAAAATCACAAAAATTGCCCTCAAAAATCCCAAAAAAAACCTCAAAATTCACCCCAAAACTCACCTTAAAATTCCCCCAAATTTCCACCCAGAATTCGCCCAAAATTCCACCCAAAATTCCCCCAAATTAACCCCAAATTCCCCTCAAAATTTGCCCCAAATTATTCCCAAAATTCACCCGAAAAATTCCCTCAAAATTCCCCTTAAAAAGTCCCAAAACTTCCCCTGAAAATTCCCCAAAATTCACACAAAAATCCACTTAAAATTCCCAATTTCCACCCAAAAATATTCCCAAAATTCACCCCAAAATTCCCTCGAAATTTCCCAATTTTCCACCGAAAATTCCCCCCTAAAGTCCCATTAAAATTCTCAAAATTCTCCCCAAAACTCAGCAAAATTCCCCCCAAAATTCCCCAAAATCTTCCCTGAAACCCCCAGAATTTCCCCAAATGCCCCAAATTTTCCCCAACTCCTCCCCAAGACCCCAAAAATCCCCAAAATTCCCCCAAAATTCCCCCAAAATTCCCAAATTTGGGGCCTTTGGGATGTGGGGTGGGCGTGGCCTGGGCAGTGATTGACAGGTGGGGCCACATCGCCATGGCAACCAGGGAGGGGAAATTGGGGAATTTTGGGGGAATTTTGGGAGAATTTGGGGATTTTGGGGAATTTGTGGGGTCCTGGATGGGATTTTAGGGGGATTTGGGGGAATTTTGGGGAGGATTTTGGGTGGATTTGGGGGAATTTTGGGAAATTTGGGGGAATTCTGGGGAGGATTTTGGGTGGATTTGGGGGAAATTTGGGGGGAAAATTTGGGGATTTTTGGGGGGAATTTTTGGGAAAATTTTTGGGGAAATTTTGGGGGGAATTTCTGGGGAAGTTTTGGGGGGGAAATTGGGGAATTTTGGGGGAAATTTGGGATTTTGGGGAGTTTGAGGGGTCCTGGATGGGATTTTAGGGGGATTTGGGGGAATTTTGGGAAATTTGGGGGAATTTTGGGGAGGATTTTGGGTGGATTTGGGGGAAATTTGGGGGGAAAATTTGGGGATTTTTGGGGGGAATTTTTGGAAAAATTTTGGGGAAATGTTGGGGGGAATTTCTGGGGAAGTTTTGGGGGGGAAATTGGGGAATTTTGGGGGAAATTTGGCATTTTGGGGAATTTGAGGGGTCCTGGATGGGATTTTAGGGGGATTTGGGGGAATTTTGGGGAGGATTTTGGGTGGATTTGGGGGAAATTTGGGGGAAATTTGGGGATTTTTGGGGGGAATTTTTGGGAAAATTTTGGGGAATTTGGGGAATTTTTGGGGGGAATTTCTGGGGAAGTTTTGGGGTAATTTTGGGGTAGTTTTGGGGGGTTTTGGGGGTGTCTCACCCATGCACTGCAGGCCCTGTTTGCCGATGCCCCTGCAGGGAGAGAAAAGAGAGGCGGGGTCACAGCTGGGCACAGCTGGCACAGCTGAGATAGCCCTGAGGTACACCTGGGATACACCTGGGGGCATCTGAGATACACCTGAGATACACCTGGGATACACCTGGGGGCACCTGGGATACACCTGAGATACACCTGAGATACACCTGGCACACCTGAGATAGCCCTGAGGTACCCCTGAGATACACCTGGGCACACCTGGGATACACCTGGCACACCTGGGATACACGTGAGATACACCTGGCACACCTGGGCGCACCTGGGGGCACCTGAGATACATGTGAGATACACCTGGCACACCTGGGCACAGCTGAGATACCCCTGAGATACCCCTGAGATACCCCTGGGCACACCTGAGATACCCCTGAGATACCCCTGAGATACACCTGGCACAGCTGAGACACCTCTGGGCACACCTGGGATGCCCCTGGGCACACCTGGGATACATGTGAGATACCCCTGAGATACACCTGGCACACCTGGGCACACCTGGGCACACCTGGGATACACCTGAGATACACGTGAGATACACCTGGGCACACCTGAGATACACCTGGCACACCTGAGACACCCCTGGGCACAGCTGGGCACGCCTGAGATACCCGTGAGATACACCAGGCACACCTGGGCACACCTGGGATACACGTGAGATACACCTGGGCACACCTGGGATACACCTGGCACACCTGGGCACACCTGAGATACCCCTGAGATACATGTGAGATACCCCTGGCACACCTGAGATACCCCTGGGCACACCTGGGATACACCTGGCACACCTGGGGGCATGTGAGATACACCTGGGCACACCTGAGACACCCCTGGGCACACCTGAGATAACCCTGAGATACACCAGGCACACCTGAGATAGCCCTGAGGTACCCGTGTGATACACCTGGCACACCTGGGCACACCTGGGATACACGTGAGATACACCTGGCACACCTGAGACACCCCTGGGCACACCTGGGATACATGTGAGATACACCTGGCACACCTGGGGGCACCTGAGACACACCTGGGCACACCTGAAACTCACTTGGGCACACGTGAGATCCAGCTGAGATATCCCTGGGCACACCTGAGATACACCTGGGCACACCTGAGATACACCTGGGCACATCTGGGGGCACCTGGGATACACCCGGGCGGGCACCTGGGCACACCTGGGATAGCCCTGACACACCCAGGAACAACTGGGACACACCTGGGCACACCTGAGATACACGTGAGATACACCTGGCACACCTGAGATACACCTGGCACACCTGGCACACCTGAGACACACCTGGGGGCACCTGAGACACACCTGGGATACCCCTGACACACCTGGGCACATCCAGGAACACCTGGGGCACACCTGGGATACCCCTGACACACCTGAGGGACACCTGGGCACACCTGAGATGCCCCTGACACACCTGGGTACACCTTGGGATACCCCTGACACACCCAGGAGCAACTGGGACACACCTGGGCACACCTGAGATACACGTGAGATACACCTGGGCACACCTGGGATGCCCCTGACACACCTGAGGTCACACCTGGGCACACCTGGCACACCTGGGCCACCCCTGCAAGACCTGGGGACATCCAGGGACACCTGGCCATGCGTGTCCCACCCCCCCCACGTGTCCCAGGTGTGTCACACGTGTGCCCAGGTGTGTCCCGCGTGTCCCCAGGTGTGTCACACGTGTGTCCAGGTGTGTCCCACGTGTCCCCAGGTGTGTCCCAGGTGTCCCCAGGTGTCACTGCCCAGCTGCAGTCGGTGCAGTGGCTGCAGAAGGTTCGGTTCCTTGAAGAACCCCCCATGTCTGACGTACCCAGGTGTATCCCAGGTGTGTCCCATGTGTATCCCATGTAACACAGGTGTGTCACAGGTGTGTCCCACGTGTCCCCAGGTGTGTCCCAGGTGTCCCCAGGTGTCAGTGCCCAGCTGCAGTCGGTGCAGTGGCTGCAGAAGGTTCGGCTGTTTGAAGAACCCCCCATGTTTGATGTACCCATGTGTATCCCATGTAACACAGGTGTGTCCCATTCCCCCAGGTGTGACACAGCTGTATCCAGGTGTGTCACAGGTGTGTCACACGTGTCCCCAGGTGTGTCCCAGGTGTCCCCAGGTGTGTCACTGACCAGATGAAGTCGGTGCAGTGGCTGCAGAAGGTCGGCTGTTTGAAGAACCCCCCGTGTTTGATGTACCCAGGTGTACCCCAGGTGTGTCCCATGTATCCCATGTGTATCCCATGTAACACAGGTGTGTCCCATGTAACACAGCTGTATCCAGGTGTGTCACACGTGTCCCCAGGTGTCCCCAGGTGTGTGACTGACCAGATGAAGTCGGTGCAGTGGCTGCAGAAGGTCGGCTGTTTGAAGAACCGCGCCGTGAAGCGGTGGCTCTTCACCTCGTGCACCACCTTGTGCCGCAGCGCCCCCCGGCGGCAGAACAGCGGCCGAGCGGCGCCGGGAGCCGCGGGGCTGCCCAGGGCCCCCGGCAGGGAGCGCTCCGGCTCGGCCAGCGCCATGGACAGACGGACGGACGGACGGACGGACAGACGGACACCTGTGGGATAGAGAAAGAGCGGTGAACGCAATGCCTGGATGGACAGACGGACATTGAACCTCTGGTCACAGCGGCTGAGCAGCAGCAGGCACTGTGGGACTGGTCAGCGCTCCGGGCACCGACCGCTCCGGCTTGGCCAGCGCCATGGACGGACAGACGGACGGACGGACACACGGACACCTGTGGGAGAGAAGGAGAGAGGTAAGGAACACCTGGATGGACACCTCGATGGGCATTGCCACTGTGGTCGCTCTGGTCACTGCGGGGCTGCTCAGGGCCCTGGGCAGCGAGCGCTCCGGCTCGGCCAGCGCCATGGACCGACAGACGGACGGATGGACACACGGACACCTGTGAGAGAGAGAAAGAGATAAAGGTGAGGGGAATACTTGGATGGACAGATGGACACTGCCACTCTGGTCACTCAGGTCACTGTGGGGCTGCCCAGGGCCCCCCCGGGCAGGGAGCGCTCCGGCTCGGCCAGCGCCATGGACGGACGGACAGACGGACGGACACACGGACAGGCAGAAACCTGGAGGAGAAAAGAGATAAAGGTGAGGGGAATACTTGGATGGACACCTGGACGGACACCTGGACGGACACTGCCACTCTGGTCACTCCTGTGGTGGTCACTGCTCCGGGCACTGACCGCCGCGGCTCGGCCAGCGCCATGGACAGACGGACACACGGACACACGGACTCCTGTGGGAGAGAAGGAGAGGGGTAAGGAACACCTGGACGGACACCTGGACGGACACTGCCACTCTGGTCACTCCCGTGGTGGTCACTGCTCCGGCCACCGACCGCTGCGGCTCGGCCAGTGCCATGGACAGACGGACAGACGGACGGACGGACAGGCAGAAACCTGGAGGAGAAAGAGATAAAGGTGAGGGGAATACTTGGATGGACAGATGGACGGACATTGAACCTCTGGTCACTCCTGTGGTGGTCACTGCTCCGGGCACCGACTGCTCCGGCTCGGCCAGCGCCATGGACGGACGGACACACGGACGGACAGACGGACAGACACCTGTGGGAGAGAAGGAGAGAGGTAAGGAACACCTGGATGGACAGACAGACACTGAACCTCTGGTCACAGCAGCCGAGCGGCGCCGGGAGCCGCGGGGCTGCCCAGGGCCCCGGGCAGGGAGCGCTCCGGCTCAGCCAGCGCCATGGACGGACGGACGGACGGACAGATGGACGGACACACGGACACCTGTGGGACAGAGAAAGAGCAGTGAGCGCAATGCCTGGATGGACAGATGGACACTGCCACTCTGGTCACTCCGGTCACTGTGGGGCTGCTCAGTGCCCCGGGCAGGGAGCGCTCCGGCTCGGCCAGCGCCATGGACGGACAGACGGACACACGGACGGACGGACACCTGTGGGAGAGAGAAAGAGATAAAGGTGAGGGGAATACTTGGATGGACAGATGGACGGACATTGAACCTCTGGTCACTCCTGTGGTGGTCACTGCTCCAGGCACCGACCGCTCCGGCTCGGCCAGCGCCATGGACCGACGGACGGACGGACAGACGGACAGATGGATGGACACCTGTGGGAGAGAAGGAGAGGGGTAAGGAACACCTGGATGGACACCTGGACGGACACCTGGATGGACACTGCCACTCTGGTTGCTCCGGTCACCACGGGGCTGCTCAGGGCCCCGGGCAGGGAGCGCTCCGGCTCGGCCAGCGCCATGGACCGACGGACACACGGATGGACACACGGACACCTGTGGGAGAGAAGGAGAGAGGTAAGGAACACCTGGACAGACACCTGGATGGACACTGCCACTCTGGTCGCTCCGGGCCCCGCAGGGCTGCCCAGTGCCCCGGGCAGGGAGCGCTCCGGCTCGGCCAGCGCCATGGACGGACAGACGGACACACGGACGGACAGGTAAAAACCTGGAGGAGAAAGAGATAAAGGTGAGGGGAATACTTGGATGGACACCTGGATGGACACCTGGATGGACATTGAACCTCTGGTCACTCCTGTGGTGGTCACTGCTCCGGCCACCGACCGCCGCGGCTCGGCCAGCGCCATGGACGGACAGACGGATGGACGCCTGTGGGACAGAGAAAGAGAGGAGTAAGGAACACCTGGATGGACACCTGGATGGACAGATGGACACCTGGACGGACACTGCCACTCTGGTCACTCCTGTGGTGGTCACTGCTCCGGCCACCGACCGCTGCGGCTCGGCCAGCGCCATGGACGGACGGACGGATGGACGGACACACGGACACACGGACGGACGGACGGACAGACACCTGTGGGAGAGAAGGAGAGAGGGGTGAGTGGGACGCAGGGATGGACAGACGGACACTGAACCTCCAGTCACTCCTCCGGCCGCTCCGGCCACGCCGAGCGCTGCGGGCTCACCTGAGTCACAGCACACCCGGATGGACACACGGACACCTGGACAGATGGACACCCAGATGGACAGATGGACACCTGGATGGACACACGGACAGATGGACACCTGGACACATGGACACCTGGATGGACACACGGACACCTGGATGGACACACGGACACCCTGGACAGATGGACACCTGGATGGACACACGGACACCTGGATGGACACACGGACACCTGGACAGACGGACACCCGGACGGACACCTGGACAGATGGACACCTGGACAGACGGACACCTGGATGGACACACGGACACCTGGACAGAGGGACACCCTGGACAGATGGACACCTGGATGGACACCTGGACACCTGGATGGACAGACGGACACCCGGATGGACACACGGACACCTGGATGGACATCCGGATGGACAGATGGACACCTGGACAGATGGACACCCTGCTGGACAGACGGACACCCTGGACGGACGGACACCTGGATGGACACCTGGACAGATGGACACCCTGGACAGACGGACACCTGGATGGACACTGCCCCTCCGGCCACCCTGACCTCACCAGAACCAACAGTGGACGCCGGACAGACGGACACACGGACGGACACGCGGACACCTGGATGGACACACGGACACCTGGACGGACCCACGGACACCTGGATGGGCATCCGGACAGACCCACGGACACCTGGAAGGACACGCGGACAGACCCACGGACACTTGGACACAGCCACGGACGCCTGGACGGACACACGGACACCTGGAAGGACACACGGACACAGGGATGGACACAGGGACAGGGGAGTGGACACAGGAGCAGACACACGGACACCGGGGTGGACACACGGACACAGGGGTGGACATAGGAGTGGACATGGGGATGGACACACGGACACAGGGACAGATCCACAGATGGACACGGGAACGGACACACGGACACACGGACACGGGAGTGGACACGGAGATGGACACACGGACAGACACACGGACACACCCACAAATGGACACACGGACAGACCCACGGACACAGGGGGTGGACACACGGACACAGGGATGGACACACGGACACACCCACAGATGGACACTGGGGCGGGCACAACAACAGCACCACGGACAGACGGACACACCCACGGACAGACGGACAGACGGACAGACTGACCTGAACCCTCCGGCCGCTGCTCGGACACTTGGCCGCTCCTCCTCCGGCCGGACACACGGACAGAGCCCGGCCGGACACACGGACAGCAGGACGCTCCCTCAGAGCCCGGCCGGACACACGGACACACAGCCGGACACACGGACAGCCGGACCCACGGACAGCCGGACACTCGGCCGCTCAGCCGGACCCACGGACACCGGGCCGGCCCCACGGACAGCCGGACGCACGGACAGCGCCCGGACAGACGCACGGACACTCGGACACTCGGCCTGGCCCCGCGGCAGCCGGAGAAGGGGGCGTGGCTTAGCGGCGGGGAGGGCGTGGCTTAGCGCGGCGGGGGCGTGGCCTCGGCATTGCGGCAAGTGCTGGGCGGGCTGGGAGGGGGCGTGGTTTAAGTCCCATTGCTTTACATTGAGGGGGCGTGGCTTGGGCGGCATTGATTTACATAAAGAGGCGTGGCTTAGCCCGCTATTAAATGTATTGGAGGGGGCGTGGTCTAGCCCCATTGCCTCCTATGGAGGGGGCGTGGTTTAGCCCCCATTGATTCCTATGGAGGGGGCGTGGCTTAACCCCCCCATTGATTTCTATGGGAGCGGGCGCGGCCCGGCCCTGCGGCAATGGGCGTGGCTATTCAAATGACGCCGCGTGGGCGTGGTTTCCCTTAAAGGGGCCGCGTCGCTTGGGAGGTGGGGAAGGGGGAGGGGCTCCCAGAGGGCTCCTGAGCTAAAATTGGGAATTTTCTGCCCAAAAAATCCGGGCCGGGTCCCCGAGGGCCCCTCCCGGACCCAGATTTGGGGAATTTGGGCCGGGTCACCCCTCCCCCACCCCCCGAGGAGCCCCGAATTGGGGTTGGGGGTGGGGGAGGGGCCGCTCCCGCCCTTTTTTTTTTTGGGATTTGTGAAAAATCCCCAAATTTGGGGTCGCGCAGATTCGGGGACCCTCCCAAAATCCCAAATTTCCTCTTAAAATTCCTCAATTTTACCCCCAAATCCCTTTTATCCCAAATTCCCTTTTTTCTCCTAAAAAAATCTCAATTTTCCCCAAATTCCCCCCAAAATTCCCAAATGTTCCCCCCCTGAAAATCCCCATTTTTCCCCCTAAAAATCCCCATTTCCCCCCACAAAATTCCCAATTTTTCCCCTAAAAATCCCCATTTTTTCCCCTTAAAAATCCCCATTTCCCCCCACAAAATTCCCAATTTTTCCCCTAAAAATCCCCATTTTTTCCCCTTAAAAATCCCCAATTTCCCCCACAAAATTCCCAATTTTTCCCCAAAAAATCCCCAATTTCCCCTTCAAATTCCTCCATTTTCCCCCTAAACCCCTTTATCCCAAATTCCCTTTTTTTTCCTAAAAAAATCTCAATTTTCCCCAAATTCCCCCCAAAATTCCCAAATGTTTCCCCCCTGAAAATCCCCATTTTTTCCCCCTAAAATTCCCCATTTCCCTCCACAAAATTCCCAATTTTTCCCCACAAAATTCCCAATTTTCCCCCAAAAAATCCCCAATTTCCCCCCAAAAATCCCAAATTTCTTCCCCCCCAAAATCCCCAAATTTTCCCCAAATAATTCCCATTTTTGTGACCCCAAAATTCCCAAATATTCCCCTAAAAAATCCAATTTTTTACCCCTCAAAATTCCCATTTTTTCCCCAAAATCCCATTTTTTGTGACCCCAAAATTCCCAAATATTCCCCTAAAAAATCCAATTTTTTACCCCCCAAAATTCCCAAATATTTCCCAAATATTCCCCTAAAAATTCCAATTTTTTACTCCCCAAAATCCCCAAATATTTCCCAAATATTCCCCTAAAAAATCCAATTTTTTACCCCCAAAATTCCCAAATATTCCCCTAAAAAAATCCAATTTTTTACCCCTCAAAATTCCCATTTTTTTCCCCAAAATCCCATTTTGTGTGACCCCAAAATTCCCAAGTATTTCCGCTAAAAAATCCAATTTTTTACCCCCCCAAAATTCCAAAATATTTCCCACATATTCCCCTAAAAAATCCAATTTTTTGCCCCTCAAAATCCCCAAATTTTCCCCATATTATTCCCATTTTTTGTGACCCCAAAATTCCCAAATATTCCCCTAAAAAATCCAATTTTTTACCCCCCAAAATTCCCATTTTTTCCCCAAAAAACGACTCAGGCTCCGAATTTTTGGGGTTTTTGGGAGCGACCCCAAATTTTTATTCCCAAATGTCCCAAAATCGCCAAAAGTCTCCCCAAAATCCCCCAAATTTTTGAGGAATTTTTGGAGATTTTTAGGGAATATTTTGGGGATTTTTAAATTTTTAAAGGTTTTTAAAAGGAATTTTTGGGGAATATTTTGGGATTTTTGGGGATTTTTTAGGGAATATTTTGGGGTTTTTTGGGGGATTTTTGGTGATTTTTTAGGGAATATTTTGGGGATTTTAAATTTTTTTTAAAAAGAATATTTTGGGATTTTTAAAAGGTTTTTTAAGGGAATTTTTGGGGAATATTTTGGGATTTTTTGGGGGGATTTTTGGGGATTTTTTGGGGAATTTTGGAATTTTTAAAGGTTTTTAAAAGGAATTTTTGGGGAATATTTTGGGGTTTTTGGTGATTTTTTTAGGGAATATTTTGGGGATTTTTTAGGAGATTTTTGAGGATTTTGGGGGGTATATTTTGCGAATTTTTTGAGGATTATTTGGAACTTTTTAAGGATTTTTTTAGGAATTTTGGGGATACTTTTGGGCTATTTTTGCAATTTTTTGGGGATATTTTGGTGAGTTTTTTGGGATATTTTAGGGATATTTTTGGGATATTTTAGGGACATTTTTGCAATTTTTTGGGATATTTTAGGGATATTTTAAGGAATATTTTAGGAAATATTTTGGGCTATTTTTGGGATATTTTAGGGGATATTTTTGGTGAATTTTTAGGGATATTTTTGGGATATTTTAGGGAATATTTTAGGATATTTTAGGGGATATTTTAGGGGATATTTTTGGGATATTTTTGGGATATTTTGGTGAATTTTTAGGGATATTTTAGGGAATATTTTTGGGATATTTTGGTGAATTTTTAGGGATATTTTAGGGAATATTTTGGGCTATTTTAGGGGATATTTTAGGGAATACTTTGGGATATTTTTGGGATATTTTACGGGACATTTTGGTGAATTTTCAAGGATATTTTTGGGATATTTTAGGGAATATTTTGGGATATTTTTGGGATATTTTTGGGATATTTAGGGGACATTTTGGGCTATTTTTGGGCTATTTTTGGGCTATTTTGGGCTATTTTTGGGAATATTTTGGTGAATTTTTGGGGTATTTTAGGGGATATTTTGGGCTATTTTTGGGATACTTTGGGCTATTTTTGGGGCTATTTTTGGGATATTTTAGGGAATATTTTGAGATATTTTTGGGCTATTTTAGGGAATATTTTGGGAATATTTTAGGGGATATTTTTGGGATATTTTTGCAATTTTTTGGGATATTTTAGGGATATTTTAAGGAATATTTTAGGAAATATTTTGGGCTATTTTGGGGATATTTTGGGCTATTTTTGGGGCTATTTTTGGGGCCGCTCCTGGCGTTCCGGGGCTCAGAGCTCGTCGTGGCCCCTGTGCAGGTCCTGCCCGTAGTCGGTGGCTCTGCTGCCCACGAAAATCTCCCAGCGCCCCAAAATCTCCTCCCGGCTCAGGGCCCCGTCCTGGGGAAATTCCGGAAAATTCCAGGAAAATTCGGATTATCCTCCAAAAAATCCCACCCAGAAAGGGCAAAAAATGGGGGGAAAATCACCCCAAAAAAGGCAAAAATTGGGCAAAATTCCCTCAAAATTGACCCAAATCACCCCAGAATTCCTCTTAAAATGACCCAAAATTGACACAAATTGACCCAAAATTGAGTGAAAAAAAGGTAAAGTTACAGAAATCCTCGAAAAATCCCAAAATTGCCAGAAATTCCCCCAAATTTGCCCCAAAATTGAGAAAAAATCACCCAAATTAACCAAGATTTCCTCCAAATTCTGCCCAAATTCCCCAACGTTTGACTTAAATTGAGTCAAAACGAGCTAAAATTACAGAAACCACAAAAACCCCAAAATTGGCCCAAAATTGAGAAAAATCCCCCAAAATTTCCCCAAATTCTGCCCAAATCCCCCCCAAAATTGCCCCTAAAAAGCCCCAAAATTGCCACAAATCACCCCAGAAATGACAGAAAATTGAGAAAATCCCCTGAAAACCCCAAATTGCCTCAAATTGCCCCAGAAATGTCAGAAAATTGAGAAAAATCCCCCAAAATTTCCCCAAATTCTGCCCAAATCGCCCCAAAATCTCCTCCCGGCTCAGGGCCCCGTCCTGGGGAAATTCCGGAAAATTCAGGAAAATTCGGATCACCAAATTCACAAAAATACTCCAAAAAATCCCAAAAAAACCCCTTAAAACCCCCTAAAAATCCCAGTTTTTTGTCTGTTTTGAGCACCATTTTTGCGATTTTTGCCCAAAATTTTTGGGATTTTTGGGAATTTTGTGAATTCTCACCCGGTTCTGGTCGGCGTGGTGGATCAGGTGCTCGGTCTCCACCCAAAAATGCCCCAAAATTTCCATTTTTTCATCATTTTTTCACCATTTTTTGACCGCTTTTGGTGCCGTTTTCGCCATTTTTTCTGGGATTTTTTTGGGAATTTCAGGATTTTTTGTGAATTTCAGGAATTTTGTGAATTCTCACCTGGTTCTGGTCGGCGTGGTGGATCAGGTGCTCGGCCTCCACGCCGGCCCAGTCGGGGCTGGGGGGGCTGAGCCACTCTTTGACCTCGGGGGGTCCCAATTTGCCGTCCTGGTCGCGGTCGCGGAGCCGCAGGAACTGATCCCGCTCCCGCTGGATCTCGGGGGGCTCCGGGGAGCCGGGGGCGCCCTCGAAGAGATCGGCTGGGGGGGAAATTCACATCGTGAGAAGGCAAAAAACACCGAAAAAATCGGCAAAAAATTGGCAAAAAATTCCCCAAAAAAGCGAAAAAATCAGCAAAAAAATTCCCCAAAAAAACCCCAAAAAATGCGAAAAAATCGGCAAAAAATTCCCCAAAAACCCCCTAAAAACCCCTAAAAATATCCCCGGAAAGAAATGAAAAAGTACCTCCAAAAAGCCCCAAAAAAATCCGCAAAAAATTCCCCAAAAAACCCTAAAAATATCCCCATAAGGAGCAGAAAAAAACCCGAAAAAATGCTAAAAAAGGCAAAAAAAAATCAGCAAAAAATTCCCAAAAAACCCTAAAAATATCCCTGTAAAGAGCCGGAAAAAGCGCCTCCAAAAAACCCCCAAAAAATGCTAAAAAAGGCAAAAAAATCAGTAAAAAAATCGGCAAAACACTCCCAAAAAACCCTAAAAATATCCCCATAAAGAGCCAGAAAAGCGCCTCCAAAAAGCCCCAAAAAACCCCAAAAAATCCGCAAAAAATTCCCCAAAAAACCCCCCAAAAATGCGAAAAATTCGGCAAAAAATTCCCCAAAAAAAACCCTAAAAACCCCTAAAAATATCCTCGGAAAGAGACGAAAAAGCGCCTCCAAAAAGCCCCAAAAATCCCCCCAAAAAATCACCAACATTCCAGAAAAAGCCTCTTAAGAAATCCCCAAAATCCCCAAAAATGTTCCTTCAAAATCTCCTCAAAGCCTCCAAAAAATTCCCCAAAAAATTCCCCAAAAAATCATAAAAAATCCCTGAAAATCCCTAAAAAAATTTCCCCAAAAATTCAAAATAATCCCATTAAAATCCCCCAAAATTCATAAAAAAATCCCCAAAAAATCCCCAAAAATGCCCAAAATTTCCCCAAAATTCCCAAAAATTTCCCCAAAATTCCCAAATTTCCAAAAAAATCCCCAAATTTTCTCCAAAATTCCCCAAATTTTGACTTTCTGACCGATGTACTCGTCCACCTGGATGAAGCCGTCCCCGTCCCGATCCAGGTCCTCGATCGTCTCCTGGGGAAACAAAAATTGGGAATTTTACCCAAAACTCCAACAAAAAATCCTGGGAAATTCCCCCAAAATTGGAGAAAAAATAATAAAAAAATTTTCCTGTAAAATTTCCCAAAAATTGGGAGAAAAAATTTGAAAAAATTTCCCAAAAAATCGTTGAAAAAATCACAAAAAATCCTCTAAAAATCAAATTTTTTGTCTGTTTGCAGCGCGGTTTTCATGATTTTTCCAGGATTTTTTGGGAATTTTAAAATGATTTTTTGGGAATATTTTGGGAATATTTTAAGGATTTATTGGAGGAAATTTTGGGGATTTTTTGGGAATATTTTCAGGGATTTTTTGGAATACTTTAAGAATTTTTTGGGATTTTTTGAGGTTTTTTTTTGGTGTTTTTTGGGGGAATATTTTGGGAATAATTTGAGGATTTTTGGATTTTTTCAGGGATTTTTTGGAATATTTTAAGATTTCTTTTTCAGGATTTTTTGGGAAATTTTTTCAGGGATTTTTTGGGAGTATTTTGCGAATATTTTAAGGATTTTTGAAGATGTTTTGGGGGATTTTTAAAGGGTTTTTGAAGGAAATTTTGGGAATTTTTTGGGATTTCTTAGTGGATTTTTCAGGAATTTTGGGGGGAATTTTGGGAGTTTGGGAACTCTCACTTGGACCATCAAACCCCCCAAAAATCCAGAAATTCTCCCAAAAAAACCCTGAAAAATCCCATTTTTGGTGCGTTTTGAGCGCGGTTTTCGCCATTTTTTCCCGGATTTTTTGGGATTTTTTGGGATTTTGGGAATTCTCACCAGAACCATCAAAATCCCCCCAAAAAACCCCCAAAAAAACCCCTAAAAAATCCCATTTTTGGTCCGTTTTGAGCGTGGCTTTCACCATTTTTTCCCGGATTTTTTGGGGGAATTCCAGGATTTTTTGGGGGAATTCCAGGATTTTTTGGGATTTTTTGAGAACTCTCACTTGGACCATCAAACCCCCCAAAAATCCGGAAATTCTCCCAAAAAAATCCAAAAAAATCCCATTTTTGGTGCATTTTGAGCGCGGTTTTCGCCATTTTTCCAGATTTTTTGGGGGAATTCCAGGATTTTGGGGATTTTTTGGGAACTGTCACTTGGACCATCAAACCCCCCAAAAATCCCAGAAATTCTCCCAAAAAAAACCCTGAAAAATCCCATTTTTGGTGCGTTTTGAGCGCGGTTTTCGCGTTTTTTTCCCAGATTTTTTGGGATCTTGGGAACTCTCACTTGGACCATCAAACCCCCCAAAAATCCCAGAAATTTTCCCAAAAAAATCCCAAAAAATCCCATTTTTGGTGCGTTTTGAGCGCGGTTTTCGCCATTTTTTTCCTGGATTTTTTGGGATTTTGGGAATTCTCATCAGAACCATCAAAATCCCCCAAAAAATCCCCCAAAAAAATCCCAAAAAACCCCCTAAAAATCGCGGTTTTCGCAATTTTTTTCCTGGATTTTTTTGGGGAATTTTGGGAGTTGGGAATTCTCACCAGAACCATCAAAATCCCCCCAAAAAACCCAAAAAAACCCCTAAAAATCCCATTTTTGGTCCGTTTTGAGTGCGGCTTTCACCATTTTTCCCGGATTTTTGGGGGGAATTCCAGGATTTTTTGGGGGAATTCCAGATTTTTTGAGAACTCTCACTTGGACCATCAAACCCCCCAAAAATCCCGGAAATTCTCCCAAAAAAATCCAAAAAAATCCCATTTTTGGTGCGTTTTGAGCGCGGTTTTCGCCATTTTTTCCCGGATTTTTTCCCGGATTTTTTTGGGAATTTTTTGATTTTGGGATTTTGGGATTTCCCACCTGCACCACGAGGTCCTGGAGCCTGGGGAAGTCCTCGGGGTGCAGGAAGGCGTCGAGCTCGGCGGCCTCGAGCCGCCCGTCCCCGTCCTCGTCGGCGGCGCGGAAACGGCGCCGGGGAACGTTCCAGAAGCTTCCGGTGGGAGTCGGGGTCGGGGGAGCCCCCAAAGTCCTCTGGGAGAGGGGAAAATCAGAAATTTAGCACAAAAAAACCCCCAAAAAATCCAGAAAAATCCACCCAAAAATTCACAAAAATTCAAAAAAAATCCACCCAAAAATTCAAAAAAAAATCCAAAAAATCCACCCAAAAATCACCAAAAATCCCAATAAAATTTTTAAGAATTCCCAAAATCCCAACGAAAATAATGAAAAGATCCCGCCCAAAAAATAACAATAAAATTTAAAAAAAATCCAAAATCCCAATAAAAATAATTTAAAAATCCCCCCAAATAATAACAATAAAATTTTAAAAAATCCCCAAAATCCCAATAACAATAATGAAAAGACCCCGCCCAAAAAAATAACAATAAAATTTAAAAAAAATGCAAAAATCCCACTAAAAATGATGAAAAAAATTCCCTAAAAGTAGTCCCAAAAATGCGTTAAAAATCCCCCAAAACCTCTTAAACTCATTGGTGTCCCCAAAAAACCCAAAAAAAAATCCCCCAAAAAATCCCCCAAAAAATTCCCAAAAATCCCAAAAAATCCCCCAAAAAATCTCCCCCAAAAAATCTCCAAAAATCCCCCAAAAATCCCAAAAATATCCCAAAAAATCCCCAAAAAAATCCCCAAAAATCCAAAAAATCCCCCAAAAAATCCCAAAAAAAATCCCCCAAAAAATCCCCCCAAAATCCCAAAAAAATCCCCAAAAACCCCAAAAAAATCCCCAAAAACCCAAAAAAATCCCAAAAAATCCCCAAAAATCCCCCCAAAAAATCCAAAAAATCCCCCAAAAAATCCCCAAAAAATCCCCCAAAAATCCCCAAAATTCCCAAATTTCCGTACCGGTGTCCCCGAAGCTCTCGGCGCTGAACTCCCCCCATGTCACGACGCCGTCCCTGTCGCGATCGAGCCGCGCGCTCTCGCTCCGCACCCCAAAAATCCCAAAAAATTCCCCCAAAAATTCCAAAAAAATCCAAAAAAATCCCCCCCCCAAAATCCCCCAAAAAATCCCCCCAAAAATCCCAAAAAAAACCCCAAAAAAATCCCAAAAAATCCCCAAAAAATCCCCAAAAAAATCCGCAAAAATCCCAAAAAATCCCAAAAATCCCCAAAAAATCCAAAAAAATCCCAAAAAAAACCCCCAAAAAATCCCCAAAAATCCAAAAAATCCCCAAAAAATTCCCAAAAAATCCCCCAATAAATCCCAAAAAAACCCCAAAAAATCCCCCAAAAAATCCCAAAAAAATCCCCAAAAAATCCCAAATTTCCATACCAGAGTCCCCGAAGCTCTCGGCGCTGAACTCCCCCCATGTCACGACGCCGTCCCTGTCACGATCGAGCCGCGCGCTCTCGCTCCGCACCCCAAAAATCCCCCAAAAAAACCCCCAAAAAAATCCCAAAAAATCCCCAAAAAAATCCCCAAAAATCCCCCAAAAATCCCAAAAAAATCCCCCAAAAAAATCCCCAAAAAATCCCCAAACAATCCCCCAAAATTCCCCAAAAATCCACAAAAAATCCCAAAAAAACCCCCCAAAAAAATCCCAAAAAAATCCCAAAAAACCCCAAAAAAATACCCCAAAAAACCCCAAAAAATCCCAAAAAAAATCCCCAAAAAATCCCCAAAAAAAATCCCAAATTTCCGTACCGGTGTCCCCGAAGCTCTCGGCGCTGAACTCCCCCCATGTCACGACGCCGTCCCTGTCGCGATCGAGCCGTGCGCGCTTGCTCCGCACCCCAAAAATCCCCAAAAATCCCCCAAAAAATCCCCAAAAAAATCCCCAAAAAATCCCCAAAAAATCCCAAAAAATCCCCAAAAAATCCCCCAAAAAATCCCCCAAAAAATCCCCCAAAAAATCCCCCAAAAAATCCCAAAAAATCCCCAAAAATCCCAAAAAATCCCCAAAAAATCCCCAAAAAATCCCCAAAAATGCCCAAAAAATCCCAAAAAATCCCAAAAAATCCCCAAATTTCCCAAAAATCCCAAATTTCCGTACCGGAGTCCCCGAAGCTCTCGGCGCTGAAACTCCCCCCATGTCACGACGCCGTCCCTGTCGCGATCGAGCCGCGCGCTGTCGCTCCGCACACCCCAAAAATCCCAAAAAAAATCCCCCAAAAATTCCAAAAAAATCTCAAAAAATCCGCAAAAATCCCAAAAAATCCCCCCAAAAAATCCCAAAAAAATCCCCCAAAAAATCCAAAAAAAATTAAAAAAAAATACCAAAAAAATCCCCCAAAAAATCCCAAAAAAAAAAAAAAAATCCCCAAAAAATCCCCCCAAAATTCCCCAAAAAAATACCCCAAAAAACCCCAAAAAAATCCCCCAAAAATTCCCAAATTTCCGTACCGGTGTCCCCGAAGCTCTCGGCGCTGAACTCCCCCCATGTCACGACGCCGTCCCTGTCGCGATCGAGCCGCGCGCTCTCGCTCCGCAGCGCCGCCTGGCGGGAGCCGCGGTGCCTGCGCAGGATCCAGGCCCGCAGCTCCTCCCTGGAGAGGAGACCCGAGGAGTCCGAGTCCATCAGCCCCACCAGGAGCCTGGAAATGGGAAAAAATGGGAAAAATTGGGGAAAAAATTGGGAAAAAATTGGGAATTTTGGGAGCCAAAATTGCTGAAATTGCAGCTAAAATGGAGTGGGAATTATCAGGAATGGCGCTCTGGCTCCGCAGTGCCTGCGCAGGATCCAGGCCCGCAGCTCCTCCTTGGAGAGGAGTCCTGAGGAGTCCGAGTCCATCAGCCCCACCAGGAGCCTGGGAATGGGAAAAAATGGGAAAAATTGGGAAAAAATGGGAAAAATTGGGAATTTTGGGAGCCAAAATTGCTGAAATTGCAGCTAAAATGGAGTGGGAATGATCGGGAATGGCGCTCGGGCTCCGCGGTGCAGCGCAGGATCCAGGCCCGCAGCTCGTCCTTGGAGAGGAGACCCGAGGAGTCCGAGTCCATCAGCCCCACCAGGAGCCTGGAAATGGGTGGAAATGGGAAAAAATGGGAAAAATTGGGGAAAATTGGGAAAAAATTGGGAAAAAATTGGGAATTTTGGGAGCCAAAATTGCTGAAATTCCAGTTAAAATGGAGTGGGAATTATGGGGATGGCTGAGATTCAGAATGGCGCTCTCGCTCCGGAGCTGTCAGAGTCCATCAGCCCATCAGGAGCCTGGAATGGGAAAAAATGGGAAAAAAATGGGAAAAAATGGGGAAAAATTGGGAAAAAAATGGGAAAAATTGGGAATTTTGGGAGCCAAAATTGCTGAAATTGCAGCTAAAATGGAGTGGGAATTATGGGGAATGGCTGAGATTCAGAATGGCGCTCTCGCTCCGGAGCTGTCCGAGTCCATCAGCCCCACCAGGAGTCTGGGAATGGGAAAAAATCGGGAAAAACTGGGAAAAAATGGGAAAAATTGGGAAAAAATTGGGAATTTTGGGAGCTAAAATTGCTGAAATTTCAGCCAAAATTGAGTGGGAATTATAAAAAGTTCCTGAGACTCAAAATCCCCACAGAATTTGATAAAAGCTGTGAGGAATTTGTCCAAAATTCCCCCAAAATTCCATCCCCAGACAGCCCTGGAGGAGTCCGAGTCCATCAGCCCCACCAGGAGCCTGGAAATGGGAAAAAAATGGGAAAAATTGGGAAAAAATTGGGAATTTTGGGAGCCAAAATTGCTGAAATTCCAGTTAAAATGGAGTGGGAATTATGGGGAATGGCTGAGATTCAGAATGGCGCTCTCGCTCCGGAGCTGTCAGAGTCCATCAGCCCCACCAGGAGCCTGGAAATGGGAAAAAATGGGAAAAAATGGGAAAAAATGGGAAAAATTGGGAATTTTGGGAGCTAAAATTGCTGAAATTGCAGCTAAAATGGAGTGGGAATTATGGGGAATGGCTGAGATTCAGAATGGCGCTCTCGCTCCGGAGCTGTCAGCGTCCATCAGCCCCACCAGGAGTCTGGAAATGGGAAAAAAATGGGAAAAAATTGGGAAAAATTGGGAAAAATTGGGAAAAAATGGGAAAAATTGGGAAAAAATGGGGAATTTTGGGAGCCAAAATTGCTGAAATTGCAGCTAAAATGGAGTGGGAATGATCGGGAATGGCTGAGATTCAGAATGGCGCTCTCGCTCCGGAGCTGTCAGAGTCCATCAGCCCCACCAGGAGTCTGGAAATGGGAAAAATCGGGAAAAAATGGGAAAAATTGGGAATTTTGGGAGCCAAAATTGCTGAAATTGCAGCTAAAATAGAGTGGGAATTATGGGGAATGGTGAGATTCAGAATGGCGCTCTCGCTCCAGAGCTGTCAGAGTCCATCAGCCCCACCAGGAGCCTGGAAATGGGAAAATTTCTGGGGAATTTTTTGCCACTTTTTTGTGATTTTTTGGGGACTTCCTAGTGATTTTTATTTTGACTTTTTAGTGATTTTTGGTGAAATTTTTAGCGTTTTTTGGTGCACTTTTAGGGAATTTTCTTACCCCAGCCTCCTCTGGGACTCCTCCGGGGGCAGCTCCCGCTGCTCCCGCGCCTCCTGCGCCCCCCAAATGGCGGCGTGGTCGTAGAAGAGCCCCTGGGGGTCCTCGTGGCTGTGGGGAGCCCCCAAATGTGGGTGGGGGGCGTGGGGGGACCCCCCGAGGGCCAGAGCCAGGAGCGGCCACAGCGAGCACACGGAGCACGGCAGCATCTGGGGGAAAAATCGGGAGAAATTTGGAAAAAAATGAGATTAAAGGGGCTGAGAATGGAGAGAAATTAGGGGGGAAATGGCGAGAAAACGGCCCGGAATGGAGAGAAATTAGTCCGAAATGACCGCGAAAGGGGCGCGAAATTCCCCAAATATTCCCCAGAAAGACCCCAAATACCTCAAAAATGTCCGCAAGACCCCCACAAAACTCCCTCAAAACCCCCTCAGACACCCCCAAAACTCTCCTGAAAACCCTCAAAACTCCCCCAAATCCTCCTCAGACCCCCTCAAATCCCCACAGGAACCCTTCGGAACCTTCAGGACTTCCCAAAATCCCCTAAAACCCCTCAAAACTCCCGCAAATCCTCCTCAGACCCTCCCAAATCCCCTCAGGACACTTCGGGTCCCTCAGGATTCCCCAAAATCCCCTCAGGACCCCCAGAAACTCCTCACAAACCCCCAAAAACTCCCCCAAATCCTCCCCAGACCCCCCTAAACCCCTCAGAACCTTTCGGAACTCTCAGGACCCCCTAAAATCGCCCTCAGACACCTCCAAAACTCCCCTAAAACTCCTCAAAACTCCCCCAAATCCTCCTCAGACCCCCCCCAAACCCCTCAGAACCCTTCGGGACCCTCAAGACCCCCAAAATCCCCTCCAGGTAGCCCCAAAACCCCCCCTAAACCCCCCTAAAACTTCTCAGACCTATCCCAAATCCCCTTCGGGACCCTCAAGACCCCAAAAATCCCCCTCAGGATCCCCCAAATCCTCCTCAAAACCCCCAAAACTCCCTCAAATCCTCCTCAGATCCCCCCAAACCCCTCAGGACCCCATGCTCCAAAATCCCCCTCGGAACCTCCCAAACCCCACAAAACTCCTCTAAAACTCCCCCAAATCCTCCTCAAACCCCCCCTAACCCCTCAGAACCCTTCGGGACCCTCAAGACCCCCCAAAATCTCCCAAATTCCCCCCAAAATTCAGGGCCCCCCCCTCACCTCGTCTCGTCCTGCCCCAAACCCGGGGGGGTCCCGCGGCCCCTCACAGCTTTGGCCCCGCCTCTTTGGGCGTCTTGACCAATCAGAGACGGCGGAGCCCACGTGGGGCGGGGCGAGCTGCGCTCCCATTGGCTGCCGCCCGCCACGTCTGCGCGCCGGACCCAAAAAAGCGAAATTTTAACCCAAAGTGAGCGGGGAGTGGGGGGGGGGGAAGATTGGGGCGGGGCATTGGGATATACTGGGTTATACTGGGATATACTGGGTTATAATGGTCTGGAGTGAAGTTATACTGGTCTAGAATAGGGTTATACTGGGGTAAACTGGTTTATACTGGTCTGGAGTGGAGTATACTGGGCCAAACTGGTTTGTACTGGTCTAGATTGGTCCGTACTCGGCCAAACTGGTCTAAACTGGTCTGGAGTGGAGTATACTGGGCCAAACTGGTTTATACTGGTCTAGATTGGTCCGTACTCGGCCAAACTGGTCTAAACTGGTCTGGAGTGGAGTATGCTGGGCCAAACTGGTTTATACTTGGCCTGAACTGGTTTATACTGGCCTGAACTGGGCCAATGTGGATAATACTGGGACAAACTGGGATATACTGGTTTAAACTGGGTTATACCATCCCAGACTGGGATGTACGTGAATATAATGCATGAAATTGGTTTATGCTGGTTTGGACTGAGATATACTGGAAACGGCAGGGGAGGAAAAAAGGGCGGGAAAACGTGAGGGGAGAAAATGGGCGGGGAAAACGTGAGGGGGGAGAAGGGGCGGGAAAACGTGAGGGGGGAAAAAGGGCGGGAAAACGTGAGGGGAGAAAAAGGGCGGGAAAAACGTGAAAGGGGAAAAAGGGGCGGGAAAAACGTGAGGGGACAAAAAGAGCAGAAAATGTGAGGTAAAAAAGGAAGGGTTAATGACAATGGGGAGGATCAATGACATTTGAGGGGGGGCAATGACGCTGGGGGGGGATCAGTGATTTTGGGGGGATCAATAGGACTTTTGGGGGGGTCAATGACATTGAGGGGGATCAATGACAGCTCGCGGGGGGATCAATATCAGCTCGGGGGGGGGTCAGTGACGATTTTGGGGGGATCAATATCAGCTTGGGGGGGGGTCAGTGACGATTTTGTTGGGGTCGATATCAGCTCGGGGGGCGGCCATGGGGTTTTGGGGGGCCGTGGCGCTGGCGGCCGTGCTGGTTTTGGGGGCGGGGGGGCCCCTTCCAGCTGCAGGAGACGCTGAGGGGGCTGCGGGGAGAGAACGCGCGGCTCGAGGGGACCCTGCGCAACCTGAGCCGGGCCCTGGGGGCGCTGCGGGCACGGCTGAGAGACCCTCCCGGTGAGTGAAACCCCAAAAACCCTAAAAATCCCAAAATTCCCCATCCTGACATCCCTCTGAACCCCTCAACCCCGGCTGAGGGACCCTCCCCGTGAGTGGAACCACAAAATCCCCAAAATTCCCACCCTGACATCCCTCTGAACCCCTCAATCACCGCTGTGGGACGCCCTCTGTGAGTGGAACCCCAAAAGTCCTAAAAATCCCAAAATCCCCATTTTGAGATCCCTCTGAATCCCTCGGTTCAGGCTGTGGGAGTCCCCCGGTGAGTGGGACCCCAAAAATCCTAAAAACCCCAAAATTCCCACCCTGAAACTCCCCTGAACCCCTCAAACTTCTCTGAGGGACCCTCCTGGTGAGTGGGACCCCAAAACCCCTCCTGACACCCACTAACCGACCCCAAATCGCCCCAAAACACCCTGGAACCCACCCTGAACCCCCAAATGAACCCCTAAATCCTCAAACCGATCCCTAAATCCCCAAACCAATTTGTAAATCCCCCAAAACAGCCCCCAATTCACTCTCTAGATCCCAAAACAGTCCCCAAACCCCTCCTGAACCCGCAAAGCTACCCCAAATCACCCCAAAACCCCCCTGACCCCCCAAAATCCCCCCCAAACCCCATCCTGAGCCCCTAAATCACCCCAAAATCCCCCTCAAAACCCCCCTGACCCCCCAAAATTCTTCCTAAACCTATCCTGAACCCCCAAATCACCCCAAAATCCCCCTCAAAACCCCCCCAAAATTGCCCCCAAACCCATCCTGAGCCCCCAAATCACCCCAAAATCCCCCTCAAAACCCATCCTGACCCCCAAAATCCCCCCCAAACCCATCCTGAGCCCCCAAAATCCCCCTCAAAACCCCCCTGACCCCCCAAAATCCCCCCAAAGCCCATCCCGAGCCCCCAAATCACCCCAAAATCCCCCTCAGAACCCCCCTGACCCCCTAAATCCCCCCAAAGCCCATCCCGAGCCCCCAAATCACCCCAAAATCCCCCTCAGAACCCCCCTGACCCCCCAAAATCCCCCCCAAACCCATCCTGCGCCCCCCAAAATCCCCCTCAAACCCCCCTGACCCCCCTAAATCCCCCCCAAACCCACCCTGACCCCCCAAAATCCCCCCAAACCCCATCCTGAGCCCCCAAATCACCCCAAAATCCCCCTCAAAACCCATCCTGACCCCCAAAATCCCCCCCAAACCCATCCTGAGCCCCCAAAATCCCCCTCAAAACCCCCCAAAATCCCCCCCAAACCCATCCTGAGCCCCCAAATCACCCCAAAATCCCCCTCAAAACCCCCCAAAATCCCCCCAAACCCATCCTGAGCCCCCAAATCACCCCAAAATCCCCCCCAAACCCATCCTGACCCCCCTAAATCCCCCCCAAACCCATCCTGACCCCCCCAAAATCCCCCCAAACCCATCCCGAGCCCCCAAATCACCCCAAAATCCCCCTCAAAACCCCCCTGACCCCCCAAAATCGTCGTTTCCCCCCCCCCCCCAGATGTGGCGTGGAGCCAGGAGCCCCCCCTGGCCGAGCAGCCCCCCCCGTGTCCCCGCGGGCCCCCCTCGGGCGCCCCCCAAAACCCGCCCGGGACCCCCAAACTGGGGCGGCTCCTGCCGGGCCTGGGGGCGGCGCTGCTGCTGCTGCTGCTGCGCTGAGACCCCTCCCCAAAACAAAGGTACCGAAGGGGCAACGGGGGGTTTTGGGGGGGCTTTGAGTGAAATTTGGGGGGTTTGGAATGATTTTCAGGGGATTTTTGGGGGGCTTTGAGTGGATTTTGGGGGGTTTGGGGTGATTTTGGGGGGATTTTGGGGGATTTTTGGGGGGATTTTTGAGTGGGTTTCGGGGGGTTGGGGGGGATTGTGAGGGGATTTTGGGGATTTTTGGGGGGCTTAGGGTGATTTTGAGGGGATTTGTGGGGATTTATGAGGGAATTTTGGGGGGTTTGGGGGATTTTTGGGGGTTTGGAGGGGAATTGAGTGGGGTTTGGGGGGATTGTGAGGGGATTTTGGGGGGCTTTGGGTGGATTTCGGGGGGTTTGGGGGGGATTGTGAGCGGATTTTGGGGGGTTTAGGATGATTTTGGGGTGATTTTGGGGATTTTTGTGGGGCTTTGAGTGAAATTTGGGGGGTTTGGGGTGATTTTGAGGGGATTTTGGGGGATTTTGAGGGGATTTGGGGGATTTTTGAGGGAATTTTAGGGAATTTTGGGGGGATTTGGGGGATTTTGGAGCAGATTTTGGGGGGCTTCGGGGGATTGTGAGGGGATTTTGGGGATTTTTGGGGGGCTTTGAGTGAAACTTGGGGGGTTTAGGGTGATTTTGAGGGGATTTTGGGGGAGATTGTGGCGATTTTTGGGGGTTTGGAGGGGATTTTTGAGGGAATTTTAGGGGATTTTGGGGGGTTTAGGGTGATTTTGGGGGAATTTTGGGGATTTTTGGGGGTCTCTCTTTGACCCTTCCCCTCTCTCCACAGGCCGTGCCCACCGAGCCCCTCCCCCACAGCCGGGGCACCCCAAAATGGACCCAAAACACCCCAAAACCGCCGCCCCTCCCCCAGGTGATGTGAGGACCCCCACCCTCATTAAACTCCTTCATCAGGTTTAATTGAGCCCAGACTTTTTTTTTCCTTTCATTGCTCATTTTTGGGGCGAAATTCGACATTTTTTGCTCATTTTTAGGGTTAAAATTCAACATTTTATTGGGGTAAAATTTAAACTTTTGTCATTCATTTTAGGGTTAAAATTCGACATTTTTTTGCTTGTTTTTAGGGTTAAAATTGGACATTTTTTGCTCATTTTAGGGTTAAAATTGGACATTTTTGGGGTAGAATTTGACATTTTTTCATCATTATTGGGTTAAAGTCCAACATTTTATCGCTCGTTTTCATGGTTAAAATCCATCATTTTATTGGGTTAAAATCCAACATTTATTCCTCACTTTTACTGTAAAATTTCGCATTTTTGGCAGATTTTTGGGGTAAAATTTCCCATTTTTTGCAGATTTTTGGCGTAAAATTTCCCATTTCTTGCAGATTTTTAGGGTTACAAATCCAACATTTTATTCCTCATTTTTCAATGCAAAATTTCCCATTGTTTTGCAGATTTTTGGGGTAACATTTCCCATTTTTGGGATTTTTCCCTCCCCTCAGAGCAGAGTGCAGCGCTCGGGGCCCTTGGGGGGGTTTGGGGACATTGGGGAGGTCCTGAGGGGATCTGGGGACAATTTGGGGGTCGTGACAGAATTGGGGGACACTGAGGGGGTCCTGAGGGGATCTGGGGACAATTTGGGGGTCGTGACAGAATTGGGGGACACCGAGGGGGTCCCAAAATGACGGGTGACGGAATCTGGGGACTTCAGGGGGTTCCTGAGGGGATTTGAGGACACCGAGGGGGTCGTGAAAGGATTTGGGGACACTGAGGGGGTCCTGAGGGGATTTGGGGACACCGAGGGCGTGACAAAAGGGGGAGTGGCAGAATTTGGGGACACCGAGGGGGTCCTGAGGGGATTTGGGGACACCGAGGGCGTGACAAAAGGGGGAGTGGCAGAATTTGGGGACACTGAGGGGGTCCTGAGGGGATTTGGGGACAATTTGGGGGTCGTGACAGAATTGGGGGACACCGAGGGGGTCACAAAATGGCGGCTGACGGAATCTGGGGACGCCGAGGGGGCCACAAAATGGCAGCTGACAGAATCTGGGGACGCCGAGGGGGTCGCGGCAGGATCTGGAGCCACTTTTGCGGTCATGGCAGAGTTTGGGGCAACTTTTGGGGTCACATCAAGATTTGGGGACACCCCGAGGGTCCCAACGCGGGGGGTGACAGAGGTTGGGGACACTGAGGGGGTCGTGACAGAATTCGAGGCCGCTTTTGCTGTCGCGACAGAACTCGACGCCGCTTTAGCCGCCCCCACATCAGCGCGGCCAGAACCTGGGGCCACCTCGATAAGCGGGGGGGTGCCACAAGCTGGGGACACCCTTGGGGACCCCACCCTGGGTGTCGCCGGGGGGGTCCTGTCGCGATTTGGGGACGCCGCTCTGGGGGTCCCCTCCTCCATTTCCCGCCCCGAGTCCTCCCCGCCGCCGGGGGGCAGCACCCGCATCTGCACCCCGCAGCCGCGCAGGCGCAGAGGCGCTCCGGGCAGCTGGCGCAGGCGCAGTCGGGCGGAGGCGGCGCTGCCGATGGGTAATGGGCGCCGGTAGGTGGCGCTGTAAGCGGCGCGGAGCTGGAACAGCGAGAGGCCCGCGGGGCGCGTGCGCAGCAGCGCCCGCAGCTGGCGGGAAAGGGTAACGGCGTCGGGGTCTGCCGAGGAGGAGGAGGAGGAGGGGTCGTGAGGGGGGAACTGAGGAGAAACCTCAGGGGAATCGGGGGAATCGTGAGGGGGAACCTGAGGGGAGAGGTGAGGGAGGAACTGAGGGGAATCGTGAGGGGAATTGGGGGAATCGTGAGGGGGAACCTGTGGGGAAACGTGAGGGGAAAGATGAGGGGGGAACTGAGGGGAAACCTGAGGGGAAAGGTGAGGACGGTCCTGAGGGGAGAGGTGAGGGGGGAACTGAGAGGAAACCTGAGGGGAATCGGGGGAATCGTGATGGGAAACCCGAGGGGAAAGGTGAGGGGAAACCTCAGGGAGGTCCTGAGGGGAATCACGAGGGGAAAACTGAGGGGAAACGTGAGGGGGATCCCGAGGGTGGAGCTGAGGGAAATCACGAGAGGAAAAGCGAGGGGGGTCCTGAGGGGAAACGTGAGGGGAAAGATGATGAGGGTCCCGAGGGAGAAACTGAGGGGGGTCCTGAGGGGAAATGTGAGGGGAAGCCTGAAGAGAAACATGAGGGGGGTCCCGAGGGTGAAGCTGAGGGAAATCGTGAGGGGAAAAGTGAGAGGGGGCGGTTTGGGGGTCCCTCAGGAGACTCTGGGGGTCGCTGGGGGGGCCCTGGTGTCCCCAAGGGGGGAGTTTGAGGCTCTGGGAGCCACTTTGGGGGGTCCCTTTGTGTCCCCAAGGGGGGATTTTGGACCCCCAAACGCTCTGAGGGGGCTGGGGGCCATCGCGGGTGGGAGCTCGGGGGGTCCCTGAGGGGATTTTGGGGGCCTTGCAGACCTGGGCGCCCTTCTGAGTTTGGGGAGGGGGTTTGGGGGTCCCGCGGGATTTTTTGGGGGGTCCCCGCGCGCCTTTTTTGGCTTTTTTAGGGGTGGGGGGCGCGTCCCGGGGCTTGGCCGCGCCCCCGGGCCCTGAGCCCGTCCCGCGGCGGCGCGGCGCTTCCCAGGGCTGCTCCTCGGCATCTGCGGGGGAAAATGGGGGTCAGCACGGGGGGACAGCACCGGGACCACCCCCAGAACCCCTGGGACCACCCCCAGACACCCCCTGAACCCCCGGGACCACCCCCAAATCCCCCGGAACCACCCCCAGATCCCCCAGGACCACCCCCAAATCCCCCCAGACCCCCTAAACCCACCCCCAGACACCCCCAAATCCCCTCAAACCCCCCCAGACCCCCCCAAATACCCTCAGACCCCCCAAACCCACCCCCAGACCCCCCCAAATCCCCCCAGACCCCCTAAAGACCACCCCCAGACACCCCCAAATCCTCCCAGACCACTCGAGCTCACCCTCAGAGCCCTCCAGACACCCCCAAATATCCCCAGAACCCCCGAGACCACCCCCAGATCACCCCCAGACCCCCTAAAGCCACCCCCAGAGCCCCCCAAATCCCCTCAGACCCCCTCAGATCACCCTCAAATCCCCCCAGACCATCCCCAGATCACCCCTAAACCCACCCAGACGCCCCCAAATCCCCTCAGACCCCCTAAACCCACCCCCAGTCACCCCCAAATCCCCCTCAAACCCCCCCAGACACCCCCAAATCCCCCTCAAAGCCCCCCAGACCCCCTAAACCCACCCCCAGACACCCCCAAATCCTCCTCAAAGCCCCCCAGACACCCCCAAATCCCCCCAGACCCCCTAAACCCACCCCCAGACACCCCCAAATCCCCCTCAAACCCTCCCAGAGCCCCCAAATCACCCTCAACTCCCCCAGACACCCCCAAATCCCCCTCAAACCCCCCCAGACACCCCCAAATCCCCCTAAACCCACCCCCAGACGCCCCCAAATCCCCCTCAAAGCCCCCCAGACCCCCCCCAAATCCCCCCAGTCCGTACCCGCTCGCTCCCAGTCCGGCACCAGCAGGTCCAGCGTGTCCAGCCCCTCCCCCTCCAGCCAGCGCATGCTCCCCACGGCGGGCGGGGGTCCCTGGGGGGGGGGTCCCGGCTCAGATTTGGGGACCCCCCACCCAAATTTGGGAGGGTGGGTTCAGCCCATTGCCACATTCAGAACCTTCCCAACCCCCTCCCCAACAGGGCCAGACCCTCCCCAATTCCCCCTCAAATTCGGGACCCCCCCCCACCAAATTCGGGACCCCCTCCCCTCCAAATCAGGGTCCTTCCCCCCGCCCCTTAATTTGAGGACCCCCAAATTTGGGGATTTCTCCCTTTCCCCCCCCCCCCTCCTTCCCTTTCGAATTTGGGAATTCGGGACCTCCCCATTTCCCTCCCCCCACCCCAAATCCGGCTCCTTCCCCTCCCCCCACCCTTTGGGGACCCCTCCCCAAAATTTGGGGGGTCCCCACCCCTCCCTTCCCCCCCCCTTACCGCGCTCTCCTCGCGCCCCTCCCCCACTTTCCCTTTCGCTTCCCGCCGAGGCCCCGCCCACCGCGGCGCGCGGTGACGTCACCGATAACGCGCGCGCTCCTCCCCCCTTCGCGCGGGGCGTGACGTCATCGCGCCAGCGCCGCTCGCGCGCCGGACGCCCTTGGAGGGGATGGCGGGACGTGAGTGAGGGGGAGGCGAAATTGGGGGGAAATCGGGGAAATTTGGGGTGTCCGGGTGGGAACTGAGGGGAAATTGGGGGAAAATTGGGGAAACTTGGGGTGTCCGGGTGGGAACTGAGGGGTTTTGGGGGGAATTTGGGGTGTCCGGGTGGGAATTGAGGGGGTTTGGGGGGAATTTGGGGTGTCCGGGTGGGAACTGTGGGGGTTTGGGGGGAATTTGGGGTGTCCGGGTGGGAATTGAGGGGGTTTTGGGGGGAATTGGTGAAAATTAGGGGGTCCTGAGGGGATTTGGGGTGTCCGGGTGGGAATTGAGGGGAAATTTGGGGTCCTGAGAGGAAACTTGGGGTGTCCGGGTGGGAATTGAGGGGGTTTGGGCGGAATTTGGGGTGTCCGGGTGGGAACTGAGGGGAAATTGGAGGTCCTGAGGGGAAATTGGGGTGTCCGGGTGGGAATTGAGGGGGTTTGGGGGGAATTTGGGGTGTCCGGGTGGGAATTGAGGGGAAATTTGGGTTCCTGAGGGGAAACTTGGGGTGTCCGGGTGGGAATTGAGGGGAAATTGGGGGTCCTGAGGGGAAATTGGGGCGTCCGGGTGGGAATTGAGGGGGTTTGGGCGGAATTTGGGGTGTCCGGGTGGGAACTGAGGGGAAATTGGGGTTCCTGAGAGGAAACTTGGGGTGTCCGGGTGGGAACTGAGGGGAAATTGGGGGAAAGTTGGGGAAATTTGGGGTGTCCGGGTGGGAACTGAGGGGAAATTGGGGATCCTGAGGGGAAATTTGGGGTGTCCGGGTGGGAATTGAGGGAGTTTGGGGGGAATTGGTGAAAATTAGGGGGTCCTGATGGGCTTGGGGCGTCCTGAGGGGAAATTGGGGTGTCCGGGTGGGAATTGAGGGGGTTTGGGCGGAATTTGGGGTGTCCGGGTGGGAACTGAGGGGAAATTGGGGGTCCTGAGGGGAAATTTGGGGTGTTCGGGTGGGAACTGAGGGGAAATTGGGGGTCCTGAGGGGATTTGGGGTGTCCGGGTGGGAATTGAGGGGGCTTGGGGGGAATTTGGGGGAAAATTGGGGTGTCCGGGTGGGAATTGAGGGGGTTTTGGGGGGAATTGGTGAAAATTAGGGGGTCCTGAGGGGATTTGGGGCGTCCTGAGGGGAAATTGGGGTGTCCGGGTGGGAATTGAGGGGAAATTGGGGGTCCTGAGGGGAAATTTGGGGATTCTGAGGGGAAATTGGGGGAAATTTGGGGTGTCCTGGTGGGAATTGAGGGGATTTAGGGGAACCTGGGGGGGTCCTGAGGGGAAATTGGGGGAATTTAGGGTTTTTGTGTATTTTTGGGCTGTTTTGGGGTATTTCTGTATTGCTTTTTTGTACTTTTGACCAGTTTTTGTGCTGTTCTGAGGTATTTTTTCTGCATTTTGATCAGTTTTTGTGCATTTTTGTGCTATTTTGAACTGTTTTGGGTATTTCTGGGCTGGTTTTTTTTGCGTTTTTGATCATTTTTGTGCTATTTTGAACTGTTTGGGGTATTTCCGGGCTGCTTTTTTTGTATTTTTGATCATTTTTGTGCCTTTTCGTGCCGTTCTGCCCCTGTCCCAGGCGTGGCCTCCGCTCTGCGCTCGCTGTGGGCCAAGGAGCCGGTGGTCGCCGTCAGCTGTGGCATCGCTGCCCTGGGTGAGCCTGGGGGATTTTGGGGGGTTTTGGGGGATTTTGGGGGGTTTTGGGGGATTTTGGGGCATTTTGGGGGGTTCTGGGGGGTTCTGGGGTCCCCCTGACCCCCCCGTGCCCCTCCCCCAGCGCTGCTGTCGCCGCTGCTGAGCCCCTACAGCAAATACTCGGGGATGATCAACCGGGCCACGCCCTACACCTACCCCGGTATGGAGCCCTGAATGTGCCTGAAAACCACCCCAAAATACCCCTGAAAATACCCCGAAATATCCCTAAAAATACCCCTAAATACCCCTAAAAATACCCTAAAATATCCTTAAAAACACCCCGGAACCTGACCTAAAATATCCCCAAAAATACCCAAAGTTATTCCTAGAAATACCCCTAAAAATACCCCGGAACCTGCCCGAAAATATCCCTAAAAATACCCAAAATTATTCCTAAAAATACTCCTAAAAATACCCCGGAGCCCGCCCTAAAATATCCCTAAAAATGCCCCAAAATGTCCTTAAAATACCCCAAAATAACCCAAAATTAACCTAAAAATAATCCAAAATCTGCCTTAAATCTCCCTAAAAATGCCTCAAAATATCCCAAAATATCCCCAAAAATCACCCAAAATCCCCCAAAAACCCCCCAAATTTTGCTGCTCCCATCCCAAATTTGGGGTTTTTGGGGTCCCCCCGTTTTTGGGGACCCCCTGACCCCCCAAAATCTCCCCCCAAAAAAGTCCAAAATCCCCCCCTGACAACCCCACAAAATCCCCCCAATTTCTCCCCAAACTCCCCCAAAAAACCCCAAAAAACCCCAAAAATCCCCCAAAAAAAACCCCAAATTTTGCTGTTCTCATCCCAAATTTGGGGTTTTTGGGGTCCCCCCGGTTTTGGGGACCCCCTGAACCCCAAAATCCCCCCCAAAAAAAACCCCAAAATCCTCTTTGGGACCCCACAAATCCCCCCCAAACCCTGCGATTTCTCTCCTTTAAATGCCCAAAATTCCCCCAAAACCGCCCAAAACCCCCCAAATTTTGCTGTTCCCATCCCAAATTTGGGGTTTTTGGGGTCCCCCCGGTTTTGGGGACCCCCTGAACCCCCAAAATCCCCTCCCAAAAAAACCCCAAAATTCCCCTCAAAACCCCCGAAAATCCCCCCAATTTCTCCCCAAACTCCCCCAAAAACTCCCTAAAAATCCCCCAAAAAACCCCAAAAATCCCCCCAAACCCCCCAAATTTTGCTGTTCTCATCCCAAATTTGGGGTTTTTAGGGTCCCCCCGGTTTTGGGGACCCCCTGAACCCTCAATATCCCCCCATAAAAACCCCAAAATCCCCCTTGGGACCCCCAAAATCCTCCCCCACCCCCATAAAATCCCCTCAATTTCTCCCCAAAAAACCCCGAAAATCCCTCAAAAAACCCCAAAAATCCCCAAAAATCCCCCAAATTTTGCTGTTCCCATCCCAAATTTGGGGTTTTTGGGGTCCCCCTGGTTTTGGGGACCCCCTGACCTCCAAATTTCCCCTCCCAAAAACCCCCAATCCCCCTCAAAACCCCAGAAAATCCCTCCAATTTCTCCGAAAAAAACCCAAAAAAACCCCAAAAAACCCCCCAAAATCCCCCAAAATTCCCCAAATTTTGCTGTTCCCATCCCAAATTTGGGGTTTTTGGGGTCCCCCCGTTTTTGGGGACCCCCTGACCCCCCAAATTTCCCCAGTTCCCCTGCGGGACGACGGCTGCCTGCCCGAGGTGCCCTCGCACCCCTGCTGCCGCCAGGGCCCCGACCTCGACTGGCTCAAAAACTTCTGAGAAACCCCAAAAAAAACCCCAAAAAATTTGGGGGAACCCCCCCGACCCCCACAGAGGGGATTCGGGGGGACCCCGAGTGTGGGAACCCCAAAAATATAAAAATTTCAATGAGAGTTTTGTGATTTATTTGGGATTTTTGGGAGGGATTTGGGGTTTTTTGTGTGGGGGGATTTGGGATTTTTGGGGAGATTTTGGGATTTTGGGGTTTGGGATTTTTTATATCCCAAAAATACAAAAATTTCAATGAAAATTTTGTTGATTTTTTGAGAATTTTGTTGGTTTATTGGGAATTTTGGGAGAGATTTGGGGTTTTTTGGGAGGGATTTGGGATTTTTGGGTGGGAATTTTGAGATTTTGGGGTTTGGGATTTTTTTTGGGGGGGCTCCCCGACCTCTGGAAACCCGAAAAATACAAAAATCAAAACGAGATTTTTTTCTTGTTTATTTCAATTTTTATTTATTGAGAAATTTGAAATTTTTTTTACAGGGGGGGGAGGAAATTTTGGTTTTTTGGGGTTTTTTTGGGGGGTCTCAGTCGAAGTCGGGGCCGCAGAATTTGGGGGGGACCCTCGGGGGCTTCTCGGGGGGGCTGGGGGGGGCCCAGGTGGGGGAGGGGCCCTGGGGAGAGAGGGGGGGGAGGGGTCAGACCCCAAAATTACCCCAAAACCCCCCAAAATTACCCCAAAACCCCCCAAAATTACCTCAAAAATCCCCAAATCCCCCCCCCCAAAATTCCCCCAAAACCTCCCCAAATCCCCCCCCCAAAATCCCCAAATTTTCCCCAAAATCCCCCCCAAAAAATCCCAAAATTTTCCCCAAATCCCCCCCAAAAATCCCCAAATTTTCCCCAAACCCCCCCCCAAAAAACTCCCCCCAAAAAACCCCAAATTTTCCCCAAATCCCCCCCAGGACCCCCCAAATCCCCCAAATTTTCCCCAAATCCTCCCCCAAATCCCCCAAATTTTCCCCAAATTCTTCCCCCAGACCCCAAAACTGAGCCCAGAGTACCCCCAAAACCTCCCAGGACCACCCAAATTCTCCCCAGGACCCCCCAAAACCTCCCCAACCCCCCCAAAAATCCCCAAATTTTCCCCAAATCCCCCCAGGACCCCCCAAAACCCCCCCAAAATCCCCTCAAACGCCCCCCCAGGACCCCCTCAAATGCCCCCAAATCCCTCCAGGACCCCCAAATTTCTCCCAGGACCCCCCATATCCCCCCAAATCCCCCCCAAATACTCCCAGGGTCCCCCAAACCCCCTCCCCAAATCCCCCCAAATCCCCCAGGACCCCCCAAAGGCCCCCTAAATTCCCTCCAGGACCCCCAAATTCCCCCAAGTCCCCCCAGGACCCTCCCAGGATCCCCCAAATTCCCTGGACCCTCCCAAATTCCCTCCAGGACCCCCCAAATCCCCCCAAATCCTCCCAGGACCCCCCAAACCCCCTCCCCAAACCCCCCAAATTTCCCCAAATCCCTCCCCAAATCCCCCCAACACCCTCCCAGGACCCCCCGAATTCCCCCCAAATTCCCTCCAGGACCCCCCAAATTCCCTGGACCCTCCCAAATACCTCCAGGACCCCCCAAATCCCCCCAAAATCCCCTCAAACGCCCCCCCAGGACCCCCCCAAATGCCCCCAAATCCACCCCAAATACCCCCAAACCCCCCAAATTCCCCCCAAATACTCCCAGGACCCCCCAAATTCCCCCCAAATGCCCCCAGGCCCCCCCAAATCCCCCTCAGGACCCCCCAAACCCCCTCCCCAAATGCCCCCAAATTCCCCCAGCACCCTCCCAGCACCCCCCAAATCCCCTACAGGACCCCCCATATCCCCCTTAAATCCCCCAAATCCCCTCCCCAAATCCCCCCAAACCCCCCAGGACCCCCCAAATCCCCCCAGGACCCTCCCAGGACCCCCAAATCCCCCCTGGCCCCCCCGTACCCCCTCCCCAAATCCCCCCAAATCCCCCCAAATCCCTCCAGGACCCCCAAACCCCCTCCCCAAATTCCCCCAAACCCCCTCCCTAAATTCCCTCCAGGACCCCCAAATCCCCCCCAAATCCCCCCAGCCCCCCCCGTACCCCCTCCACAAATCCCCCCCAAATCCCCCAGGACCCCCCCAAAATCCCCTCAAACCCTCCCCAAATCACCCCCAAACGCCCCCCAAATCCCTCCAGGACCCCCAAATTTCTCCCTGGACTCTCCCCAAATCCCCCCAGGACCCCCCATATCCCCCCAAATTCCCCCAAATTTCCCCCAGCACCCCCCCCAGCACCCCCCAAGTCCCTCCCAAATCCCCCAGGCCCCCCCGTACCCCCTCCACAAATCCCCCAAACCCCCCCCAAATCCCCCCCAAACCCACCAGGACCCCCCAAATTCCCTCCAGGACCCCCCAAATCCCCCCAAACCCCCCCACCCCCCCGTCCCCCCTCCCCACCCCCCCTTTTTTACCTGAGCGCCGCCCCCGGGGGGGTCCCGGGGGGGTTTTTGGGGTCCCCCCGCCCCTCCCCCCCCCCTGCGGCGGCGCCGTTTGGCCCCGGGGGGCTCCGGGGGGGGGAGGGGCGGCCGGGTGGGGGAGGGGCCGGCGCTCCCGCTCGGGGGGGGGGGGGCTCGTTCTCCGCATCGCCGGGGGGGGGGGCGGGGCCGGCCGGGACCCCCCCCGAGGGACCCCCCTCGTCCTGGGGGGGGAAAAGGGGGTCAGGCTGGGGGGATCGGGGGGTTTGGGGGAGATTTGGGGAAATTTGGGGGGTTTGGGGCGTCCTGGGGGGGTTTTGAGGGGAAATTTGGGGGGTTTGGGTCAGTTTGGGGGGTTTTGGGGGAGATTTGAGGGGAAATTTGGGGGTCCTGGGGAGGTGTTGGGGAGTTTGGGGGGGATTTGAGGGGAAATTTGGGGGGTTTGGGTCAGTTTGGGGGGGTTTTGGGGGTCCTGGGGCTATTTGGTGGGGGTTTTGAGGGGAAATTTGGGGGTCCTGGTGGGGTTTTGGGGGGAAATTTGGGGGTTTTGGGGGGTCATGGGGGAGTTTGGGGAGGTCCTGGGGGGGATTTGGGGGATCCTGGAGGGGTTTGGGGGGTCATAGGGGAGTTTTGGGGGGGTTTGGGGGGGGATTTGAGGGGAAAATTGGGGGGTTTGGGTCGGTTTGGGGGGGATTCGGGGAAATTTGCGGGTTTGGGTCAGTTTGGGGAAATTTGGGGGGTTTGGGTAAGTCTGGGGGGATTTGGGGGGTTTTGGTCCGTTTGGGGGGCTCGGGAAAATTTGGGGGGGATTTGGGGAATTTTGGGGGTCCTGGAGGAGTTTTGGGGGGAAATTTGGGGGGTTTGGGTCAGTTTGGGGGGGATTTGGGGAAATTTGGGGGTTTGGGTCAGTTTGGGGGGGTTTGGGTCAGTTTGGGGGTCCTGGGGGCAAAATTTGGGGGAGATTTGGGGAAATTTGGGGGTCCTGGGGGGGTTTTGAGGGGAAATTTGGGGGGTTTGGGTCAGGCTGGGGGGGATTGGGGGAAATTTGGGGGGCATTTTAGGGAATTTTGGGGGGTTTGGGTCAGTCTGGGGGGGTTTTGGGGGTCCTGGGGCTATTTGGGGGGGGGGTTTTGAGGGGAAATTTGGGGGTCCTGGGGGAGTTTTGGGGGTCCTGGGGGAGTTTTGGGGGTCCTGGGGGGGTTTTGAGGGGCTTTGGGGGGGGGGTTGGGGGCGAATTTGGGGGCCCTGGAGGGGTTTTGGGGGGTCCTTGGGGAGATTTGGGGGTCCTGGGGGTGTTTGGGGGGGATTTAAGGGGAATTTGGGGAAATTTGGGGGGTTTGGGTCAGTCTGGGGGGGATTTGGGGAAATTTGGGGGTTTGGGTCAGTTTGGGGGGGTTTGGGTCAGTTTGGGGGTCCTGGGGGCAAAATTTGGGGGAGATTTGGGGAAATTTGGGGGTCCTGGGGGGCTTTTGAGGGGAAATTTGGGGGATTTTAGGGGAATTTGGGGGTCCTGGTGCGGTTTTGGGGGGTCCTGGGGGGGTTTGGGGAGGTCTGGGAATTTTTGGGATTATTTTGGGTTACTTTTGGGGTGATTTTGGGTTATTTTTGGGGTGATTTTGGGTAATTTTTGGGGTGATTTTGGGTTATTTCTGGGGTTGTTTTTGGGGTGATTTTGGGTTGTTTTTGGGGTGATTTTGGGTGGTTTTGGGTGCCCACCTGCAGCAGCACCGTCAGCTGTCCCTGCCGGTACCGATCCCCGTGCGAGTCCAGCACCTGCATCAGGAACCTGCCAGGGCGGGGCCGGGGTGGGCGTGGCATCGAGGGGCGTGGCCATAGCCCAGGTGGGGGCGTGGTCACAGCCTGTGTGTGGGCGTGGTCACAGCCCGGGTCTGGGCGTGGTTATAGCCCAAATGTGGGCGTGGTCACAGACCAGGTGTGGGCGTGGTCATAGCCAGGGTGTGGGCGTGGTCACAGCCCAAATGTGGGTGTGGTCACAGCCCAGGTGTGGGCGTGGTCACAGCCTGGGCGTGGGCATGGTTATATCCCAAATGTGGGCGTGGTCACAGGCCGGATGTGGGCGTGGTTATAGTCCAAATGTGGGCGTGACCATAGCCCAAATGTGGGCGTGGTCACAGCCTGGGTGTGGGTGTCCCCATAGCCCGAGTGTGGGCGTGGTCATAGCCCAAATGTGGGCGTGGTCAGACTGGATGTGGGTGTGGTCACAGCCCAGGTGTGGGCGTGGTCACAGACCAGGTGTGGGCGTGGTCACAGCCTGGGTGTGGTTGTCGCCATAGCCCGAGTGTGGGCGTGGTCACAGCCCAGGTGTGGGCGTGGTTATAGCCCAAATGTGGGCGTGGTCACAGCCCAAGTGTGGGCGTGGTTATAGCCCAGGTGTGGGCGTGGTTATAGCCCAGGTGTGGGCGTGGTCACAGCCCAGGTGTGGGCGTGGTCACAGCCCAAGTGTGGGCGTGGTTATAGCCCAGGTGTGGGCGTGGTTATAGCCCAGGTGTGGGCGTGGTCACAGCCCAGGTGTGGGCGTGGTTATAGCCCAGGTGTGGGCGTGGTCACAGCCCAGGTGTGGGCGTGGTTATAGCCCAAATGTGGGCGTGGTCACAGCCCAGGTGTGGGCGTGGTTATATCCCAAATGTGGGCGTGGTCACAGCCCAGCTGTGGGCGTGGTTATATCCCAATTGTGGGCATGGTCACAGCCCAGCTGTGGGCGTGGTCACAGCCTGCGTGTGGGCGTGGCTATAGGCCAAATGTGGGTGTGGTCACAGCCTGGGTGTGGGCGTGGTCATAGCCCAAATGTGGGCGTGGTCACAGCCTGTGTGTGGGCGTGGCTATAGCCCAAATGTGGGCGTGGTCACAGCCTGGGTGTGGGTGTGGTCACAGCCCAGGTGTGGGCGTGACAATAAGGGTGTGACCCAGGCGTGGGTGTGGCCACGAGCCAGGTGTGGGCGTGGCCTTCCCTGGGTGTGTCCCTTTGGGGTGTGTCCCTCAGGGTGTGTCCTGGGTGTGTCCCCAGGTGTGTCCCCAGGTGTGTCCCCATGTCCCCCCAGGTGTGGTCCCAGGTATATCCCAGGTGTGTCCCAGGAGTGTTTCTGTCCCTCAGGTGTGTCCCCAGGTCCTCAGGTGTGTCCCAGGTGTCCCCAAGTGTGTCCCAGGTGTGTCCCAGGTGTGTCCCCATGTCCCCCCAGGTGTGCTCCAGGTGTCCCCAGGTGTGTCCCAGGTGTGTCCCCATGTCCCCAGGTGTCCTCAGGTGCGTGCCCAGGTGCGTTTCTGTCCCCCAGGTATATCCCAGATGTGTCCCAGGTGTCCCCATGTCCCTCAGGTGTGTCCCAGGTGTGTCTCCATGTCCTCAGGTGTGTCCCCAGGTGTGTCCCAGGTGTGTTTCTGTCCCCCCGGTGTGTCCCCATGTCCTCAGGTGTCCTTCACGTGTGTTTCTGTCCCTCAGGTGTCCCCCAGGTGTGTCCCCATGTCCCCCCAGGTGTGTCCCCAGGTGTGTCCCAGGTGTGTCCAGGTGTGTGTCTGTCCCAGGTGTGTGTCTGTCCCCGTGTCTCAGGTGTGTCCCCAGGTGTGTGTCTGTCCCTCAGGTGTGTCCCAGGTGTCCCCAAGTGTGTCCCCATGTCCCCCCAGGTGTGTCCCAGGTGTGTCCCAGGTGTGTTTCTATCCCCCAGGTGTGTCTCCATGTCCCAGGTGTGGTCCCATGTCCCCCCAGGTGTGTCCCAGGTGTGTTTCTGTCCCTCAGGTGTCCCCATGCCCCAGGTGTGTCCCAGGTGTGTCCCCATGTCCCTCCAGGTGTGTCCCCAGGTGCGTCCCAGGTGTCCCCAGGTGTGTGTCTGTCCCAGGTGTCCGTCTGTCCCAGGTGTGTGTCTGTCCCAGGTGTGTCCCCGTGTCCCAGGTGTGTCCCAGGTGTGTGTCTGTCCGTGTCCCCAGGTGTGTCCCAGGTCTCCCCAGGTGTGTCCCAGGTGTGTCCGTGTCCCCGTGTCCCACCTGCGCTCCAGCTGCAGCCTCCGCGTCTCTCTCTGCACCTGCCGCAGTCGCTGCAGCGCCCGCGCGTTCACCTGCGGAAAGGGGCGGGGCCGCTCAGGGGGCGGGGCCGCGGGAAGGGGCGGGGCCACTCAGGGGGCGGGGCCACTCAGGGGGCGGGGCCGCTCAGGGGGCGGGGCCGCGGGAAGGGGCGGGGCCGCGGAAAGGGGCGGGGCCAGACCCAACAGGTGTGCAAAGGGGGCGGGGCCAAACAGGACGGGTTTGTTCAAGGGCGGGCCCAGAAAAGGGGCGGGGCCACAAGGCACAGGTGCGCAAAGGGGCGGGGCCATTGAAAGGGGCGGGGCCACAACGCACAGGTGCGCAAAGGGGCGGGGCCATTGAAAGGGGCGGGGCCATTGAAAGGGGCGGGGCCACGAGGCACAGGTGCGCAAAGGGGCGGAGCCAGTGAAAGGGGCGGGGCCACAAGGCCCAGGTGCGCAAAGGGGCGGGGCCATTGAAAGGGGCGGGGCCACAAGGCACAGGTGTGCAAAGGGGCGGGGCCATTGAAAGGGGCGGGGCCACAAGGCACAGGTGCGCAAAGGGGCGGGGCCACAGAAAGGGGCGGGGCCACAAAGCACAAATGCACAAAGGGGCGGGGCCATTGATAGGGGTGGGGCCATTGAAAGGGGCGGGGCCACAGGGGCGCAAAGGGGCGGGGCCATTGAAAGGGGTGGGGCCATTGAAAGGGGCGGGGCTGGGGCCACACAAATGGGTGGGGCCGAAAGGGATGGGTGCGCAAAGGGGCGGGGCCACAGAAAGGGGCGGAGCCACACTCGGCAGGGGCACTTAAGGGGCGTGGTCAAACCTGACAAGTGTGGGCGTGGCCACCAAAGAGGCGTGGTCACAAAGTACAGAAACCCTGAGGGGCGTGGCCGCAGTAACCTGAGCATGGTCGCCATTTTGTGGGCGTGGCCACAATTTCAAAGGCGTGGCCACCATCTTTGGAGCATGTCGGCCATTTTGTGCTCCCATCTGCCATTTTGTGGGCGTGGCCACAGTTTTATGGGCGTGGCCACCATTGCGTAAGCTCGTCCACCATTTTGTGAGCGGGTCGGCCATTTTGTGGGCGTGGCCACCATCTGGTAAGCTCGTCCACCATTTGGTGCGCGTGTCGGCCATTTTGTGGGCGTGGCCACCATTATGAGCGCACGTCGGCCATTTTGTAGGCGTGGCCATGACGTTACGGGCACAGCCGCCATCTTGAGAGCGACTCAGCCATTTTCTGCGTCCGTCCTCCATTTTGTTCCCCTGACCGCCATTTTGCGGGCGTGGCCACCACGTTCCGAGCGCGTCGGCCATTTTGTGGGCGCAGCCACCACTTTGCCGGCCCGCCCGCCATTTTGTGGGCACGGCTGCCATCTTGCGAGCGCCTCGGCCATTTTGTGGGCGTGGCCGCCACGCTGCGACCACGCCGGCCATTTTGTGGGCGCGGCCGCCATTTTGTGAGCGTGTCGGCCATTTTGTTGGGCGTGCCCCGGCCCCGCCCGCCCCCCGGGCCCCGCCCTCACCTGCCGGATCTCGCGGCAGCGCCGTCCCAGCGCCTGCAGCTTCAGCCGCCGCCGCCGCAGCTCGGGGGGGTCCTCGGGCCCCTCCCCCCGCCCCTCCCCCCCCTCCTGGCCACTCCCCCCGCGGTGGGGGCGGGGCGGAGGGGGGAGGGGCGGGGGCGGGGCCTCGGGCTCCCCTTCGCTTTCCAGAATGTTCCCCCCGAAGAGCGGCTCCAGCGCCAGCTCCGAGCCCGGCGGCGCCGAGAACTCCTCGAACGACACGCCCGCCATGCCTGAGGGGAAAACGGACCAAAATCGGCCAAAATCCACCCAAAATTAACACAAAATTACCACAAAATTAACACAAAATTAACCTCAATGACACGCCCACCATGCCTGAGGGGAAAACGGACCAAAATCGGCCAAAATCCACCCAAAATTAACACAAAATTAACACAAAATTAACAAAAAATCCACCCAAAATTAACCAGAAGGACACGCCCGCCATATCTGAGGGAAAAACAGACCAAAATCAGCCAAATTAAACCCAAAATTAATCCAAAATTAACACAAAATTAACCTGAAGGACACGCCCGCCATGTCTGAGGGGAAAATGGACCAAAATCAGATAAAATCCACCCAAAATTCACCCAAAATTAACCTGTAGTACATGCCCACCATGGCTGGAGGGGGAAATGGACCAAAATCAGACAAATTAAACCCAAAATTAACACAAAATTAACCTGAAGGACACCCCTGCCATGCCTGAGGGGAAATGGACCAAAATCGGCCAAAATCCACCCAAAATTAACACAAAATTAACACAAAATTAACCAAAATTAACCTGAAGGACACGCCCGCCATGCCTGAGGGGAAAACGGACCAAAATCGGCCAAAATCCACCCAAAATTAACACAAAATTAACACAAAATTAACCTCAACGGCACGGCCGCCATGCCTGAGGGGAAAACGGACCAAAATCAGACAAAATCCACCCAAAATTAACACAAAATTAACACAAAATTAACCGGAAGGACACGCCCGCCATGCCTGAGGGGAGAACGGACCAAAATCGGCCAAAATCCACCCAAAATTAACACAAAATTAACCTCAACGGCACGCCCGCCATGCCTGAGGGGAAATGGACCAAAATCAGCCAAAATCCACCCAAAATTAACACAAAATTAACACAAAATTAACCTCAACGACACGCCCGCCATGCCTGAGGGGAAATGGACCAAAATCAGACAAAATCCACCCAAAATTAACCAAAATTAACCAAAATTAACCCAAAATTAACCTCAACGACACGCCCCGCCATGCCTGAGGGGAGAACGGACCAAAATCGGCCAAAATCCACCCAAAATTAACACAAAATTAACCTGAACAACACCCCTGCCATGCCTTGGGGGGAAATGAACCAAAATCGGCCAAAATCCACCCAAAATTAACACAAAATTAACACAAAATTAACCTCAAAGGCACGCCCGCCATGCCTGAGGGGAAAACGGACCAAAATCGGCCAAAATCCACCCAAAATTAACACAAAATTAACCCAAAATTAACCTCAACGACACGCCCGCCATGCCTGAGGGGAGAACAGACTAAAATCAGACAAATTAAACTCAAAATTAACCAAAATTAACACAAAATTAACCTCAACGGCACAGCCGCCATGGCTGAGGGGAGAACGGACCAAAATCGGCCAAAATCCACCCAAAATTAACACAAAATTAACCCAAAATTAACCTGAAGGACACGCCTGCCATGTCTGAGGGGAAAACGGACCAAAATCAGACAAAATCCACCCAAAATTAACCCAAAATTAACACAAAATTAACCTCACTGACACGCCCGCCATGCCTGAGGGGAAATGGACCAAAATCAGACAAAATCCACCCAAAATTAACACAAAATTAACACAAAATTAACCTGAACTACACGCCCGCCATGTCTGAGGGAAAAACGAACCAAAATCAGACAAATTAAACCCAAAATTAACACAAAATTAACCCAAAATTAACCTCAATGACACCCCTGCCATGCCTGAGGGGAGAGCGGACCAAAATCAGACAAAATCCACCCAAAATTAACCAAAATTAACACAAAATTAACCTGAATGGCACGGCCGCCATGCCTGAGGGGAAATGGACCAAAATCGGACAAAATCCACCCAAAATTAACGAAAATTACCACAAAATTAACCTGAACGGCACGCCCGCCATGCCTGAGGGGAGAACGGACCAAAATCGGCCAAAATCCACCCAAAATTAACACAAAATTAACCTCAACGGCACGGCCGCCATGTCTGAGGGGAAAACGGACCAAAATCAGCCAAATTAAACCCAAAATTAACACAAAATTACCCCAAAATTAACCTGAAGGACACGCCCGCCATGCCTGAGGGGAAAACGGACCAAAATCGGCCAAAATCCACCCAAAATTAACACAAAATTAACACAAAATTAACCTGAAGGACACGCCCGCCATGCCTGATCGCTCCCAGTTCCCCCCAGCCGCTCCCAGTCCCTCCCAGTTGCTCCCAGTATCCATCCCAGTTCAATCCCAGTTCCCCCCAGTCCCTCCCAGTGCCTCCCAGTATCCATCCCAGTCCATCCCAGTTCTGCCCAGTCCCCGTCTGATCGCTCCCAGTTACTCCAGTTCATCCCAGTCCCCGTTTGATCACTCCCAGTTGCTCCCAGTTCCTCCCAGTCCACCTCTAATTTCTCTCAGTGCTCCCCCAGTCCCTCCCAGTCCATCCCAGTCTCTCCCAGTGCCCCTCCCAGTGCTCCCAGTCCATCCCAGTTCAGCCCAGTCCCCTCTGATCGCTCCCAGTTACTCCCAGTTGCTCCCAGTCCATCCCAGTCGCTCCCAGTGCCCCTCCCAGTCCCTCCCAGTCCCTCCCAGTCCATCCCAGTTCATCCCAGTCCATCCCAGTCCCCGTCTGATCGCTCCCAATTGCTCCCAGTCCATCCCAGTCCGTCCCAGTGCTCCCAGTATCCATCCCAGTTCAGCCCAGTCCCCCCCTGAGCACTCCCAGTTGCTCCCAGTTACTCCCAGTCCACCTCTAATCTCTCCCAGTGCTCCCAGTATCCATCCCCAGTCCCTCCCAGTTGCTCCCAGTGCCCCTCCCAGTGTTCCCAGTCCATCCCAGTCCCTCCCAGTTGCTCCCAGTCCATCCCAGTCCCTCCCAGTCCATCCCAGTCCATCCCAGTTCATCCCAGTTCATCCCAGTCCATCCCAGTTCATCCCAGTCCCTCCCAGTCCCCATCTGATCGCTCCCAGTTCATCCCAGTTGCTCCCAGTTGCTCCCAGTCCATCCCAGTTCCCCTCTGATTGCTCCCAGTTCATCCCAGTCCATCCCAGTTCAGCCCAGTCCCCCTCTGATCACTCCCAGTTCAGCCCAGTCCCCGTCTGATCGCTCCCAGTTCATCCCAGTCTATCCCAGTTCATCCCAGTCCCCGTTTGATCGCTCCCAGTTGCTCCCAGTTCCTCCAGTCCATCTCTAATTTCTCTCAGTGCTCCCCCCAGTCCATCCCAGTTGCTCCCAGTCCAACCCAGTCCATCCCAGTTGCTCCCAGTCCCCCCAATTCCCGCTCCCAGTTCATCCCAGTCCATCCCAGTTGCTCCCAGTGCCCCTCCCAGTTGCTCCCAGTCCATCCCAGTCTCTCCCAGTCTCTCCCAGTGCCCCTCCCAGTGCTCCCAGTATCCATCCCAGTTGCTCCCAGTATCCATCCCAGTCTCTCCCAGTGCTCCCAGTGCCCCTCCCAGTGCTCCCAGTCCATCCCAGTGCTCCCAGTCCATCCCAGTTGCTCCCAGTGCCCCTCCCAGTCGCTCCCAGTCCATCCCAGTTCATCCCAGTCCCTCCCAGTCGCTCCCAGTCCCTCCCAGTCCATCCCAGTGCTCCCAGTCCATCCCAGTGCTCCCAGTCCATCCCAGTCCCCCCAATTCCCGCTCCCAGTTGCTCCCAGTCCCTCCCAGTGCTCCCAGTCCCCCTCTGATCACTCCCAGTCCATCCCAGTCCCTCCCAGTCCCCCCAATTCCCGCTCCCAGTTCCCTCCCAGTCCATCCCAGTCCATCCCAGTCCATCCCAGTCCCTCCCAGTCCCTCCCAGTCCCCCCAATTCCCGCTCCCAGTTCCCTCCCAGTCCCCCCCCCAGTTCCCTCCCCGTGACGTCACGCACCGCCCGATGACGTCACCGCGGCCTCAGCCGGGCCCGGAGCGCGGCGGCCCCGCCGGGGGGGGGGGAGGGGAACCGGGGCACGGCGGGGCGCGCGGCGATGACGTCACAGAGCCCCGACGGCGAGCGGGCGTGACGTCTGAGCCGGCGCGCCGAGAGCGGAAGTGACGTAATCGAGGCCGCGACGAGAACGGCGGGAGGTACCGGAGGGAAATTCGGGGAAAATTCGGGGAAATCTGAGGGAAAATTTGGGAATTTTGAGGGAAATCTGGGAATTTTGAGGGAAATCTGGGAATTTTGAGGGAAATGTGAGGGAAATTCGGGAATTTTGAGGGAAATTTGAGGGAAATTTGAGGGAAAATTTGGGAATTTTGAGGGAAATTTGAGGGGAAAATTGAGAATTTTGAGGGAAAATCTGAGGGAAATTCGGGAATTTTGAGGGAAATCTGAGAGAAATTTGGGGAAATCTGAGGGAAATTCGGGAATTTTGAGGGAAATTTGAGGGAAATTTGAGGGAAATTTGGGAATTTTGAGGGAAAATTTGGGAATTTTGAGGGAACTTTGAGGGAAATTTGGGAATTTTGAGGGAAATCTGAGGGAAATTTGGGAACTTTGAGGGAAATTTGGGAATTTTGAGGGAAATCTGAGGGAAATTCGGGAATTTTGAGGGAAATCTGAGGGAAATCTGAGGGAAATTTGGGAATTTTGAGGGAAATTTGGGAATTTTCGGGGGTTTGAGGGTGGGGAGGGGATTGGGGGGTGAAGAGGGCGCTCGGGGCTGCTCCCAGTGCTCCCAGTTCGGGGTTTGGTTTTAAACTGGGAGGGGCTGCAGGCCTCGGTTCCGCTCTCCCAGCGCTCCCAGTCCATCCCAGTCCATCCCAGTTTGCCCAGTTTGGGGCTGTCTCTCACTCTGGGGGTCTCTGTGGGTCTCCAGCCCCCGTTTTCTCTCCCAGTATTCCCAGTTTGCCCAGTTTGGAGTTTTCTCTCACTCTGGGGGTCTCCAGCCCCTCCCAGTGTTCCCAGTTTGCCCAGTTCAGGCTCTCCCTGACCCTCTGGGGGTCTCCAGCCCCGTTTTCCCTCCCAGTTTGCCCAGTTTGCCCAGTTTGGGGCTCTCTCTCACTCTCAGGGGCTCTCCAGCCCCATTTCCCCCTCCCAGTGCTCCCAGTGTTCCCAGTTTGCCCAGTTTGGGGCTGTCCCTCACTCTCTGTGGGCTCTCCAGCCCCGTTTTCCCTCCCAGTTTGCCCAGTGTTCCCAGTTTGGGCTCTCTCTCACTCTCTGTGGGCTCTCCAGCCCCATTTTCCCTCCCAGTTTGCCCAGTTTGCCCAGTTTGGGGCTCTCTCTCACTCTGTGGGTCTCTGTGGGCTCTCCAGCCCCATTTTCCCCCTCCCAGTGTTCCCAGTTTGCCCAGTTTGGGGCTGTCCCTGACCCTCAGGGGGTCTCCAGCCCCTCCCAGTGTTCCCAGTTTGCCCAGTTTGGGGCTGTCTCTCACTCTGGGTGTCTCTGTGGGCTCTCCAGCCCCGTTTTCCCTCCCAGTATTCCCAGTTTGCCCAGTTTGGGGCTCTCTCTCACTCTCTGTGGGGCTCTCCAGCCCCGTTTTCCCTCCCAGTTTGCCCAGTGTTCCCAGTTTGGGATGTCCCTGGCCGACGAGCTGCTGGCGGACCTGGAGGAGGCCGCGGGGGAGGAGGAGGAGGCCGAAGGCTCCGAGGGGGGGGAGGAGCCCCCGATCGAGGACGTGCGGGAGGAGCCGGAGCCGCCCGAGGGCGCCGAGTCCGTGCGGAGCATCGCCAAACTCTGGGGGTCTAAAGGGGTGAGAGTGCACCCAAAATGGCCTGAAATCACCCCAAAAATATCCTGAAATCACCATAAAAATATCCTGAAAAATGTCCTGAAATTATCCTGAAAATATCCCAAAAGTGCCCTGAAAATCACCCCAAAAATGTCCTGATAATATCCTGAAGTCACCTCCAAAATGTCCTGAAATCAGCCCAAAAATATCCTGAAATCACCATAAAAATATCCTGAAATTATCATGAAAATATCCTGAAATTATCATGGAATTATCCTGAAAATATCCTGAAAATATCCTGGAAATATCCTGAAATTATCCCAAAAAATATCCCAAAAATATTCTGAGATCACCCCAAAAATGGCCTGAAAATGTCCTGAAAATATCCTGAAAATATCCCAAAAGTGCCCTGAAAATCACCCCAAAAATGTCCTGAAATTATCCTGAAATTATCCTTATCATATCCTGAAATTATCATGAAACTATCCTGAAATTATCCTGAAATTTTCATGAAAATATCCTGAAAATATCCTGAAAATATCCTGAAATGACCCCAAAAATGGCCTGAAAATATCCTGAAATTATCATGAAAATATCCTGAAATTATCCTGGAAATATCCTGAAATTATCCTGAAATTATCATGAAATCATCCTGAAAATATCCTGAAATTGTCCTGAAAATGTCCTGAAAATGTCCTGAAAATATCCTGAAAATATCCTGGAAATATCCTGAAATTATCCCAAAAAATATCCCAAAAATATTCTGAGATCACCCCAAAAATGGCCTGAAAATGTCCTGAAAATATCCTGAAAATATCCCAAAAGTGCCCTGAAAATCACCCCAAAAACGTCCCAAAATGATCCTGAAATCACCTCCAAAGTGTCCTGAAATTACCCCAAAAATGTCCTGAAATCACCCCAAAAATATCCTGAAAATAATCCCAAAAGTGCCCTGAAAATCACCCCAAAAATGTCCTGAAAATTATCCTGAAATCGCCTCCAAAATGTCCTGAAATCACCCCGAAAATACCCTGAAATGACCCCAAAAATGTCCTGATATTGTCCCCAAAAAATATCCCAAAATTATTCTGAGATCACCCCAAAATCACCCTGAAAATGGCCCAAAAATCCTCTGAAATTATCCTAAAATTATCCTAAAATAGCCCAAAAAAATCCCAAAAAACATCTTAAAAAATATCCTGAAATGACCCCAAAAACACCCAGAAAATTATCCTAAAAACACCCCAAAAACATCCTGAAATTATCCCAAAATATCAAAAGAAATACCCCAAAATAGTCCTAAAAATATCCTAAAAATCCCCCAAAGATCAAAACGCCCAAATAATCCCAAAACCCCCAAATCCATCCCCAAAAATCCCAATAAAACCCAAAAAAAACCCCAAAAATCCCCAATAAACCCCAATAAATCCCCAAAAATTCCAAATAAAACCCAAAAAAACCCCAAAAATCCCAAAAAAACCAAAAAAATTCCAAATAAACCCCAATAAATCCCCCAAAATCCCCAATAATCCCAATAAATCCCCCAAAATCCCAAATAAAACCCAACAAAACCCCCAAAATCCCAAATAAAACCCAAAAAAACTCCCCAAATATCCCAAATAAACCCAAATAAATCCCCCAAAACCCCAATAAATCCCCAAAATCCCAAATAAACCAAAAAAACCCCAAAAATCCCAAATTTTGTTTTTTTTCCCCAGTTTGCTGAGATCATGCAGAAAATCGAGGAGTACATCGGGAAACAGCCCCGGGCGGCCGAAGGTGAGCAAAAACCCCAAATCCCAAATCCCAAATCCCAAAACCCTCAAAATCCCCAAAATCCTGAATCCCAAAAACCCAAAAATCCCCAATCCCAAATCCCAAAACCCTCCAAATTCCCAAAATCCTGAATCCCAAAAATCCCAATTCCAAAATCCCAAACCCCAAAAATCCCCCAAATCCGGGATCCCAAATCCCAAAATCCCCAAAACTCAAAATCCCAAACCCCAAAAATCCCAAATCCCCAAAATCCCAAAATCCCCAAAATTCAGGATCCCAAATCCCAAAATCCCCAAAATCCCAAACTCGAAAAATCCCCAAAATTCAGGATCCCAAATCCCAAAATCCCCAAAATCCCAAACTCAAAAAATCCCCAAAATTCAGGATCCCAAATCCCCAAAATCCCCAAAACTCAAAATCCCAAATCCCAAAAATCCCCAAAATCTGGGAACCCAAAATCTCAAATTCCAAAAACCCCCAAAAATCCCTAAAATCCCAAAACCCCAAATCCCAAAAATCCCCAAAATCCTGAATCCCAAATCCCCCCCAAACCCCAAAATCCCAAATTCCCAAAATCCCAAAAATGCCCCAAATCGAGTTGGGATCAATGGAATTTTGGGTGGATTTTTGGGTGGAATTTTGGGTGGATTTTTGGGATTTTGGGGTGGAATTTTGGGTGGATATTTGGGTGGATTTTTGGGATTTTTAGTTGGGATTTTGGGTGGATTTTTGGGTGAAATTTTGGGTGGATTTTTGGATTTTTGGGTGAAATTTTGGGTGGATTTTTGGGATTTTTGGGTGGATATTTGGGTGGATTTTTGGGATTTTTGGGTGAATTTTTGGGTGGATTTCCCCGTTTTTGGCAGTTCTGGGCCCGGTGGAGGCGGCCCCCGAGTACCGGGTGATCGTGGACGCCAACAACCTGACGGTGGAGATCGAGAACGAGCTCAGTGAGGGATTCGGGGATTTTGGGGAATTTGGGGAAAATTTTGGGGGATTTTGGGGGGATTTGGGGGGAATTTGGGGAAAATTTCGGGGGAATTAGGGGGATTTTAGGTGGGAATTTGGGGGACTTTGGGGGGAATTACGGGGATTTTGGGGGGGATTTTGGGTGGATTTTGGGGGAAATTTTGGGGGATTTGGGGGGGATTTGGGGGACTTTGGGGGATTTTGGGGGATTTTGGGGAGAATTAGGGGGAATTTGGGGGGATTTTGGGTGGGATTTGGGAATTTTGGAGAAAATTTTAGGGGAATTTGGGGGTAATTTTGGGGCAATTTGGGGAAAATTTTGGGGGATTTTGAGTGGGATTTGGGGGGATTTTGGGTGGAATTCAGGGATTTTGGGTGGAATTAGGGGGATTTTGGGGGAATTTTGGGTGGGATTTGGGGAATTTTGGGGATTTGGGGGACATTTGGGGATTTTGGGGAGAATTTGGGGAATTCTGGAGGAAATTTCGGGGCATTTTGGAGGGAATTAGGGGGATTTTGGGTGGCATTTGGGGAATTTTGGGGGGAATTTTGGGTGGGATTTTGGGTGGGAATTTGGGGGGTTTTGGGGGAAATTTCGGGGGAATTTGGAGGATTTTGGGTGGATTTTGCGGGAAATTTGGGGGGAATTTTGGGGGGATTTTGCAAAATTTGGGTGGATTTTGGGGGAAATTTGGGGAATTTGGGGGGAAATTTCAGGGGATTTTGGGGGGATTTGGGGAATTTTGGGGGAAATTTCGGGGGGATTTGGGTGGATTTTTGGGTGAATTTTTGGGTGGATTCTGGGTGGATTCTGGGTGGATTCTGGGTGGATTTTGGGGAGGGGATTTTTGGCTCTGATTTGGGGTTTTTGGGGTTTTCCCCAGACATCATCCACAAATTCATCCGGGACAGATTTGGGGGATTTTTGGGGGGATTTTTGGGTGAAATTTTGGGTTTTTTTTGGGGTTTTTTTTTCCCAGACATCATCCACAAATTCATCCGGGACAAATTTGGGGGATTTTTGGGGTGAAATTTTGGATTTTTTGGGTTTTTTCCCAGACATCATCCACAAATTCATCCGGGACAAATTTGAGGGATTTTTGGGGGGATTTTTGGGTGAAATTTTGGATTTTTTGGTGTTTTTCCCAGACATCATCCACAAGTTCATCCGGGACAAATTTGGGGGATTTTGGGTGGATTTTTGGGGGGGATTCTGGATGGATTTTGGGTGGGATTTTGGGGATTTTTTGGGGGGATTTTTGGGTGAATTTTTGGGTGGATTCTGGGTGGATTTTGGGGAGGGGATTTTTGGCTCTGATTTTGGGATTTTTTGGTGTTTTCCCCAGACATCATCCACAAATTCATCCGGGACAGATTTGGGGGATTTGGGGTGGATTTTTGGGTGGATTTTGGGTGGGATTTTGGGGATTTTTTGGTGGATTTTGGGTGGGATTTTGGGGATTTTTGGGTGGATTTTGAGGGGAATTCTGGGTGGATTTTTGGGTGGATTCTGGGTGGATTTTGGGTCTGATTTTGGGGTGAAATTTTGGATTTTTTGGTGTTTTCCCCAGACATCATCCACAAATTCATCCGGGACAAATTTGGGTGGATTTTGGCTCTGATTTTGGGGTTTTTTGGGGTTTTTTTTCCCCAGACATCATCCACAAGTTCATCCGGGACAAATACTCCAAGCGCTTCCCGGAGCTCGAGTCCCTCGTGCCCAACGCGCTCGACTACATCCGGACTGTGAAGGTGGGCACGGAAAGGGCACAAAATGGCACAAAAATGGCACAAAAAAGGCACAAAAAAGGCACAAAAATGGCACAAAAATGGCTCAAAAATGGCACAAAAATCCTCCAAAAATGGCACAAAATGGCACAAAAATGATTCAAAAATGGCACAAAAATGGCTCAGAAATGGCTCAAAAATGGCACAAAAATCCTCCAAAAATGGCACAAAATGCCCCAAAAATGGCACAAAAATGGCACAAAATGCCACAAAAATGGCACAAAAATGGCACAAAATACCCCAAAAATGGCACAAAAATGGCACAAAAATGGCTCAGAAATGGCAGAAAATGGCCCAAAAATGGCTCAAAAATGGCACGAAAGTCCCTCAAAAATGGCACAAAAACCCCCCAAAGATGGCACAAAATGTCACAAAAATGGCACAAAAATCCCCCAAAAATGATTCAAAAGTGGCGCAAAACACCCAAAAATTAGAACAAAATGCCCCAAAAATGGCTCAAAAATCCCCCAAAAATGGCTCAAAAATGGCACAAAAATGGCACAAAAATCCCCCAAAAATAGCTCAGAAATGGCACAAAATGGCCCAAAAATGGCACAAAAATGGCACAAAAATGGCACAAAAATTCCCCAAAAATGGCACAAAAATGGCACAAAAATCCCCCAAAAATGGCACAAAAATCCCCCAAAAATGGCTCAGAAATGGCACAAAATGGCACTTTGGGGGGGGTTATTTCGGGATTATTTTGGGGAAATTCTGTTGCTTTTTTTCCCAGATTTTTGGCGGATTTTGGGCGTTTTTTGGAGGATTTCTGTTGCTTTTTTTTTCAGATTTTTGGGCGGATTTTGGGTATTTTTTTGGAGGAATTTTGGGGCTTTTTTTTCAGATTTTTGGGTGTTTTTGGGGAAATTCTGTTGCTTTTTTTGTAGATTTTTGGGGGTGGATTTGGGGTGTTTTTTGGGAAATTCTGTTGCTTTTTTTTCAGATTTTTGGGCGGATTTTGGGTATTTTTGGGGGGAATTTTGGGCCTTTTTTTCCAGATTTTCGGGTGGATTTTGGTGCTATTTCCTATGATTTTAATGGGATTTTTTCGGGATTTTTTTTAAATTTTGACCCATTTTAAACTCCGTTCCACCACCCCCTGACCCTTTTCCCAATTTTTGGGGCGAATTCCTCAGGAATTGGGCAATTCCCTGGACAAGTGCAAGAACAACGAGAACGTGCAGCAGATCCTGACCAACGCCACCATCATGGTGGTCAGCGTCACCGCCTCCACCACCCAGGGGTGAGCCCAGAATTCAACAATTCGGGAAAATTTGGGGCAAATTTGGGGGATTTGGGGAAATTTGGGGAAATTTGGGGAATTTTAGGGGATTTGGGGGCATTTTTAGGGGGTTTTGGGGCAGATTTGGGGGGGTTTTGGGGGATTTTGGGGTCATTTTTGTGGATGGTTTTGGGGGATTTTGGGGCCAGTTTGGGGCAGATTTAGGGAAAATTTGGGGAAATTTGGGAAATTTGAGGGGATTTGGGGAAAATTTGGGGGATTTGGGGAAATTTGGGGAATTTGAGGGGATTTGGGGGCGTTTTTAGGGGGATTTTGGGGCATTTTGGGGTCATTTTTACGGATGGTTTGGGGGATTTTGGGGTCGTTTTTATGGGGGATTTGGGGGATTTTGGGGCCAGTTTGGGGCAGATTTAGGGAAAATTTGGGGAAATTTGGGAAATTTGAGGGGATTTGGGGAAAATTTGGGGCATTTCAGGGGATTTGGGGTCATTTTGGGGGATTTGGGGGGGACTTTTAGGGAGGTTTTGGGGCGTTTTGGGGCATTTCGGGGTCATTTTTACGGATGGTTTGGGGGATTTTGGGGTCATTTTTGTGGAAGGTTTTGGGGGAGTTTGGGGCAGATTTGGGGTCATTTCAGGGGATTTGGGGAAAATTTGGGGGAATTTGGGGAAATTTGGGGGATTTTAGGGGATTTGGGGTCATTTTGGGGGATTTGGGGGGGACTTTTAGGGAGGTTTTGGGGGGTTTTTTGGGGCATTTTGGGGTCATTTTTACGGATGGTTTGGGGATTTTGGGGCCAGTTTGGGGCAGATTTGGGGTTTCAGATTTCAGGGTTTCAGATTTCAGGGGATTTGGGGGAAAATTTGGGGAATTTGGAGAAATTTGGGGGATTTTGGGGGATTTGGGGTCGTTTTGGGGGATTTGGGGGGCACTTTTAGGGGATTTTGGGGTCATTTTTATGGGGGATTTGGGGATTTTGGGGGTCATTTTTGTGGAGGCTTTTGGGACCAATTTGGGGGCACTTTGGGGAATTTTGGGGAAATTTGGGGGGTTTGGGGTCGTTTTGGGGGATTTGGGGAATTTTGGGGGATTTTGGGTTCATTTTGGGGTCATTTTTTTGGGGGGATTTGGGGACCAATTTGGGGCAGATTTGGGGTCACTTTGGGGATTTTGGGGGTGGTTTTTGCCATTTTTGGCGTCCCCAATCCCAATTTTGGATTTATTTTGGGGTTTTTGGGGGTGGTTTTTTCTGTTTTTGGTGTCCCTAACCCCGATTTTGGGTTCATTTTTGGGTTTTTAGTGGTGATTTTTGATATTTTTGGGGTCCCCAACCCCGATTTTGGGTTCATTTTTGGGTTTTTGGGGTCGGTTTTTTGCCATTTTTGGCCTCCCCAACCCTGATTTTGGGTTCATTTTTGTGTTTTTGGGGTCCCCAGCCCCAATTTTGGGTTCGTTTTTGTGTTTTTGGGGTCCCCAACCCCGATTTTGGGTTTATTTTTGGGTTTATTTTTGGGTTTATTTTTGGGTTTATTTTTGGGTTTGGGTTTATTTTTGGGTTTTTGGGGGTGTTTCTTTCTGTTTTTGGCGTCCCCCAGCCCCGATTTTGGGTTCATTTTTGGGTTTTTGGTGTCCCCAACCCCGATTTTGGGTGTATTTTGGGGTTTTTGGGGTGGTTTTTGCCATTTTTGGCGTCCCCAACCCCAATTTTGGGTTCGTTTTTGGTGTCCCCAAGGCCGATTTTGGGTTCATTTTTGGGTTTTTGGGGTCGGTTTTTTGCCGTTTTTTGCGTCCCCAACCCTGATTTTGGGTTTATTTTTGGGGTTTATTTTTGGGTTTATTTTTGGGTTTTTGGGGGCGATTTTTGCCGTTTTTGGCCTCCCCAACCCCAATTTAGGGTTCATTTTTTGGTTTTTGGCCTCCCCAGCCCCGATTTTGGGTTCATTTTTGGGTTTTTGGGGTCAGTTTTTTGCCATTTTTGGCATCCCCAACCCCGATTTTGGGTTCATTTTTGTGTTTTTGGGGTCCCCAACCCCAATTTTGGGTTCATTTCTGGGTTTATTTTTGTGTTTGCAGGCAGCAGCTGTCGGAGGAGGAGCTGGGGCGCATCGAGGACGCGTGCGACATGGCGCTGGCGCTGAGCGGGGCCAAGCTGCGAATCTACGAGTACGTGGAGTCCCGCATGTCCTTCATCGCCCCCAACCTCTCCCTCATCCTCGGCGCCTCCACGGCCGCCAAGATCATGGGTGAGAAACCCCAAAATCCCCAGAAATAACCCCCAAAAATCCCCGTGAAAATCGGCCCAAAAACCACCAAAAATCCCCAAACGAGTCCCTGTGTCCTTCATCGCCCCCAACCTCTCCCTCATCCTCGGCGCCTCCACGGCCGCCAAGATCATGGGTGAGAGACACAAAAAAACCCCCAAAATTCCGGTGAAAAACCCCAAAATCCCCGTGAAAATCGGCCCAAAAATCATCACAAAAAACCCCAAAAATCCCTGCGAAAACCCTGAAAAAATCGGCCCAAAAATCGTCACAAAAAACCCCAAAAATTCTGGTGAGAAACCCCAAAATCCCCGTGAAAATCGGCCCAAAAATCACCAAAAATGCCCCAAAAATCCCTGCGAAAACCCCTGAAAAAATCGGCCCAAAAATCATCACAAAAACCCCAAAACTTCCCCCCCAAAAATGGTTAAAATCTCTTGAAAATATGGCCCAAAAATTGCCACAAAAACCCCAAAAATCCCCACGAAAAATGGTCCTAAAATCGGCACAAAAATCCCAATAGAAAATGGCCCAAAAATCCCCACGAAAAATGGCCCAAAAATCCCAAAAAAACCCCAAAAATCCCTACAAAAATGGCCCTAAAATCGGCACAAAAACCCCAAAAATCTTAATGGAAAATGGCCCAAAATGGCCACAAAAATCCCGATGAAAATCGGCCCAAAAATCCCCAAAAATCCCCAAACGAGGCCCCGTGTCCTTCATCGCCCCCAACCTCTCCCTCATCCTCGGCGCCTCCATGGCCGCCAAGATCATGGGTGAGAAACCCCAAAATCCCCCAAAATTCTGGTGAAAAACCCCGAAATCCCCGTGAAAATCGGCCCAAAAATCATCACAAAAAAACCCAAAAATTCCAGTGAAAAACCCCAAAATCCCCGTGAAAATTGGCCCAAAAATCACCAAAAATCCCTGAAAAATTGGCCCCAAAAATCAACACAAAAAACCCCAAAAATTCCAGTGAAAAACCCCAAAATCCCCGTGAAAATTGGCCCAAAAATCCCCACAAAAATCGTCACAAAAAATGGCCCCGAATTCCCCAAAATCCCCATGGAAAATGGCCCCAAAATACCCCCCAAAAAATGACCCAAAATTTGCCCCCAAAACCCCCAAAATCCCTTCAAAAAATGGCCCATAAGTCGCCATAAAAACCACAAAAATTCCAGTGAAAAATGGCCCAAAAATCACCAAAAATCACAGAAAAAATCTCTGAAAAAATGGCCCAAAAATCACCACAAAAAACCCAAAACTTCCCCCCCAAAGACCTTTAAAATCTCTTGAAAAAATGGCCCAAAAATTGCCACAAAAACCCCAAAAATCCCACGAAAAATGGTTTGGGGATGTTTCAGGGCTGGTTTTGGGGTTTGTCCCGGTTATTTTTGGGTTATTTTAGGATATTTTTGGGGTGTTTTTAGGGTTATTTTGGGTTATTTTAGGGTTATTTTTAGGAAGATTTTGGGGAACGCTTTAGGAGATTTTTTGGGATATTTTTTAGGTTATTTCAGTTCTAATTTTTGGTTTATTTTAGGATATTTTTGTGCATTTCAGGGGTGGCAGGAGGCCTGACCCCGCTCTCCAAGCTCCCAGCCTGTAACATCCTCCTGCTGCAGGGCTGGCTTGGGGCTAATTCTGGGATATTTTAGGTTTATTTTAGGATATTTTTGGGTTATTTTAGATTTATTTTAGGATATTTTTGGGTTATTTTTGGATTATTTTGGGATATTTTTGTCCATTTCAGGGGTTGCAGGAGGCCTGAGCCCGGTGTGTTTCAGGGCTGTATTTGGGGTGTTTTTAGGGTCATTTTAGGGACGTTTTTAGGGTTATTTTGGGATATTTTTGGGGTATTTAGGGTTATTTTTGGGGTATTTAGGGTTATTTTTGGGGTATTTAGGGTTATTTTTTGGGATGTTTTTAGGGTTATTTTTGGGGTGTTTTTAGGGTTATTTTTGGGGGTATTTATTTTATTTGATATTTTTATGGTATATTTAGGGTATTTTTGGGGTGTTTTTAGGGTTATTTTTGGGATATTTTTAGGGTTATTATGTGGTGTTTTAAGGTTATTTTAGGGGTGTTTTTAGGGTCATTTTTGGGATGATTTTAGGGTCATTTTTGGGGTGTTTTTAGGGTTATTTTTGGGGTATTTAGGGTCATTTTTGGGATGATTTTAGGGTTATTTTTGGGATGATTTTAGGGTTATTTTTGGGGTATTTAGGATTATTTTTGGGGTGTTTTTAATGTTATTTTAGGGTTGTTTTTGGGGTGTTTCAGGGCTGTATTTGGGGTATTTTTAGGATTATCTTGGAGCTATTTTTGGGATGCTTTAGGAGATTTTTTTGGGGGTATTTCAGAGCTACTTTTAGGAATATTTCAGGGTTATTTTAGGAATATTTCAGGGTTATTTTAGGAATATTTCAGGGTTATTTTTGTCCCTTTCAGGGGTTGCAGGAGGCCTGACCCCGCTCTCCAAGCTCCCCGCCTGTAACATCCTCCTGCTGCAGGGCTGGGTTTGGGGTTCATTTTGGGATATTTTAGGGTTATTTTTGGATATTTTTGGGATATTTTTGGGATATTTTAAGATAATTTTAGGATATTTTTGGGATATTTTGGATTATTTTAGGATATTTTTGGGTTATTTTTGGATTATTTTGTGATATTTTTGTCCATTTCAGGGGTTGCAGGAGGCCTGAGGCCGTTGTGTTTCAGGGGTGTATTTGGGATGTTTTTAGGGTCATTTTAGGGATGTTTTTAGGGTTATTTTGGGGTAATTTTGGGATGATTTTAGGGATATTTTTGGGGTATTTAGGGTCATTTTTGGGGTGTTTTTAATGTTATTTTTGGGGTGTTTTTGGGGTGTTTCAGGGCTGTATTTGGGGTGTTTTTAGGATTATTTCAGAGCTATTTTGGGGGTATTTCAGAGCTATTTTGGGGATGCTTTAGGAGATTTTTTTGGGGTGTTTCAGAGCTACTTTTAGGAATATTTCAGGGTTATTTTAGGAATATTTCAGGGTTATTTTAGGAATATTTCAGGGTTATTTTTGTCCATTTCAGGGGTTGCAGGAGGCCTGACCCCGCTCTCCAAGCTCCCCGCCTGGAACATCCTCCTGCTGCAGGGCTGGCTTGGGGCTAATTTTGGGATATTTTAGATTTATTTTGGGATATTTTTGGGATATTTTAGGATGTTTTAGGATATTTTTAGGATATTTTAGATTTATTTAGGATATTTTTGGGATATTTTTGGTTTATTTTAAGTTATTTTTATCCATTTCAGGGGTTGCAGGAGGCCTGAGCCCGTTGTGTTTCAGGGGTGTATTTGGGATGTTTTTAGGGTCATTTTGGGGTATTTTTGGGATGATTTTAGGGTTATTTTGGGGTGTTTAGGGTCATTTTTGGGATGATTTTAGGGTTATTTTTGGGGTATTTAGGGTCATTTTTGGGGTGTTTTAGAGTTATTTTTGGCGTGTTTCAGGCTGTATTTGGGGTATTTTTAGGATTATCTCAGAGCTATTTTGGGGGTATTTCAGAGCTATTTTTAGGAATATTTCAGGGTTATTTTAGGAATATTTCAGGGTTATTTTTGTGCATTTCAGGGGTGGCAGGGGGCCTGACCCCGCTCTCCAAGCTCCCCGCCTGTAACATCCTCCTGCTGCAGGGCTGGCTTGGGGCTCATGTTGGGATATTTTTGGGATACTTTAGGATATTTTAGGATATTTTTGGGATATTTTAGATTTATTTTAGAATATTTTAGGTTTATTTTAGGATATTTTTGTCCATTTCAGGTGTTGCAGGAGGCCTGACCCCGCTCTCCAAGCTCCCCGCCTGTAACATCCTCCTGCTGCAGGGCGGGGTTGGGGCTCAGTTTGGGATATTTTAGATTTATTTTTGGATATTTTTATGATATTTTTGGGATATTTTTGGGATATTTTAGGATATTTTTAGGATATTTTAGGTTTATTTTAGGATATTTTTGTCAATTTCAGGGGTGGCAGGAGGCCTGAGCCCGGTGTGTTTCAGGGGTGTATTTGGGATGTTTTTAGGGTCATTTTAGGGATGTTTTTAGGGTTATTTTGGGATATTTTTGGGTTATTTAGGGTTATTTTTGGGGTGATTTTAGGGTTATTTTTGGGTTATTTAGGGTTATTTTTGGTATGATTTTAGGGTCATTTTTTGGGGTATTTAGGGTCATTTTTGGGGTGTTTTTAGGGTCATTTTTGAGGTGATTTTAGGGTTATTTTTGGGGTGATTTTAGGGTTATTTTTGGGGGTATTTAGGGTTATTTTTGGGGTATTTTTAGGGTTATTTTTTGGATGACTTTAGGGTTATTTTTGGGGTATTTAGGGTTATTTTTGGGATGTTTTTAAGATTTTTTTTGGGGTGATTTTAGGGTCATTTTTGGGGTGTTTTTAGGGTTATTTTTGGGGTGTTTTTAGGGTTATTTTTGGGATGTTTTTAGGGTTATTTAGGGTTATTTTTGGGGTGATTTTAGGGTTATTTTTGGGTTATTTAGGGTTATTTTTTGGATGACTTTAGGGTTATTTTTGGGGTGTTTTTAATGTTATTTTTGGGGTGTTTTTGGGGTGTTTCAGGGATGTATTTGGGGTGTTTTTAGGATTATCTCAGAGCTATTTTGGGGGTATTTCAGAGCTGTTTTTGGGATGCTTTAGGAGATTTTTTTGGGGTATTTCAGAGCTATTTTTAGGAATATTTCAGGGTTATTTTAGGAATATTTCAGGGTTATTTTAGGAATATTTCAGGGTTATTTTTGTGCATTTCAGGGGTGGCAGGGGGCCTGACCCCGCTCTCCAAGCTCCCCGCCTGTAACATCCTCCTGCTGCAGGGCTGCAGGGCTGGGTTTGGGTTAATTTGGGGATATTTTTGGGATATTTTAGGTTTATTTTTGGATATTTTTGTGCATTTCAGGGGTGGCAGGAGGCCTGACCCCGCTGTCCAAGCTCCCCGCCTGTAACATCCTCCTGCTGCAGGGCTGCAGAGCTGGGTTTGGGTTAATTTGGGGATATTTTTGGGATATTTTAGGTTTATTTTTGGATATTTTTGTGCATTTCAGGGGTGGCAGGAGGCCTGACCCCGCTGTCCAAGCTCCCCGCCTGTAACATCCTCCTGCTGGGCGCCCAGCGCCGAACGCTCTCGGGCTTCTCGTCCACGTCCGTGCTGCCCCACACCGGCTTCATCTACCACAGCGACATCGTGCAGTCCCTGCCGCCCGTGGGTGACACAAAACACCCCCAAATCACCCCAAATTCACTCCAGAATCAGCCCAGAATTACCCCAAAATCACCCCCAAAACCGCCCCAGAATCACCCCAAAATCACCCCCAAATTCACCCCAGAATCACCCCAAAATCACCCCCAAATTCACCCCAAAACCCACCCCAGAATCACCCAAAACCAACCCAAAATCACCCCAAAACCCACCCCAAAATCACCCCAAATTCACCCCAAAAACCACCCCAAAATCAGCCCAAAAACCCACCCCAAACTCACCCCAAAATCACCCCAAAATCACTCCTAAAACCCACACCAAAATCACCCCAGAATCACCCCAAAATCTCCGCAAAAACCACCCCAGAATCACCCCAAAACCAACCCAAATTCACCCCAAAATCAACCCAAAAACCACCCCAGAAGAACCCCAAATTCACCCCAAACCCCCCCAAAACACAGAACCGCCCCAATCCCCCCAAGATACCCCAGTTCTGGGGGTTTTTTGGGTGAATTTGGGCGATTTTGGGGCGATTCTGGGGTGGGTTTGGAGTGGTTCTGGTGTGGTTTTGGGGTGATGTTTTTGGGGTGATTTGGGTGGATTTTGGGGTGGTTCAGGGGTGGGTTTGGGGTGGTTTTGGGGTGATGTTTTTGGGGTGACTTTGGGGCGATTTTCAGCGATTTTTTGGATGGTTTGTGGTGGGTTTTGGGCTGATTTTGGA
>CM063156.1:8777356-8827407 GCA_031885435.1 Passerculus sandwichensis | reverse complement strand
TGGGGCAGTTTTTGGGGTATTTTTGGAGTGATTTTAGGGTTAATTTTGGGTTAATTTGGGGTTAATTTGGGGTTAATCTCCGTGTATCTCCGTGTCCCAGGCCCTGGTGCGGATGTTCTCTGGGGGCTGTTTAGATCTGATTTTGGGTTATTTTGGGTGAATTTTGGGGCAGTTTTTGGGGTTATTTTGGTGTGAATTTCGGGGCAGTTTTTGGGGTAACTTCGGGTTAATTTTGGGGTAGTTTTTGGGGTTATTTTGGGTTAATTTTGGGGCAGTTTTTGGGGTAACTTTGGGTTAATTTTGGGCAGTTTTTGGGGTAACTTTGGGTTAATTTTGGGGCAGTTTTTGGGGTAACTTTGGGTGAATTTTGGGGCAGTTTTTGGGGTAACTTTGGGTTAATTTTGGGTTAATTTGGGGTTCATTTCCGTGTGTTTCGGTGTCCCAGGCCCTGGTGCGGATGTTCTGTGGGGGCTGTTTTGGGTTAATTTTGGGGCAGTTTTGGGGGTTATTTTGGTGAATTTTGGGGTAACTTTGGGGTAATTTTGGGGCAGTTTTTGGGGTAACTTTGGGTGAATTTCGGGGCAGTTTCTGGGGTTATTTTGGGTTAATTTTGGGTTAATTTGGGGTACATTTCCGTGCGTTTCCGTGTCCCCAGGCCCTGGTGCGGATGTTCTGCGGGCGCCGCCCGGGGCTGCGCAGCCTCCAGGGGCGCTGCCCGCGCTGCCCCTCCCCCCCCTCGGCCACACCGTGCAGCAGGTCCGGAATTTGGGGGGTCCTGGGGGGTCCCTGGGAATTTTTGGGGATTTTTTGGGGGGATTTTGGGGGGTCCTGGGGGGTAGTTTGGGTCCCTGGGTGATTTTTTGAGGATTTTTTGGGGTTTTTTGGGGGTCCTGGGGGATTTTGGGGGTCCCTGAATGGGGATTTTTGGGTTTTTGGGGGATTTTGGGGGGTCCTGGGGGGATTTTGGGGCCCCTGGATTTTTTGGGGATTTTTTGGGGGGATTTTGGGGTCCCTGTTGGGGTTTTGGAGATTTTGGGTCCCAGGTGGATTTTTTGGGTTTTTTGGGGGGTCCTGGGGGGGATCTGGGGGGTCCCTGTGGTTCTTTTTGGGGTCGCTGGTGAATTTTTTGGGATTTTTGGGGTCCCTGGCTGGGTGAATTTTATTTTATTTTATTTTTTTAATTAAATTTTGTTATTTTTGATTGAATTCCCTTTCTCCATCATTTCCCCTCCCCCCCCAGGCCGTGGAGTCCCTGCAGAGCCTGGGGGGGGCGGTGGGGGAGGGGCTGCCCCCCTCGCCCGCGGATTTTTGGGGGGCCCCGGACCCCGAATCCAACGGTGGCTGCGCCTCAGGGGCTGGGCCCTGCCCTGCTACGTGAGAGGGGAAATGGGGGGTCCTGGGGGGATTTGGGGGGTCCTGGGGGATTTGGGGGGTCCTGGGGGGTTTGGGGGGTCCTGAGTGGGAATTTGGGGGGTTTGGGGGGATTTGGGGGGGTCTTGGGGGAGTTTGGGGGGTCCTGAGTGGGATTTTGGGGGGGGTTTGGGGCTCCTGGGGGTCCTGGTGGGATTTGGGGGTTTTTGAGGGGATTTGATGTGGTCCTGGGGGGATTTGGGGGGGTCTTGGGGGGTCCTGGTGGGATTTGGGGGGTTTTGAGGGGATTTGGGGCTCCTGGGGAGTTTGGGGGGATTTGGGGAGAGCTGAGGGGGATTTTGGGGTCCTGGGGTGGATTTGGGGGGGAGTTTGGGGGGGTTTTGAGGGGATTTAGGGTGGTCCCAGGGGGATTTGGGGGTCCTGGGGTGGATTTGGGGGGGAGTTTGGGGGTATTTTGAGGGGATTTGAGGTGGTCCTGGGGGGATTTGGGGGGGTCCTGGGGGGTCCTGGTGGGTTTGGGGGTCCTGGGGTGGATTTGGGGTGGTCCAGGGGGATTTGTGGGGTCCTGGGAGGATTTTTGGGGGGATTTGGGGAGAGCTGAGGGGATTTGGGGGGTCCTGGGGGGATTTTGGGGGGGTTTGGGGAGCTTTTCAGGGATTTGAGGTGGGCCCAAGAGGATTTGGGGGTCCTGGGGGTTTTGGGGAGATTTGGGGGGAGGGTCTTGGGGGAGTTTGGGGGGTCCTGAGTGGGATTTTTGGGGGATTTTGGGGGTCCTGGGGGGGTTTGGGGAGAGTTTGGGGGGATTTGAGGGGATTCGGGTGGTCCCAGGGGATTTGGGGGTCCTGGGGGGCTTTGGGGAGGTTTGGGGGGAGTCTTGGGGAGTTTGGGGGGTCCTGAGACGGATTTGGGGGGATTTTGGGAAGATTTTGGGGAATTTGGGGTGGATTTTCGGGTCCTGGGGGGATTTTGGGGGCATTTCAGGGGGTCCTGGGGGCTTTGGGGGAATTTGGGGGGTCCTGAGTGGGATTTGGGGGGTCCTGGGAGATTTGAGGGGTTCTGGGGAGGATTTGGGGGCTCCTGGGGGGATTTTGGGGGGTCCCTGAATGGGATTTTGGGGGGAATTTGGGGGGATTTTTGCCTCCTGGGTGGATTTTGGGGGGTCCTGAGGGATTTTGGGGGCAAATCGGGCGCTTTGGGGGGGATTTGGTTTTTTTTTTTTTGGGGGGGTTCTGGTGGTTTTGGGGTTGTCCCAGGAGGATTTTGGGGTTTTTGTCCCAATTTTGGGGTTTCTGTCCCCAATTTTGGGGTTTTGTCCCCAATTCTGTGTCTGTTCCCCCCCAGCTGAGCGAGCTCTGGGAGGAGCAGCTGCACTTGGGGCTCGGGGACCCCTCCCCAGCACGGGCAGCTACTACCTCATGGTGAGCCCCCGACCTGGGACACCCCCAAAATCACACAAAAACCCACCCAAATCCCCGAAAAATCCCTAAAAAAATCCCCCAAAAATCCCCAACATTCCCTAAAAAAACCTAAAAAAATCCCCAAAAATCACCCAAAAATCACCCAAAAACCCACCCAAAATCCCCTAAAAAAACCTGAAAAAGTCCCCAAAAAATCCCCAAAAACCCACCCAAAATCCCCTAAAAAAACCCTAAAAACATCCCCCAAAAAATCCAAAAAAATCCCCGAAAAAACCCCAAAAAAATCCCCCAAAGAATCCCCCAAAATCCCCGAAAAAACCCTAAAACAATCCCCCCAAAATCACCCAAAACCCACCCAAAACCCCCGAAAAAACCCCCCAAAAAACCTTAAAAAAACCAAAATAAAATCCCAAAAAAAAATCCCCAAAAATCCCCCCAAAATCCCCCAAAAATCCCCAAAAAATCCCCCAAAATCCAAAAAAAATCCCCCAAAAAATCCCCCAAAATAAAAAAAAACCTAAAAAAATCCCAAAAAATAAAAAAAAACCCCAAAAAATCCCCCCAAAAATCCGAAGAAATATCCCCAAAAAATCCTCCAAAAATCCCCAAAAAAATCCCCAAACCCCCCAAAAAACCCTCAAAAAATTAAAAAAAAATACTCCCAAAAAAACCCCAAACCCCTCCAAAAATCCCAAAATAAAACCTAAAAATCTCATACAAAACCCAAGAACACCCCCAAAAATAACCCTAAAATCCCCAAAAACCCCAAAAAATCCCCCCAAAAAACCCAGAACCCCCCCCCCCAAAAAAAAACCCTCCAAAAATCCCCCCAAAAACCCCAAAAGCCCCCTAAAAAAATACCAAACTCCCCCCAAATTTTGTGTTTGGGCTCTGAGCCCCACACACAGATTTCAGGTTCTGATTTTGGGGTCCCCCAGGACATTTTGGGGTCCCTTCCCCTCAATTTTAATGGGTTTGGGTTTCTTTTAATCTCAATTTTTGGGATTTTTGCCGCCCTTTTTTGGCGTTTTTTTCCCCTCAAATTTGGGGGGTTTGCCCCAAATTTTGGGGTTTCCCCTCCAAATTTTGGGGTTCTGATTTTGGGGTCCCTTCCCCATCATTTTGCCCCCCAATTTTAGGGTTTTTAGGGGTTGTTCTGGGCCCCTAAATTCGGGTTTTGTCCCCCAAATTTTGGGGTTTTGGGCTCTGACCCGCCCCCCAAATTTTGGGTTCTGGTTTTGGGGTTCCCCCAGGACATTTTGGGGTCCCTTCCCCATCACTTTTAATGGGTTTGGGTTTCTTTTAATCTCAATTCTTGGCATTTCCCCCCCGTTTTTTTGGGGTTTTTCCCCTCAAATTTTGGGGTTTTCCCCCCAAATTTTGGGTTCTGATTTTGGGTTGTGATTTTGGGGTCCCCCAGGACATTTTGGGGGTCCCCCCCCTCGCCCGTCCGGCCGCCCGAGCCGCCAACGTCGCCGTGGCCCTGCTGAGGTTCCGCAGCCTCGTGAGGGACGGGAGCCTGCCCCCGGTGAGGGGTTTGGGGGGAAAATTGGGGATTTTGGTGAAAATGGGAAAATTTGGGTGAAAATGGGAAAATTTGGCGTTTAAAAAGGGAAATTTGAGGAAAATTTGGGTTTAAAAGGGGAAAATTTGGGGTTTGAAGGGGAAATTTTGGGGTTAAAAGGGAAAAATTTGGGGTTCAAAGGGGGTTGTGTAGGGAATTTTGGGGGGTCAGGGGGAAATTGGGGTTTGAAAGGGGAATGTTGGGATTTTAAAGGGGGATTTTGGAGTTTAAAACAGGAAATTTGGGGTTTAAAAGAGGAATTTGGGGTGAAAATGGGGAATTTGGGGTGAAAATTGGGGATTTTGGGGGGAAAATGGGAATTTGGGGTGAAAATGGGGAATTTGGGGTGAAATTGGGGATTTGGGGTGAAAATTGGGGTTTTTGGGGTGAAAATTGGGAAAATTTGGTGTTTAAAAAGGGAAAATTTGGGGTTTAAAAGGGAAAATTTTGGTAGAATTTAAAAGGGGAAAATTTGGGGTTCGAAGGGGAAATTTTGGGGTTAAAAAGGGAAAAATTTGGGGTTCGAAGGGGGTTATGTAGGGGAATTTTGGGGGGTCAGGGGGGAAATTGGGGTTTGAAAGGGGAATGTTGGGATTTAAAAGGGGATTTTGGAGTTTAAAATAGGAAATTTGGGGTTTAAAAGAGGAATTTTGGGGTTTAAAGGGAAAATTTGGGGTGTAAAAGGGGAATTTTGGGGTTTTGGGGAGAATTCGGGGTGAAAATGGGGAATTTGGGGTGAAAATGGGGGATTTGGGGGGAAAATTGGGGATTTGGGGTGAAAATTGGGAATTGTGGGGTGAAAATTGGGAATTTGGGGTGAAAATTGGGGATTTTGGGGTGAAAATGGGGAAAATTTGGGAGTTTGAAGGGGAAATTTTGGGGTTTTGGAGGAACTTTTGGGGCTGATTTTGGGGTGCTTTTGCTTTGATTTTGGGGCGACTTCGGGCTGATTTTGGGGTGGTTTTGGGGTCGGTTTTGGGGTGGTTTTGGGTCTTTTTTGGGGTCCCCAGGTGCTGTTCCAGGGGTGATTTTGGGGTGACTTTGGGCTCATTTTGGGCTCATTTTGGGGTGGTTTTGGGTTGATTTTGGGGTGTCTTTGGGGCTGATTTTGGGGTGACTTTGGGCTGAATTTGGTTGCTTTTGGAACTGTGTTTGGGGCTGACTTTGGGTTGGTTTTGGGGTGACTTTGTGTGGTTTTGGGGTCCCCAGATGCTGTTCCGGGGTGGTTTTGGGGTTGTTTTTGGGGTGATTTTGGGGTGACTTTGAGGCTGTTTTTGGGGTGACTTTGGGGTTGTTTTTGGGGTGACTTTGGGGCAGATTTGGGTTGTTTTCGGGGCGATCTTGGGCTGATTTGGGGTGATTTTGGGGCAGTTTTGGGGTTGTTTTTGGGGGGGTTTGAGGCTGATTTTGGGGTGACTTGGGGCCGATTTGGGGCTGTTTTTGGGGTGATTTTGGGGTGACTTTGGGGCTGTTTTTGGGGTCCCCAGGTGCTGTTCCGTGGGTCCCTCCCACGTGCTCGGCTCAGTACGAGCGGCTCTTCGACACCACGCTGATCCCAGGGGAGCACCGGGTACGGAACCCCAAAAACCCCCCAAAAAAACCCCAAAAAACCCAAATCCTCCCCAAAAAACCCCAAATCCTCCCCAAAATCCCACCAGGAACCCCAAAACTTCCCCCAAATCCATCAGGACCCCCAAATTCCCACCCAGGACCCCCAAACTTCACCCCAGATACCCCAAACCCCCCAAATTCCACCAGAGACCCCCAAATTTCTCCAATTCCCTTTTGGGAGCCCCAAATCCCCCCAAAACCCTCCCAAAATCCCCCCCGGGACCCCCCAAAATCCCCTCCAGACCCCCAAAACCTCCCCAGATCCCTTTGAGACCCCCAAAATCCCCCCTGGACACCCCCCAAATCTCTTTGAGACCCCCAAAACCTTCCCCAAATCCCCTTTGGGACCCCCAAAATCCCCTTTGAGACCCCCAAATCCCTTTGAGAACCCCCAAATTCCACCTGGGACCCCCCCAAATTTCCCCCTTTTTCTACCTGGGATCCCCAAAATCCCCCCTGGACCCCCCAAATCCATTTGAGACCCCCAAAACCTCCCCCAAATCCCCTCTGGGACCCCCAAATCCCTTTGAGACCCCCAAAACCTTCCCCAAATCCCTTTTGAGACCCCAAAATCCCCTTTGGGACCTCCCCCAAATTCCACCTGGGACCCCCAAAATCCCCCCCAATTTCCTTTGAGACCCCCAAAATCCCCCCTGGACACCCCCAAATCTCTTTGAGACCCCCAAAACCTTCCCCAAATTCCCTTTGGGACCCCCAAATCCCCCTTGGGACCCCCAAAACCTTTCCCAAATCCCCTTTGGGACCCCCCCAAATCTATTTGGGACCCCCGAAACCTCCCCCAAATCCCCTTTGGGACCCCAAAATCCCCTTTTGGGACCCCCAAAATCCCCCCCTGGACACCCCCAAATCTCTTTGAGACCCCCAAAACCTTCCCCAAATCCCCTCTGGGACCACCCCAAAACCCCCCCAAATTTCCCCCAAAATCCCCTTAGAGACCCCCAAATCCCTTTTGGGACCCCAAAATCCCCTTTGGGACCTCCCCCCAAATTCCACCTGGGACCCCCCAATTTCCCCCTTTTTTCTACCTGGGACCCCCCAAAATCCCCCCTGGACCCCCCAAATCCATTTGAGACCCCCGAAACCTCCCCCAAATCCCCTCTGGGACCCCCAAATCCCTTTTGGGACCCCCCAAATCTTTTTGAGACCCCCGAAACCTTCCCCAAATCCCCTCAGGGACCCCCAAAACCTTCCCCAAATCCCCTCAGGGACCCCCAAATCCCTTTTGGGATCCCCCAAAATCCCCCCTGGACACCCCCAAATCTCTTTGAGACCCCCGAAACCTCCCCCAAATCCCCTTTGGGACCCCCAAATCCCTTTTGGGACCCCAAAATCCCCCCTGGACCCCCCAAATCCATTTGAGACCCCCAAAACTTTCCTCAAATCCCTTTTGGGACCACCCAAATCTCTTTTGGGACCCCCAAATCCCTTTTGGGACCCCCAAAACCTCCCCCAAATCTCTTTGAGACCCCCGCAACCTCCCCAAAATCCCCTCTGGGACCCCCAAAATCCCTTTGGGACCCCAAATCCCCTTTGGGACCCCCCCAAATCCCCTTTGTGCCCCCCAGACCGGCTGAGGCATTTTGGGTCTGGGGTACCGGCGCTGGCCGTGCTCTGCGGGGGGCGCCTGTTCCGGGTGCCCCTCGGGCGCCCCCCGAGCCCCCCCGAGCTGCAGGGAATGTTCCAGAAGGTTCTGGAAACCCGAGGGGAGCCCCCCGAGAGCCCCGCGGTGCTGACGGGGGGGGACAGGTGAGGAGCTGGCATTTTTGGGGCATTTCGGGGATTTTTCGGGGATTTTTTTTTTTTTTTTGCTTTTTATTTGTTGGGGAATTTTAGCGATTTTTGCGGGCAGAGTTTGGGGGTTTTTGGGTGATTTGGGGATTTTTGGGGCAGATTTGGGGGGAGATTTGGGGATTTTTGGGGGGTTTTGAGGGGGGACTTGGGGATTTAGGGACATTATGAGGGAGATTTTTGGGGGGGGATTTTGAGGGATTTTCGGGGAGATTTGGGGGGATTTAGGGACATTTTGGGGGAGATTTGGGGGGAATTTAGGAAGATTTGTGGATTTTGGGGGGGATTTTGGGGGTTATGGGTGATTTGGGGATTTTTGGGGGCAGATTTGGGGGGAGATTTGGGGATTTTTTGGGGGTTTCTGGGTGATTTTGGGATTTTGGGGGGCATTTTGGGTGGAGTTTGGGGGATTTTTTTTTTGAAATTTGGGGGATTTTGGGGGGATTTAGGGACATTTTGGGGGAGATTTTTGGAGATTTTGGGGCATTTTGAGAGGAGATTTGGAATTTTTTGGGGGAATTTGGGGATTTTTGGGGGGAAATTTGGGCTATATTTGTGACATTTTTGGGATCTATTTTGGGTTATTTTGTGTTATTTTGGTTGATTTTTGTGTATTTTGTGTTCCCCAGGTGTTCCTGGGCCCGGGCCCTGCTGGTGTCTGGGGGATTTGGGGTTTTTTTGGGTTATATTTTGGTTATTTTTTGGGTATATTTGGGTTATTTTGGGGGGTATATTTTGGTTATTTTGAGAATATTTTGGGTTATATTTTGGGGTATATTTTGGGCTGTTTTGGGGATGTATTTTGGATTATTTTGGTATATTTTATATGTTTGGTTTATTTTTGTGTATTTTGTGTTCCCAGGTGTTCCTGGGCCCGGGCCCTGCTGGTGTCTGGGGGGGCTTTGGGGTATTTTCGGGGTGGTTTTTTTCTGTTATTTCTGTTTATTTTTGGGGCATATTTGGGATTTTTATGCCATTTTTGGTTGATTTTTGTGCATTTTGTGTTCCCCAGGCGTTCCTGGGCCCGGGCCCGCTCCCTGCTGGTTTCGGGGGGGGGTCCCAGCTCCGCGGCCCTGCGGCTCCTCGAGGACGCCCCGTTCGTCATCGCCTTCGACCCCTCCCCAAATGGGGACCCCCCCCCCAAAAACGGGGACCCCCCCCCCGAGGAGCGAGACCCCCCCCGGGACGGGGACCTGGACGAGGAGGCCAAGGCGCTGCTGCTGGGACCCCCCCCACAACCGGTCAGACACCCCAAAATCCCCCCAAAAACACCCCAAAACTGCCCCCAAAAATCCCCCCAAAATTACCCCAAAATCCCCCCAAACTGCCCCAAAATTACCCCAAAACTGCCCCCAAAATTACCCCAAAATTACCTCAAAACTGCCCCAAAATCCCCCTGGGAACCCAAAATCCCCCTAAATTACCCCAAAATCTCCTCAAAATCTCCCCTAAATTACCCCAAAACTGCCCCTCAAATCCCCCTGGGAACCCTAAGTCCCCCACAGCCGGTCAGAGAGCCCCAAATATCCCCCAAAATTACCCCAAAACTGCCCCTCAAATCCCCCTGGGAACCCCAATTCCCCCAAAACCGGTCAAACAGTCCCAAAATCCCACAAAATTACCCCAAAATCCCCCTCAAATCCCCCTGGGAAACCTAAGTCCCCCACAGGCGGTCAGAGAGCCCCAAAATCCCCCCAAAATTGCCCCAAATCCCCCAAAAACCCAACCCAGGAGCTCCATGAGGGATTTTTGGGGGGTCTTGGGGGTCCCAGGGGGATTTTGGGGGGTCCAGGGTGGATTTTGGGGGGTCCTGGGGGATTTTTGGGGCTCCTTGGAGCTGTTTTGGGCACATTTTGGGAATTTTTGGGGGGGTTTTGGAGGTCAGGGATATTTTGGGTGCTTGGGGATGTTTTTGGGGGGTCCCAGGGTGGGATTTTGGGGAATTTTGGGGAGTTTTGGGCGCCCCAGGACCCCCCGTGTCCCCCCAGGTGGTTCGACAAGTCGCTGACGTTGGTCGTGTTCCCCTCGGGGCGCGTCGGGCTCAACGTGGAGCACTCGTGGGGAGACCCCCCTGTGGCCTGGCACCTCTGGGAGGTACCCCAAAAATACCCCAAATCACCCCAAAAATCACCCAAAAAATCCCCCCAAAAATACCCCAAATCTCCCCAAAAAATCACCCCAAAAATACCCCAAATCACCCCAGAAATTCCCCCCAAAATACCCCAAATCACCCCAAAAATCACCCAAAAAATACCCCAAATCTCCCCCAAAATCCCCTCAAAATCCCCCTAAAGGAAGGAAAACATGAGGAAAATTTGCAAGAAATGTGAAGGGAAAAAGGGCTGGAAACGTGAGGGGACAAAAATGGCGGGAAAACGTGAGGGGAGAAAAGGGCGGGAAAACGTGAGGGGAGAAAAGGGCGGGAAAACGTGAGGGGGGAAAGGACGGGAAAACGTGAAGGGGGGAAAGGACAGGAAATGTGAAAAGAAAATGGCAGGAAATGAGAAGAAAATTTTTGAGGAGGTTCAGGGGGGAAATTGGGGAGGGTCCCCAATTTTGGGACCCCCCTAATTTTCCCCCCTCAGTTCGCACTGGCCCTGGACCGGTCCCTGGGCTACGACGAGTCCGGGAACTGCATTGGGGAGAAACCGAGCAGGGCCCCAGAGCCCCCTCAGGAGCTGCACTGGGACCTCCCCCCCCAGGTACTGGGAGCACTGGGAGGGCTGGGAGAGCGTTTTGGGCGATATTTTGGGGTGTTTCAGGAATATTTTCGGGCAGGTTTCGGGGGTGCTGCCCCAGGCCCGGCAGCAGTTCCAGGCCATGGCTGAGGGGCTCCAGCTCCACGTGGTGTCAGTCGAGGCCCCCCCAGGAACCTCCGGGACCCCCGAGAGCTCCCAGGAGCTGCTGGCGCTGGCGCTGGAGCTGGCGCTGGTCAGGGTGAGACGCTGAGAGCCCCAAAATTCACCCTGGGACCCCCAAACTCCATCCCAGAGACCCAAAATCTCCCCAAAATCCCCTCAGGAGTGCGGCCCTGCCCTCGCATATGAGCCCATCCCGACTCATCTTTTTCTCCAGAGCTCCAAAACCCACCTGAAAACCACCAAATCCCATTAAGATCCTTCCAAACTCCATTCCAGAGACCCCAAAATCCCCCAGATTCCCAAAATTTCCCCAAAATCCCCTCAGGAGCGTGGCCGGCCCTGACATATGAACCCATCCCGACTCACCTTTTTACTGAGAGCTCCAAAACCCACCTGAGAACCCCCAAAGCCAACTGTGATCCCCCAAAACTCCATCCCAGAGACCCCCAAATGCCCCAGATTCCCAAAATTTCTCCAAATCCCCTCAGGAGCGCGGCCCTGCCCTCACGTACGAGCCGATCCCGACGCGCCTTTTCCTCGAGGGCCGCACTGACGGCGCACGCGGCGTGGGGCGACCCCTGCTGGAGCTGGAACGTGCTCTGAGGGACCCCCAAATTCCTGTGAGGAACCCCAAAACTGGGGCTGGGGACCCCAAAATGGGGCTGGGGGATGCTGAGGGGGGGTCTTGGGTTTGGGGGAGTCACTGGGGGTGTTGTTTGATGGTGGGAAATGTGAGGGGAAAAGGGTGGGAAATGTGAGGGGAAAATGGTGGGAAATGTGAGGGGAAAATGGTGGGAAATGTGAGGGGAAAGTGGTGGGAAATGTGAGGGGAAAAGGTGGGGAAACATGAGGGGAAAATGGTGGGAAATGTGAGGGGAAAATGGTGGGAAATGTGAGGGGAAAATGGTGGGAAATGTGAGGGGAAAAGGGCGGGAAACATGAGGAGAAAATTGTGGGAAATGTGAAAGAAAGTTGTGGAAAATGTGAGGGGGAAAAGGGCAGGAAATATGAGGGGAAAATGGTGGGAAATGTGAAGGGAAAAAGGGTGGGAAATGTGAGGGACAAAGAGAAGGAAACATGAGGGGAAAATGGTGGAAAACATGAGGGGGAAATGTGAGGGCAAAAAGGGCGGGAAATGCGAGGAGAGAAAATGGCGGAAAACCTGAGCGGGAAAAAGGGACAGTGGTGGGTGGTGCTCGAGGGGGTCCCAGGAGGATTTTGGGGTGATCATTGGGGGGATTTTGGGGTGATCGTTATGGGGATTTTGGGGCGATCATTGGGGGGTCTCTGGGAGGATTTTGGGGCGATCATTGGGGGTTTTTGGGGCCGACATTGGGGGTCTCTGGGAGGATTTAGGGGCAATCATTGGGGGTCTCTGGGAGGATTTAGGGGCAATCATTGGGGGTCTCTGGGAGGATTTTGGGGTGATCATTATGGGGATTTTGGGGCCGACATTGGGGGTCTCTGGGAGGATTTAGGGGTGATCATTGGGGGTCTCTGGGAGGATTTAGGGGCAATCATTGGGGGTCTCTGGGAGGATTTAGGGGTGATCATGGGGGTCTCTGGGAGGATTTAGGGGCAATCATTGGGGGTCTCTGGGAGGATTTTGGGGTGATCATGGGGGTCTCTGGGAGGATTTAGGGGCAATCATTGGGGGTCTCTGGGAGGATTTTGGGGCGATCATTTGGGGTTTTTGGGGCTGACATTGGGGGTCTCTGGGAGGATTTTGGGGCACTCCTTGGGGGTCTCGGGGCCCCCCTAACCCGCCGTTCCCCTCTGTGCCCAGCGGGGGCGCCGGCGGGCGCTGCTGGAGGCGGCGCTGGCGCAGGCGCGGGGGCGGCGCCGGGCGGCCATGACGGGGGCGGGGCTGGAGCGGCACCTGCAGGCGCTGGCGGTCGTGGCCAATCAGATGCAGCTCCGCCCACCCTTCCTCACAGAGGTGGGCGGGGCTTCGGGTGGGCTGGGGGTGTGGCCTGAGAGGGGGCGTGGTCTATACTGAGGAAGGGTGGTCAGGCATTACCATATAAGGAGGGGGTGGAGCTTGAGGGCGGGGCTTGCATTAAGAGGGGTGGGGCCTAAACCAGGAGGGTGGGGCTTGACTTAAAATTGCCTTATAAGGAGGTGGGTGGAGCCAAGGTGAACCTGGTCCTGTCCTTATATGGTCAACTGGGTGTGGCCAAAAAGGGCGTGGCCTAAAGAGGATCACAGTGATTGGCCGGCACATTGGGATGGGTGGGTGTGGTCTCATTTGCATATCCCCACCCCCTAGGTGCTGGGGCAGCCCTGGGCTCTGGCCTTTAGCCCCGCCCCTCGGCCACACCCCCCACTGCTGCCCCACCCCCTGCGGCCTGCGGGGATGGGCTTCAACCCGGTGGGTACTGGGGGAACTGGGAGGGACTGGGATGGACTGGGAGGGACTGGGAGCTTACTGGGATGAACTGGGAGGGGACTAGAGGGTACTGGGAGGGACTGGGAGAGACTGGGAGGGATGAAGTTACTGGGGGGCACTGGGAGAGAACTGGGATGGACTGGGAGGGAACTGGGGGCTTAATGGGATGAACTGGGAGGGGGGTAGGGGGTACTGGGAGGGAACTGGGATGGACTGGGGGGCACTGGAAGTTACTGGGGGGAACTTGGAGGGGACTGGGGGGGTACAAGGAGGGGACTGGGGGATACTGGGAGGTGCTGGGAGGGTTCTGGTTTTACTGGGATGGACGTGAGGGGCACTGGGAGGGACAAGGAGTTACTGGGGGACACTGGGAGGTTACTGGGATGAACTGGGGGGATACTGGGAGGGACTGGGAAAGAATGGGGGGGAAATGGGGGGGTCACTGGGATGAATTGGGATGAACTGGGATGAACTGGGGGATTGCTGGGAGGTTACTGGAATGAACTGGGATGAACTGGGGGGTTACTGGGAGGTTACTGGGATGAACTGGGATGAACTGGTCGCCCCCAGCCCCACCAGGACGGCTACGGGGTTTCCTTCACCGGGGGAGGGGACGCCGGCCCCGTCCTCGTCCACATCTCCTGCAGGGAGGGGTCCCCAAAAACGGTGAGTGACCCAAATAAAACCCCAAAAAAACCCCCAAAACCTCCCTGAAAAAAACCCCGAAATTACACCCCCAAAAAAAAAAAAAAAAAAAAACCAACCCAAAAAATCCCCAAATTCCCACCCAAAAAAACCAAAAAAAACAAAATCCCACCCAAAAAACCCAAAAATCCCACCCCAAAAAATCCCAAAACCCTCAAAATCCCACCCAAAACCTCCCTGAAAAAAACCCAAAAAATCCCCCAAAATCCCACTCAAAAAAAAACCCCAAAAAATCCCCCAAAAAAACCCAAAACCCTCAAAATCCCACCCAAAACCTCCTTGAAAAAAACCCCAAAAATCCCCCAAAATCCCACTCAAAAAAAACCCCAAAAAATCCCCCAAAAAACCCCCAAACCCTCAAAATCCCACCCAAAACCTCCTTGAAAAAAACCCTCAAAAACACCCCCAAAATCCCACCCAAAAAAACCCCAAAACCCTCAAAATCCCACCCAAAACCTCCTTGAAAAAAAACCCCCCCAAAAAAACCCCCAAAATTCCACCCAAAAAAAAAAAAAAAAAACCAAAAAACCCCAAAACCTCCTGGCCCCCACCCAGGGATTTGGGGGTTCTGGGTGGAATTTGGGGGATTTTGGGGTGGATTTTGGGGTTCTGGGGGGGATTTGGGGCATCCTGGGGTGGATTTGTGGGTTCTGGGGGATTTTGAGGGGTTCTGGGTGGAATTTGGGGGGTCTGGAAGTGGATTTGGGGGTCCTTGACCTCACCCCTGCCCCTATTTTTAGGGTTCTGGAGGATTTGGGGGGTCTGGGGGGTCTGAGGATGGATTTTGGGGATATTTTGGGGTACAGGGGGGGTCCCTGATCCCCTCCCCTCCCCCCAGGACCCCCATGTGTTCTCTCACCATCTCTGGGCGGCGCTGGGGGGATTTGGGGGAAATTTGGGGATCCTGGGGTGGATTTTGGGGGTTCAGGGGGGTTCAGGGGGTTCCCGGGATGGATTTTGGGGTTCAGGGTGAGTTTGGGGGGTCTCTGACCCGTTCCCCTCCCCCCAGGACCCCCGTGTGTTCTCTCACCATTTCCAGGCAGCGCTGGGGGGATTTGGGGGGGATTTGGGGGATCCTGGGGTGGATTTTGGGGTTCAAGGGTGGATTTTGGGGGTTCAGGGGGGTTGTGGGGAGGATTAGGGGGGTCCTGGGGTGAATTTTGGGGTACAGGGGGGGTCCCTGAGCCGTTCCCCTCCCCCCAGGATCCCCGTGTGTTCTCTCGCCGTCTCCAGGCGGCGCTGGGGGGATTTGGGGGCATTTGGGGGATCCTGGGGTGGATTTTGGGGTTCGTGGATGGATTTGGGGGGTTCTGTGGGGGTCCCGGGATGGATTTTGGGGTTCAGGGGGGTTCTGGGGGGTCCCTGATCCCCTCCCCTCCCCCCAGGACCCCCGTGTGTTCTCTCGCCGTCTCCGGGCGGCGCTGGGGGGATTTGGGGGATCCTGGGGTGGATTTTGGGGTTCAGGGGTGGATTTGGGGGTTCTGGGGGGGTCCCGGGATGGATTTCGGGGTTCAGGGTGATTTTGGGGGGTCTCTGATCCCCTCCCCTCCCCCCAGGACCCCCGTGTGTTCTCTCACCATCTCTGGGCGGCGCTGGGGGGATTTGGGGGAAATTTGGGGGATCCTGGGGTGGATTTTGGGGTTCGTGGGTGGATTTTGGGGGTTCTGGGGGGTCCCGGGATGGATTTCGGGGTTCAGGGTGATTTTGGGGGGGTCTCTGATCCCCTCCCCTCCCCCCAGGACCCCCGTCTGTTCTCTCGCCGTCTCCGGGCGGCGCTGGGGGGATTTGGGGGGGATTTGGGGGCTCCTGGGGTGGATTTTGGGGTTCAGGGGTGGATTTTGGGGGTTCAGGGGGTTATGGGGGGGATTAGGGGGGTCCTGGGGTGAATTTTGGGGTTCAGGGGGGTCTCTGATCTCCTCCCCTCCCCCCAGGACCCCCGTGTGTTCTCTCGCCGTCTCCGGGCGGCGCTGGGGGGATTTGGGGGGGATTTGGGGGATCCAGGGGTGGATTTTGGGGTTCAAGGGTGGATTTTGGGGTTCAGGGTGATTTTGGGGGGTCTCTGATCGCCTCCCCTCCCCCCAGGACCCCCGTGTGTTCTCTCGCCGTCTCCGGGCGGCGCTGGCAGAGCTGGGGCAGCTCCTGGGGGGGGAGGGGCCGGGGGGGGCACCCCCAGAGCCGCCCCTCCCCCCCCAATAAAGAACGGCCAGAGACCCCCCCAGTGTGAACTGGGATGGACTGGGAGGGACTGGGAGGGGATTGGAACAAACTGGGATGGACTGGGAGGGACTGGGAGAGACTGGGAGGGACTGGGAGGGGATTGGGAGGGGATTGGAACAAACTGGGATGGACTGGGAGGGACTGGGAGGGGATTGGAACAAACTGGGATGGACTGGGAGGGACTGGGAGAGACTGGGAGGGACTGGGAGGGGATTGGGAGGGGATTGGAACAAACTGGGATGGACTGGGAGGGACTGGGAGGGGATTGGAACAAACTGGGATGGACTGGGAGGGACTGGGAGAGACTGGGAGGGACTGGGAGGGGATTGGGAGGGGATTGGAACAAACTGGGATGGACTGGGAGGGACTGGGAGGGGATTGGAACAAACTGGGATGGACTGGGAGGGACTGGAACAAACTGGGATGGACTGGGAGGGACTGGAACAAACTGGGATGGACTGGGAGCAAACTGGGGGGGACTGGGATGGACTGGGAGCAAACTGGGGGGGACTGGGTTGGGATGGGATTGGGGGGGGGACTGGGAGTTACTGGGAATACTGGGGGGGACTGGGAGGGGACTGGGGGGGACTGGAATGGGATTGAGATGGACTGGGAATTACTGGGATGGACTGGGATGGACTGGGATGGAGTGAGGGGGACTGGGAGGCAACTGGGATGGACGGGAATGGGATTGGGATGGACTGGGAGCGACTGGGAGGGAATTGGGATGGGATGGGATTGGGGGGGGACTGGGAGTTACTGGGGTGGACTGGGAGGGACTGGGAGGGGATTGGAACAAACTGGGAGCACTGGGATGGACTGGGGGTTACTGGGAGTTGCTGGGAGGACACTGAGAGGACACTGGGAGTTACTGGGATTACACTGGGAGTCACTGGGAGTTACTGGGATTACACTGAGAGGACACTGGGAGTTACTGGGAGGACACTGAGAGTTACTGGGAGTAACTGGGATTACACTGGGAGTTACTGGGAGTGACTGGGATTACACTGGGAGTTACTGGGAGGACACTGGGAGTTACTGGGATTACACTGGGAGTTACTGGGATTACACTGAGAGGACGCTGGGAGTTACTGGGATTACACTGGGAGTTACTGGGATTACACTGGGAGTCACTGGGAGTTACTGGGATTACACTGGGAGTTACTGGGATTACACTGGGATCACACTGGGAGTTACTGGGAGGTCACCGAGGCCTCCCCCCGCCATGGCCTGCCACGTGACCGGAAGCCACCTCACAACCACCCGGAAGTGGGCGGGGCACCCACCGGAAGTGCCTCCTCCCTTCACGGCCAAGATGGCGGCGCGGCGCGGCTCCTCCAAAGCCCGCGCTCCGAATCGCCTCAGAGCCGCGAATCGCGACCGGCCCCGGCCCCGCGCCCGCAATGGCGACAGAGAGAACGCGGAGCCCCCCGGGCGCGTGTACCTGCCCGGGACCGGGCCGCCGCTGGGCCCCGATGAGGAGCTGGTGATGGATGAGGAGGCGTACGTGATGTATCACCGCGCCGGCACCGGTACCGAGGGGATAACGGGGAGCCATGGGGATGAGGGGGAACTGAGGGGGGGTTTGAGAGGAACCGGGGGGCTGAGGGGAACTGGATGAGGGGAAACCAGGCTGAAGGGATGAGGGGAACCGGGGGATGAGAGGGATGGAGGGGATAAGGGGAACTGGGGGGTCCTGAGGGGAACCGGGGGATGAGAGGAATGGAGGGGATAAGGGGAATTGGGGGGTCCTGAGGGGAACCGAGGGGTCCTGGAGGGAACCGGGGGATGAGGGGGCTGGAGGGGATGAGGGGAACCGGGAAGGGCTGAGGGGAACCGGGGTAGGATGAGGGGAACCGGGGGACTGAAGGGGCTTGAGGGACTGAGGGGAACCGGGGGTGGTGAAGGGAACCGAGGGGCTGAGGGGAACTGGAGTGTCCTGAGGGGAACCGGGGGATCCTGAGGGTAAACTGGGCTGAGGGGGCTGGAGAGGATGAAGGGAACCGGGGGCTGAAGGGAACCGGGGTAGGATGAGGAGAATCGAGGGGGTTTTGAGGAGAACGGGGGGGCCCTGAAGGGGCTGGAGGGGCTGAGGGGAATCGGGGGGTCCTGAGGGGAACCGGGGGATCCTGAGGGTAAATTGGGCTGAGGGGGTTGGAGGGGCTGAGGGGAACCGAGGGGCTGAAGGGAACCAGGAAATCCTGAGGGGAACCGGGGTAGAATGAGGAGAACCGAGGGACTTGAAGGGAACCGGAGTGAGGGGGCTGGAGAGGATGAGGGGAACTGGAGAGCTGAGGAGAACCGGGCGGGTTTTGAGGGGAACCGGGGGATGAGGGGGCTGCAGGGGATGAGGGGAATTGGGGGCCCCGAGCGGAACTGGGGAGATGAGAGGAACCGGGGCTGGAGGGGCTGAGGGGAACCGGGATGGCCTGGGAGGGTTTGAGGGAAGATGTTGGGAGAATTTGAGGATTTTGGAGGAGTTTTGAGGAGAGGATTTGGGGGATTCTAGGAGGATTTTGAGGGGTTTTGTGGGAAGATTTTGAGTGGATTTTGGGGGGGGTTTGAGGGAGGGCTTTCGAGGAGGTTTGGGGGGAATTTGAGGGAGGATTTTTGGGGAGTTCGAGGGAGGATTTTGGGGGGATTTTTGGGGAGTTCGAGGGAGGATTTTGGGGGGATTTTTGGGGGGTTTGAGGGAGGATTTTGGGGGGATTTTTGGGGGGTTTGAGGGAGGATTTTGGGGTCTCTGATCGCCCCCTCCCCGCAGGGTCGCCGTGCCTGAGCTTTGACGTGGTGCGGGACGGGCTGGGGGAGGGGCGGGAGGAGCTCCCCCTGTCGGTGCTGCTGTGCGCGGGGACGCAGGCCGAGACCCCCGGCGCCAACCGGTGAGACCCCTCCCCTAATTACACTGAGACCCCCCCCTAATTACACTGAGACCCCCCCCTAATTACACTGAGATCCCCCCCAAATTACACTGAGACCCCTCCCCTAATTACACTCAGACCCCCCCCAAATTACACTGAGACCCCCCCCCAAATTACACTGAGACCTTCAGGTCAACCGGTGAGACCCCTCCCCTAATTACACTGACACCTCCAAATTACACTGAGATCCCCCCCAAATTACACTGACACCCCCCCCAAATTACACTGAGACACCCCCAAATTACACTGACACCCCCCCCAAATTACACTGAGACCCCTCCCCAAATTACACTGAGACACCCCCAAATTACACCGAGACCCCTCCCCAAATTACACTGAGACCCCCCCAAATTACACTGAGACCCCCCCCCCCCCAAATTACACTGAGGTCCCCCCCAAATTACACTGAGACCCCTCCCCAGATTCATCCTGAGACTCCCTTGATCCCCCCAGTTCATGCTTGGACCCCCCCCAATTCCCCCCAAAAAACCCCAATCCCCTCAAGCCCCCCAAACCCATGGGGTATTTTTGGGCTGGTTTTGGGGTGGTTTTGGAATATTTTTGTGGGGGGTTTGTGGTGGATTTTGGGGGTGGATTTTGGGGTGGGTTTGGGGTATTTTTGGGGTGGGTTTGGGGCTGGTTTTGGGGTGGGTTTTGGAGTAATTTTGGGATATTTTTGGTGTGGTTTTGAGGTATTTTTGGGGTGTTTTTTGGGTATTTTTGGGATGGTTTTGAGTATGTGTGAGCTGTTTCTGGGGCGTTTTTGGGGTGGGTTATGGGTTGGTTTGGGGTTGGTTTTTGGGATATTTTTGGGGTGGATTTTGGGATATTTTTGAGGTTGTTTTGGGGTGTTTCTGGGTTGGTTTTTGGGATATTTTCGGGGTAGTTTTGCGGTGTTTCTGGGGCACTCCCAGCCCTGATTTGGGATGTCCCCTCCCATTTTCAGGGTGCTGCTGCTGCAGATGCAGAACCTGCACGGGCTGCGGGGCAGGAAGGGCAGTGACAGCAGTGACAGTGACAGCAGTGACAGTGACAGTGACAGCGACCAGGACGGGGAGGGGCGGGAGCCGCAGCTGCTGCTCATCATGGCCCCCCACTACGGGGGGATCAACAGGCTCAGGGTATGGAACCCCCCAAAAAACAGACCCCCCCCCCCAAAAAAAATCCATCCTGGGAAGCCAAAACTCCATCCTGGGAACCCAAAACTCCATCCTGGGAACCCAAAAATCCGTCCTGGGAACCCAAAAATCCATCCTGGGAACCCAAAAATCCATCCTGGGAACCCAAAAATCCATCCTGGGAACCCAAAAATCCATCCTGGGAACCCAAAAATCCGTCCTGGAAACACAAAAATCTGTCTTGGAAACACAAAATCCCACCTGGGAACCCAAAAATCCATTCTGGAAACACAAAATCCCACCTGGGAACCCAAAAATCCATCCTGGGAACCCGAAAATCCATCCTGGAAACACAAAATCCCACCTGGGAACCCAAAACTCCATCCTGGAAACGCAAAAATCCGTCCTGGAAACACAAAAATCCGTCCTGGAAACACAAAATCCCACCTGGGAACCCAAAACTCCATCCTGGGAACACAAAAATCCGTCCTGGAAACACAAAATCCCACCTGGGAACCCAAAACTCCATCCTGGGAACACAAAAATCCGTCCTGGAAACACAAAAATCCATCCTGGAAACACAAAATCTCACCTGGGAACCCAAAAATCCATCCTGGGAACCCAAAAATCCATCCTGGGAACCCAAAAATCCATCCTGGAAACACAAAATCCCACCTGGGAACCCAAAAATCCATCCTGGAAACCCAAAAATCCTTCCTGGAAACACAAAATCCCACCTGGGAACCCAAATCTCCCCCTGGGACCCCCAGATCTCCCCCTGGGAACCCCAAAATACCCCCTGGGAACCCCAAAATACCCCCTGGGACCCCTCAAATCCCCTTCAGCTGCCCCCAAATACCCCCTGGGACCCCCAAATCTCCCCCTGAGTCCCTCTCAGGAACACCTGGGACCCCAAATCTTCCCATGGGACCCCCAAAATACCCCCTGGGACCCCCAAATCTCCCCCTGAGTCCCTCTCAGGAACACCTGGGACCCCAAATCTTCCCATGGGACCCCCAAAATACCCCCTGGGACCCCCAAATCTCCCCCTGAGTCCCTCTCACGACTCTCTGGGACCCTCAAATTCCCCCTTGGACCCCTCAAACCCCCTCAAATTCCCTTTGAGTGCCCCCAAATCCCCTCTTTAACCCCTTTTGGGCATCCCCAACCCCTCCTGACCCCCCATTTTCCATGTCCCCCCCACAGGTGACGTCCCTGGGGGGGTCCCCGATCGCGGCCGTGTGGTCGGAGCGGGGCCAGGTGGAGGTGCTGGAATTGAGGGGGGCCCTGGGGGCCCTGGGCACGCAGTTTGGGGAGGGGGATTCGGGCAGGGGCCCCAAGAGCGTCCAGCAGGGAGCTCTGCCCGCCCTCGCCACCTTCAGCGGCCACATGGACGAGGGGTTCGGGCTGGACTGGAGCCCCCTGAGCCCAGGTGAGGGTTTGGGGGGGAAATTGGGGAAAATGTGAGGGGAAAATGGTGGGAAACGTGAGGGAAATGTGAGGGGAAGATGGGGGAAAACGTGAGGGGAAAATGGAGGGAAACGTGAGGGGAAAATGGGGGGAAACATGAGGGGGGAATGGTGGAAAATGCGAGGGGAAAAGGGTGGGAAATGTGAGGGGAAAATGGTGGGAAACATGAGGGAAAATGGAGGGAAATGTGAGGGGAAAATGGCGGGAAACATGAGGGGAAAATGTGAGGGGAAAATAGGTGGGAAACGTGAGGGGGGAAATGGGAAGAAACATGAGGGGAATATGGAGGGAAGTGTGAGGAGAAAAAGGTGGGAAATTTGAGGAGAAATGGGCGGAAAACGTGAGGGGAAAAAGGGTGAAAATGTGTGGGGAAAAACGGGAAACGTGAGGGGAGAAAATGGAGGAAAATGTGAGGGAGGAAGAGGGTGGGAAATGTGAGGAAAGAAAAGGGAAACTTGAGGGGAGAAAATGGAGGGAAATGTGAGGGGAAAGAGCGAGAGGGGAAAACAGGAAAACATGAGGGGAGAAAAAGGCAGGAAATGGAGGGAAGAAGTGACAGAAAACGCAAGGGAAAAAAGCAGGAAACATGAGGGACAAAATGGCAGAACACTCAAGGTGAAAAGGGCAGAAAATGTGAGAGAAGAAAAGGTGAAAAACATGAGCAGGAAGTGGCGGGTGTCACTCAAGGGGGTCCTGTGAGAAGTTTGGGGCGACCATTGGGGGGTCTTCCTAACCTGCAGTCTGGAAATTGAAGATGGAGGGAAACATTGAAATTTTGGGGTTTGTGATGTGCCCTCTGCTCTCCCCCAGGCCGGCTGCTGTCCGGGGACGTCCGCGGGCGCATCCATCGCTGGGAGCCGCGCGAGGGCGGCTGGGCCGTGGATCAGCGGCCGCTGCTCGGCCATGGCGGCAGCGTGGAGGACATCCAGTGGTCACCCAGCGAGGCCTCGGTGAGCGGGACAGACAGACGGACAGAAGGACGGACAGGCTGATCTCCTGCAGCAGAGGAGATGCTGAAACAATGGTGGAAGATGAATAGGTCGATTTTTAGCAGTGATTAATCCAATTTTTATCAATTTTTAACAGGGATTAATCCAATTTTTATCGATTTTTAGCTGGGGTTTATCCAAGGTTTATCTATTTTAGCAGTGATTAATCCAATTTTTATCAATTTTTAACAGGGATTAATCCAATTTTTATTGGTTTTTAGCAGTGATTAATCCAAGGTTTATCAATTTTTAGCAGATACTAATCCAAGGTTTATTTCAGGAGCTCTGAGGAGCCCCTACAAACCTGCTGAGGTGCCAAGGTTAAATTTAAAAGGAGGTGGAAACCTAAAGTAGATAAAATTTTACTGACAATAAGAAAAATTAAGGGATGGATACTGGGAAATGGGAGGGAAAAATGGAGGGAAATGTGAGGGGAAAATAGGCAGGAAATGTGAGGGGAAAATGGCAGGAAACGTGAGGGAAAGATGGAAGGAAATGTGAGGAGGAAATGGGAGCAAAATGTGAGGGGAAAATGGGAGAGAAATGTGAGGGGAAAGTGGAGGGAAACATGAGGGGAAAGTGGTGGAAACTGTGAAGGGAAAATGACGGAAAACGTGAGGGTGAAATGGCGGAAAACGTGAGGGGAAAATGGAGGGAAACGTGAGGGGAAAATGGAGGGAAACGTGAGGGGAAAATGGGCAGAGAACATGAGGGGAAAATGGAGGGAAACATGAGAGGAAAATGGGAGGGAAATGTGAGGTGAAAATGGGAGCAAAACGTGAGGGGAAGGTGGTCGAAAATGTGAGGGGAAAATGGAGGGAAACATGAGGGGGAAACGGGAGAGAAACATGAGGGAAAAATAGGCAGGAAACATGAGGGGAAAATGGCAGAAAACATGAGGGGAAAATGGTCGAAAATGTGAGGGGAAAATAGGCAGGAAACATGAGGGGAAAATGGTGTGAAACGTGAGGGAAAAATTGCAGAAAACTGAGGGGGAAATGGCGGAAAACATCTTTTAAAAGGAGGTGGAAGGTCAGCATATGGAGAAACACTTGGGGGGTTGACCCTTAGTCTCTTGCTAATCCCTCAGCATCACGGATGGAAAGTTCTAGATGGAGGGGATGGGATGTCGAGTGACTGGCAGAGAACCAGGATGGGGATTTGGAGATGACCTCAGCAAAGGAAAGAGATTACACAGGGAAAAATCTGGAAAAATCCTGAGATGCAAACCCAAAACTATTACAAAACACAAACCCACACCGCAGCAGGAGCAGGGAGCCCCCGAACCGCCCCGAACTCCCCCATTTCCCCCCGCAGGTGTTCATCTCGTGCTCGGCGGACGCCTCCATCCGCGTGTGGGACGTGCGGGCGCCGCCGGGCCGGGCGTGCCAGCTCAGCGTGGCCTCGGCGCACGACGGCGACGTCAACGTGCTCACCTGGAGCCGCAGGGACCCGGCGGCGCTGCTCAGCGGCGGGGACGACGGCACGCTGCGCCTCTGGGACCTCAGGAGCATCAGGGTGAGGGGACAGGGACCCCCAAACTGAGACAGGGACCCCCAGAGTGAGACAGGGACTCTGCGCCTCAGGGACCTCCAGAGCATCAGGGTGAGGGGACAGGGACCCCCAAACCGAACCAGGGACCCCCAGAGACCCCCAGAGTGAGACAGGGACTCTGTGCCTCTGGGACCTCAGGAGCATCAGGGTGAGGGGACAGGGACCCCCAGAGTGAGACAGGGACCCCCAAACTGAGACAGGGACCCCCAGAGACCCCCAGAGTGAGACAGGGACTCTGCTCCTCTGGGACCTCCGGAGCATCAGGGTGAGGGGACAGGGTGGGACAGGGACCCCCAAACCAACCCAGGGACCCCCAGAGTGAGACAGGGACCCTCAAACCGACCCAGGGACCCCCAAACCAACCCAGGGACCCTCAAACCAACCCAGGGACCCCCAGAGTGAGACAGAGACCCTGCTCCTCTGGGACCTCAGGAGCATCAGGGTGAGGGGACAGAGTGGGACAGGGACCCCCCAGAGTGAGACAGGGACCCCCAAACTGAGACAGGGACCCCCAAACCAACCCAGGGACCCCCAGAGTGAGACAGGGACCCCCTAACTGAGACAGGGACCCCCAGAGTGAGACAGAGACCCCCAGAGTGAGACAGGGACCCTGCGCCTCTGGGACCTGCGGAGCATCAGGGTGAGGGGACAGGGTGGGACAGGGACCCCCAAACCAACCCAGGGACCCCCAAACTGAGACAGGGACCCCCAGAGTGAGACAGGGACCCCCAGAGACCCCCAGAGTGAGACAGGGACTCTGCTCCTCTGGGACCTCAGGAGCATCAGGGTGAGGGGACAGGGACCCCCAAACTGAGACAGGGACCCCCAAACCAACCCAGGGACCCCCAAACTAAGACAGGGACCCCCAAACTGAGACAGGCACGCTGCGCCTCTGGGACCTCAGGAGCGTCAGGGTGAGGGGACAGAGTGGGACAGGGACCCCCAGAGTGAGACAGGGACCCCCAAACCGACCCAGGGACCCCCAGAGTGGGACAGGCACGCTGCGCCTCTGGGACCTGCGGAGCATCAGGGTGAGGGGACAGAGTGGGACAGGGACCCCCAAACTGAGACAGGGACCCTGCACCTCTGGGACCTGCGGAGCATCAGGGTGAGCAAACTGAGAGAGGGACCCCCAAACCAGGGACTCCCAAACTGAGATAGGGACCCCCAAATGGACCCAGGGACCCCCAAACCAACCCAGGGACCCCCAGAGTGAGACAGGGACCCTGCTCCTCTGGGACCTCCGGAGCATCAGGGTGAGGGGACAGAGTGGGACGGGGACCCCCCAGAGTGAGACAGGGATCCCCAAACTGAGACAGGGACCCCCAAACCAAACCAGGGACCCCCTAACTGAGACAGGCACGCTGCGCCTCTGGGACCTCAGGAGCGTCAGGGTGAGGGGACAGTGAACCCCAAACTGAGACAGGGACCCCCAAACGAAACCAGGGACCCCAAAACTGAGACAGGGACATCCCAAAGCACCCCAGGGACAGGGACCCCCCAAATCAACCCAGGGACCCCCAGAGTGGGACAGGCATGCTGCGCCTCTGGGACCCCGGAGCATCAGGGTGAGGGGACAGAGTGGGACAGGGACCCCCAGAGTGACACAGAGTGAGACCGAGACACCCCCCAAACCAACCCAGGGACTCCCAGACTGAGATAGAGACCCCCAAATGGACCCAGGGACCCCCACAGTGAGCCAGGGACCCCCAGGAATCCCCCATAGACCCCCAAACCCACTGACCCCTCCCCATTTCCCCATTTCCAGAGCAGCCCCTTGAGCGTGGCCACCCCCAAACCACCCCATAGACCCCCAAACCCCCACCCCATAACCACCCCATATACCACTAAACCACCCCCCAAATCACCCCATAAACCCCCAAAAATCACCCCCTAGACCCCCATAAACCCCCAAACCACCCCATAAACCCCCAAACCACCCCATAGACCCCCAAACCACCCTATAACCACCCCATATACCACCCAACCACCCCCAAAATCACCCCATAAACCCCCCAAAACCATCCCAAACCACCCCATAAACCCCCCAAAAACAACTGACCCCTCCCCATTTTGCCCCCTCCCCTATCCAGAGCAGCGTGGCCACCCCAAACCACTCCATAAACCCCAAAAATCACCTCCAAAGCACCCCATGGACCCCCCAAACCCACCCCAAATCACCTCATAAACCCCCAAAACCCCCCAAACCCCAGTGACCCTTCCCCATTTTGCCCCCTCCCCTGTGCAGAGCAGCCTCTTGAGCGTGGCCACCCCCAAACCACCCCATAGACCCCCAAAACCACCTCATAAAGCCCCAAAACCCCCCAAGCACCACTGACCCCTCCCCATTTTGCCCCCTCCCCAATGCAGAGCAGCCCCTCGAGCGTGGCCACCCCCAAACCACCCCATAGACCCCCAAAACCGCCCCAAACCACCCCATAGACCCCCGCAAACCACCCTACAGACCCACAAACCCACCCCAAAACCCCCCAAACCACCCCATAGACCCCCCAAAACCCCCCAAACCACCCCATAGACCCCCAAAACCGCCCCATAACCCCCCAAACCACCCCATAGACCCCCAAAACCACCTCATAAACTCTCAAAACCCCCAAAAAACCCCCAAACCACCCCCAAAATCACACCATAAAGCCCCCAAACCACCCCAATAGCCCCGAAACCACCCCATAGACCCCCCAAAACCCCCCAAACCACCCCATAGACCCCCCAAACCACCCCATAGACCCCCAAACCCACCCCAAACCACCTCATAAACCCCCCAAACCCCACTGACCCCTCCCCATTTTGCCCCCTGCCCTGCGCAGAGCAGCCCCTCGAGCGTGGCCACCCCCAAACCACCCCATAGACCCCCAAAACCACCTCATAAACCCCCGAAAACCCCCAAACCACCCCAAAACCCCCCATAGACCCCCCAAACCACCCCATAGACCCCCCAAACCACCTCATAAACCCCCAAAACCCCCCAAACCCCACTGACCCCTCCCCATTTTGCCCCCTCCTCTATCCAGAGCAGCCCCTCGAGCGTGGCCGTGTTCAAGCAGCACCGCGGCCCCATCACGTCGGTGCAGTGGCACCCGGGCGAGAGCGGCGTCCTGGCGGCCGCGGGCGAGGACGACCTGGTGACCCAGTGGGACCTGGGCGTGGAGAGAGACCCCCAGGGAATTGGGGAGGGGTCCCAGGAGGGCGAGGGCGAGGGGGGGCTCTCGGAGCTGCCGCCGCAGCTGCTGTTCCTGCACCAGGGCGAGAGGGAGGTGAAGGAGCTGCACTGGCACCCGCAGTGCCCGGGGCTGCTGCTGTGCACGGGCAGGGAGGGCATCGCTGCCTTCCGCACCATCAGCGTGTGAGGGTGAAATGTTGGGGTGAAACCAGCCAAATTTGGGGTAGAAACATCCAGAATTGGGGTAAAAACATCCATAATTGGGGTAAAAACATCCAGAATTGGGGTGGGAATGGCACCCGCAGTGCCCAGGGCTGCTGCTGTGCATGGGCAGGGACGGCATCGCTGCCTTCCGCACCATCAGCGTGTGAGGGTGAAATGTTGGGGTGAAACCAGCCAAAATTGGGGTAAAAACATCCAGAATTGGGGTAAAAACATCCAAAATTGGGGTAAAAACTTCCAAAATCGGGGTGGGAACGGCACCCGCAGTGCCCGGGGCTGCTGTGAGGGCATCGGTGTGTGACAGTAAAAATTTGGGGTGAAAACACCCAAAATTGGGGTGAAAACATCCAAAACTGGGGTCAGAACTCCTTAAAATGGAAGTGGGAACCCCTGAAGTAGAAATGGGACCCAAAAATGGGACAGGAATCCGTCTCAAAGTGGGGATGGGAAAGCTGCAAAAATGAGGATGAAACACCCCAAAAATGAGGATGCAACATCCCAAAAATGAGGATTAAATATCCCAAATCTCTGCCCCCAAATTCAGGGGGTCTGTGCCCCCCATTTTAGGGGTCTCTGTCCCCCACTCACTTTCATCATGCCCCCACATTTGGCCGATACCCCCAAACAAAACTACTCCAAAAATTAATTTTATTTTTATTATTAAAATTTAAAAAAAAACCTTTTTATTTTGACCATTCCCCATCCATATCCCCCACAGCGCAACGCTGCCAGCCTCCATTGAAACACCACCAAAACACTAAAAAAAAATTCATTTTATTTTTATTATAAATTTAAAAAAACTTTAATTTCGCGCGTTCGGCGAAGCGCGGGAAAAATCCACGTGACTCTGAAGGGAGGGGGCGTGGCCAGGGTCACGTGAGGTCGGCGCGCCACGTGAGCGCGGTGACGTCCATGGCGCCCCCTGGGGGCGGGGCCGAGCAGAGCAGCAGCGATTTGCGCACGCTCGTGCCCAGGCGCGCGGCCGCCAGCAGCGCCCCCAGCGGCTGCGCCCGGGAACTGCAGGGGCACAGCGCCACTGCGCCTGCGTGGAACAGCGAGGGGGGGCCTGCGATAGACAGGGGAGGGGGTCAGCGATAATGGGGAGGGGTCATTGGGAATAATGGGGAGGGGGTCAGCGATAATGGGGAGGGGTCATTGGGAATAATGGGGAGGGGGTCAGGGATACCCGGGGGGTCATTAGGAATAATGGGGAGGGGGTCAGGGATAATGGGGAGGGGTCATTGGGAATAATGGGGAGGGGGTCAGGGATACTCAGGGGTCAACAGGAGTAATGGGGAGGGGGCTGGGATACCAAGGGGGGTCATTAGGTATAATGGGGAGGGGGCTGGGATACCAAGGGGGGTCATTAGGTATAATGGGGAGAGGGTCAGGCATAATGGGGAGGAGGCTGGGATAATGGGGAGGGGGATCAGAGATACCAAGGGGGGGTCAGCAATAAAGGGGAGGGGGATTAGAAATACCAAAGGGGGGTCAGGGATAATGGGGAGGGGGCTGGGATACCTAAGGGTCATTAGAAATAAGGGGGAGGGGGCCAGGGAAACCTGGGGATCATTAGGAATAAATAATGGGAAGGGGGCTGGGATAATGGGGAGGGGGCTAGGATACCCAGGGGGTCATTAGGAATAATGGGGAGGGGTCAGGGATAATGGGGAGGGGGATCAGAGATACCAAGGGGGGGTCAGGGATAATGGGGAGGGGGCTGGGATACCAAGGGGGGTCATTAGGTATAATGGGGAGGGGGATCAGAGATACCTGGGAGTCATTAGGAATAATGGGGAGGGGGCTGGGATAATGGGGAGGGGGTCGGAGATACCAAGGGGGGGTCAGGGATAATGGGGAGGGGGCTGGGATACCTAAGGGTCATTAGAAATAATGGGGAGGGGGTCAGGGATACTCAGGGGTCAACAGGAGTAATGGGGAGGGAGATCACAGATACCTGGGGGTCAACAGGAATAATGGGGAGGGGGCTGGGATAATGGGGAGGGGGTCAGGGATAATGGGGAGGGGGCTGGGATACCAAGGGGTGGTCAGGAATATTGGGGAGGGGGCTGGGGCCTACAGGAGGGGGTCAGGAATAAAGGAGAAGGGTCTGGGACCCTCAAGGGGGGGGTCAGGAATATTGGGGAGGGGTCTTGGGACACCCAAAGTGGGGTCAGGAATATTGGGGAGGGGTCTGGGACCCTCAAGGGGGGGTCAGGAATAAAGGGGAGGGGTCTTGGGACACCCAAGGTGGGGTCAGGAATATTGGGGAGGGGTCTGAGACCCTCAAGGGGAGGGGTCAGCAATAAAGGGGAGGGGTCTGGGACCCCCTCGAGGGTGGGGTCAGGAATAAAGGGGCAGGGTCTGAGACCCCTGGGAGGAGCTAAAAAAATAAAGGGGCGGGGTCTCATCGCGCCCCGCCCCCTTACCGGGGTACACCAGGAAGTCGCCCCCGAATTTCCCGCCGGGGGTCACGTGCAGGCCCCGCCCCCAGAGCTCGCGGAAAACCCGGAAGCGCCGCTCGGAGGGGGGGGAGGGGCGGGACGGCTCTGAGGGGGGGGGAGGGGAGAAAAGGGGGAGGAGTCAGCGCGGGTCTGACCACGCCCCCAAACCCCGCCCACTGCCCCTCCCCCACCTGGCGGGGGCTCCTCGGATTCCGCTTCGGCCTCGTCAACCTGAGGGGGGGGAGGGGAGGCTCAGGGGGGGCTCCGAGCGCCCCCCACCCCAAATTCCCCCCTCCCCCACTCCGGTACCGGCTCCACGGTGGCTCCGCCGCTCTCCCGGAGCGCCCGCGCCTCCTCCGGACTCAGCTCCAGCGGCAGCCGCGGCCCCGCCGATCCCGCTCCGGCGCGGCCCCGGCGCGGGGGGGTCCCGACCAGCGCCCCCCACACGCGGTGCCGCTCCCGCAGCGCCCGCGCCGCGCTTGGGGCCCACACCAGGAACCGCCCGCGGTGCCGCCGCACTCGGGGCCGCTCCGTGAGGGGGCTCGGGAGGGTCCCGGCGGTCTCTGAGCCCTCCCCGCCCTCGCAGACCCCCGGGACCCCCTCAGGCCCCGCCGCCATTTTGCCCCCGCCTTCCCGGAAACGGCCCTGAGCTCTTCCGGAAGTGTCCCCGTGAATCCCGGCGGTTTTAAAGCGGCGATGCCGCGTGGGCCCCCACCGCGACCGGTAAAAAACTATGCGAGAGACTCAGCCCCTTTTAAGAGCGGCCCTTAAAGGGGTAGAGCGGTTTAAAGGGACAGAGCCCCTTTAAATGCCGCCATTGCGGGTCCCACCACCCTTAAAGGGCCAGACCCCTTTAAAAAGCGTCTTAAAAGGGCGTGCGCTCCGTGTGTGAGGCCCACTCCTCTTAAAGGGCCAGACCCCTTTAAAATCCCCTCCACGGTGGTTCCCACCCCCTTTAAAGGGCCAGACACCCCTTCACAGGCCCCTCCCCCTCTCTTAAAGGACCAGATCCTCCTACAGGACCCACCCAATTGGCTCCGCCCCCCCTTTAAACCTCGACACCCCAAAATCTGCACATGGGGCTCCCCTATACTAACACGGTCACGCCCATTAGGGGGCGGGGTTTAAATGACCACGCCCACAACGAATCAGTTTATGGGCGTGGTTTGATGTGTAGGTTGCGGTTTGTGGGCGTGGCTTGCCCAGACTCCGCCCCCTCCGCCCCCGCTCGGAGCCCGCGGAGCCGCGCAGGGGCCTCGGGGGGGCCCGGGGCGGGTTCGGGGGGTCCCGGGCGGTTCTGGGGGGCTCCGAGGGGTCCCCGGAGGGTCCCGGAGCCGCCGCCATGAACCGAGAGGAGCTGACGTACCTGGGCGTGCTGCTGGGCTCCATCCCCGTGGGCTTCGTGCTCAAGGAGCGCGGTGAGGGGGAACCAGGCGGCTCCTGAGGGAATTTGGAGGGGTTGTGAGGGGAATCTTGAGGGGTTTAGGGGGTTCCTGAGGGATTTTGGGGGGTTCTGAGGGGAATCTGGGGAGTCCTGAGGGGTTTTGGGGGGGTTCTGAGGGAATTTGGAGGGGTTGTGAGAGGAATCTTGAGGGATTTTGGGGTTCCCGAGGGGTTTCTGAGGGATTAAGGGAGGCTCTGAGGGGTTTCTGAGGGATTTTGGGGGGTCGCGAGGGGTTTCTGAAGGATTAAGGGAGGTTCTGAGGGGTTTATGAGGGATTAAGGGGGGTTCTGAGGGATTTTGGGGTGTTCTGAGGGAATTTGGAGGGGTTTTGAGGAAAATCTTGAAGGATTTTGGGGGATTCTGAGGGGGTCTGGGGGGTCCTGTGGGGTTTAGGGCGGTTCTGAGGCGATTTGGGGAACCTGCGAGATTTTGGGGGAGTCCTGAGGAGTTTGGGGGGGTTCTGAGGGCTTTTCGGGGGAATCTTGGGGGTTTTTTGGGGAATTCTGAGGGATTAACGGGGGTTCTGAGGTAATTTGGGGGGTCCTGAGGGAACCAGGAGCGGTTCTGATGGGAATCTTGAGATATTTTGGGAGGTTCTGAGGGGTTTTGGGGGATTAAAGGGAGTTCTGAGGGGTTTTGGGGAGTCCTGAGGGATTTTGGGGGGTTCTGAAGGGTTCCGGGGAGTCCTGAAGGAATTCAGAGCGGTTTTGAGGGGAATTCTGTGGGATTAAGGCGGGTTCTGAGGAGATTTGTGGGGTCCTGAGGGGTTTTGGGGGCGTTCTGATTTTTTGGTGCATTTTTGGGTTGTTTTGGGTGAATTTTGGGGTATTTCGAAGGGTTTTTTTGGTACATTTTGGGTTGTTTTGGGTGAATTTTGGGGTATTCTGAAGGGGTTTTTTGGTACGTTTTGGGTTGTTTTGAGTGAATTTTGGGGTATTTCGAAGGGGGTTTTTGGTACATTTTGGGTTGTTTTGGGTGAATTTTGGGGTATTTTGAAGGGGTTTTTGGTGCATTTTTGGGTTGTTTTGGGTGAATTTTGGGGTATTTTGAAGGGGTTTTTTGTACATTTTGGGTGAATTTTGGGGTTCCCCCCCAGGCCCGCGCTGGCGCCAGTTCGGGGGGGCGGCGGTGGGGGCGGGGCTGGCGCTGCTCACCTGCGGGCCGCACCTGCTGCACTCGCTGGGCACCGTGCTGGGCACCTGGGCCATCCTCACCTGCCTGCCCAGGTAACACGGGGGGGGGGGGAACTGCCACATTTGGGGGGTCCCAGGTTCGTTTTGGGGGGTTCTGAGACCATTTAGGAGTTCCCAGGTGCATTTTGGGGCAGGTCCTGACCCATTTTGGGCGTCCTGGAACCATTTTGGGGGGTCCCTGAGCAGTTCTGGGAAGGGTCTTGAGACCTTTTGGGAGGTCCTGGAATCATTTGGGGGGGTCCCTGACCCATTTTGGGGGGTCCTGGAACTGTTGGGGGGGGGTCCCTGACCCATTTTGGGGGTCCTGGAATTGTTGGGGTGTCCCTGACCCATTTTGGGGGGGTCCTGGGACATTTGGGGGGTCCTGGAACCGTTTGGGGAGTCCTAAAGCCTTTGGTGGGGGGGGGCAGGTTCATTTTGGGGGGTCCCTGACCCATTTTGGGGGTCCCAGCTGCATTTTAGGGGGATCCTGAAACCATTTGGGAGGTCCTTCACTCATTTTGGGGGTCCCTGACCCCACTTTGGGTGTCCCAATTCCATTTTGGGTGTCGCAATTCCATTTTGGGGGTCCCTGACCCATTTTGGGTGTCCCAATTCCATTTTGGGGGTCCCTGACCCATTTTGGGTGCCCAATTCCATTTTGGGGTTCCCTGACCCCATTTTGGGGGTGTCCCGAGCGTTTCCTCCCCTCCCCCCCCAGTTCTGGGGCTCATTACGACACCCGAGCTCGTTATTGCTTAATTAGGGCCAGGGTAACGAGGGGGGGGGGGGTAAAAATTCCCTGGGAGGGGGAGGGGAAAATTTGGGGGGCTCAGAGACATTTTGGGACCCCCCCCCCCAAATTTGGGGATTTTGGGACCTCCTAAATTCTTTATGGGGGAAGGAGGAATTTTGGGGGCTCAGAGACATTTTGGGACCCCCAAATTTGGGGGTTCAGAGACATTTTGGGACCCCATCCCCAAATTTGGGGTTCAGAGACATTTTGGGACCCCCAAATTTGGGGTTCAGCAACATTTTGGGACCCCCCCCTTCCAAATTTGGGGTTCAGCGACATTTTGGGCCCCCCCCAAATTCTGGGGTCTCAAAGACATTCTGTGACCCCCCCCCCCCAATTTCTCCACTTTGGGGATAATTTGGGGAGGGGGTTTAAAGCCCCGGGGGGGATTTTTGGGGAGGGGGGAGATTTAAAGCCCCGGGGGGGTTTTTGGGGAGCCCCAAATTCACCAGGGACCCCCCAAACCCCCCCCAGGCGCTCGGGGGGCGCCGCCCTGCTCTGGGTTTTGGGGTACCTGCTCTTCTTCCGCACCCCCTGGGTCTGGGGGCTGCCCGAGCCCCCCCCCTACGCCAACGCCCTGCAGCTGCTGGTCACCCTCAAGGTGAGATGGGGGCGTTTGGGGGGTCCTGGGGGAATTTGGGGGGGTCCTGAGGGGTTTTGGGGGGTCCTGGGGGATTTTGGGGGGGTCCTGAGGGATGTTTGGGGAGTTATGGGGGGTCCTGGAGGGATTTGGGGGTGGTTTGGGGGGATTTTGGGGGGTCCTGAGGGAATTTAGGGGGTCCTGGGGGTAAATTGGGGGGCATTTAGGGGATTCTGGGGGGATTTGGGGGTCCTGAGGGGGGATTTGAGGGGTCCTGGGTGGGATTTAGGGGTGGTTTGGGGGGTCCTGAGGGGGTTTGGGGGGTCCTGGAGGGGATTTTGGGGAGTTATGGGGGGGTCTGGGGGGGTCCTGAGGGGGTTTGGGACAAATTTGGGGGGTTCTGGGGGGTTTCAGGCAGTCCTGTGGGGGTTTGGGGGGGAGTTTGGGGGTCCTGGAGGGATTTGGGGGTGGTTTGGGGGGATTTTGGGGGGTCCTGAGGGGGTTTGGGGGGTCCTGGGGGTAAATTGGGGGGCATTTGGGGGATTCTGGGGGGATTTGGGGGTCCTGAGGGGGGTTTGGGGGGTCCTGGGTGGGATTTGGGGGGGTCCTGAGGGGGTTTCAGGGGGTCCTGGGGGGGATTTTGGGGTATCCTGGGGGAATTTTTTGGAGGTCTTGGGTTGATTTTGGGAGCCCTGGGGATGTTTTAGGGTCATTTGAGGGGGTTCAGGGGAGATTTTGGGGATCTGGAAGTGATTTTGGGGGTTCGGGGGGAGTTTTGTGATGATTTTGGGGTGATTTTGGGGTGATCTGGGAGTCCCCATTGTACAAACGCTGCTGAGCCAGCAGGGGGCGCTGAGCGTCCCAAGGGGGCGTGGCTTGTGCTGCGCCACGCCCATATATGGAAAAACAGGCGTGGCCTGACTGTGGCCCCGCCCCCAGATGGCCAGCCTGGCCAGTGACGTGCAGGAGCTGCGGGAGGCGGAGCTGAAGGGGGTGACGTCAGAGGAGACGCGGCTGCTGATTGGCTCGCTGAGGCGCGTGCCGAGTTTGATTGACATCCTGTGCTACAGCTACTGCTACCTGGGGCTGCTGACAGGTGGGGGCGGGGCCTAAAGGGGGCGGGGCCTAAAGGGGGCGGGGCCAAGGGACACCTGGGTGGGGTTTGGGGGGGTCACTGAGGGGATTTTGGGGGTCCCTGAGGGGATTTTGGGGTTTCTCAGAGGAAATTTTGGGGGAGGTCCCTGAGGGGATTTTGGGGGAATTTTGGGGTTTCTCAGAGAGAATTTGGGGGGGAGATTTTGGGATTTCCCTGAGGGAATTTTGGCGGGGGGTCCCTGAGGAGATTATTGGGGAATTCTGGGGGGAGGTCCCAGAATTAATTTTGGGGGGTCCCAGAGGGAATTTTGGGGGGGGTCCCTGAGAGGATTTTGGGAGGATTTTGGGAGTTTCCCTGAGGGAATTTTGGGGGGTACTCTGTACTCTGAGGAGATTTTGGGGGGAATTTTGGGGTTTCCCAGAGGGAATTTTGGGGGAATATGGGGGGAGGGGGTTCAGAGGGAATTCTGGGGGGAATTTGGGGGGTCCCAGAGGGAATTTTGGGGGAATATGGGGGGGGTGTTCAGAGGGAATTTTGGGGGGGTCCCTGAGGGAATTTTGGGGTTTTCCAGAGGGAATTTTGGGGGAATATGGGAGGGGGCGTTCAGAGGGAATTCTGGGGGTAATTTGGGGGGTCCCTGAGGGAATTTTGGGGTTTTCCAGAGGGAATTTTGGGGGAATTTGGGAGGGTGTTCAGAGGGAATCTGGGAGGAATTTTTGGAGCGTCCAAGAGGAGATTTTGGGGAAGTCCTAGAGGAGATCTGGGAGGATTTTGGAGTCCCGGTGGGGATTTTGGAGGACCCAAGAAGAATTTTTATCATCTTCCACCCAAATTTTGGGGGGGTTCCGGGGATTTGTCTACAGATTTGGGCTTTCTCGGGTGTCACCCGTGCGTCCCCCCCGTCCCCGCAGGTCCCTTCTACCGCCTGGGCACGTACCTGGACTGGGTGTGGGGTCCCCCCGGTCCCCCCGCGCTGCGCCGGCTGCTGTCCCACGTGCGCTGGGCGCCCGCCCTGGGGGTCCTGGGGGTCCTGGTGGGCCGGGCCTGGCCGGCCAGGGCGGTCCTGGATCCCCAGTTCGGCGCCCGGCCCTGGGGCGCGCGGCTGGCGCTGATGGTGCCCGTGTTCCTGGCGCTGCGGCTGCGCCTCTACGTGGGCTGGCTGTGCGCCGAGGGCGGCTGCGTCAGCGCGGGCATGGGGGCGTACCCCAAAACGGCACGGGCCAGACCGGGACAGGGACCTACGGTGATATGGGAGAGACCCAAAACGTGAGTGACACCTTGGGGTACAGGGGCTGTGGGGCTGGGGGTGCACCCCAAAACAGCACGGGCCAGACCGGGACAGGGACCCACGGTGACCTGGGAGAGACCCAAAACGTGAGTGACACCTTTGGGGTACAGCGACATCATTGGGGTACAGGGACATTGGGGTACAGGGGCTGTGGGGCTGGGGGCGTACCCCAAAACTGCCAGGGCTAAACCGGGACAGGGACCCACGGTGACGTGGGAGAGACCCAAAACGTGAGTGACACCTTTGGGGTACAGGGGCATCATTGGGGTACAGGGACATTGGGGCTGTGGGGCTGGGGGCGTACCCCAAAACTGCCAGGGCTAAACCGGGACAGGGACCCACGGTGACGTGGGAGAGACCCAAAACGTGAGTGACACCTTTGGGGTGCAGGGATATGGATATCTGGGGACATCATTGGGGTACAGGGACATTGGGGCTGTGGGGCTGGGGGCGTACCCCAAAATGGCACGGGCTAAACCAGGACAGGGACCCACGGTGACATGGGAGAGACCCAAAACGTGAGTGACACCTTGGGGTACAGGGACATCAATGGGGACATCACTGGGGTACAGTGACATCATTGGGGTACAGGGACATTGGGGCTGTGGGGTGGGGGCGTACCTCAAAACTGCCAGGGCCAGACCGGGACAGGGACCTACAGTGACATGGAAGAGACCCAAAATGTGAGCGACACCTTTGGGGTACAGGGACATCAATGGGGACATCACTGGGGTACAGTGACACTTTTGGGGTACAGGGACATGGGGTACAGGGGCTGTGGGTGTACCCCAAAACGGCACGGGCCAGACCGGGACAGGGACCCACGGTGAGCTGGGAGAGACCCAAAACGTGAGTGACACCTTGGGGTACAGGGATATGGATATCTGGGGACATCACTGGGGTACAGTGACACCATTGGGGTACAGGGACTGTGGGGCTGTGGGGCTGGGGGCGTACCCCAAAACGGCACGGGCTAAACCAGGACAGGGACCCACGGTGACGTGGGAGAGACCCAAAACGTGAGTGACACCTTGGGGTGCAGGGATATGGGGTACAGGGACATGGATGTCTGTGGGGCTGTGTGAGCGTGGCCATGGGGGCGTACCCCAAAACTGCCAGGGTCAGACCAGGACAGAGACCCACGGTGACCTGGGAGAGACCCAAAACGTGAGTGACACCACTGGGGACACCATTGGGGTACAGGGACATGGATGTCTGTGGGGCTGGGGGCGTACCCCAAAACTGCCAGGGCCAGACCAGGACAGGGACCCACCGTGAGCTGGGAGAGACCCAAAACGTGAGTGACACCTTGGGGTACAGGGACATCAATGGGGACATCACTGGGGTACAGGGACATCATTGGGGTACAGGGACATTATTGGGGTACAGGGATGTGGATATCTGTGGGGCTGTGTGAGCACGGGCATGGGGGCGTACCCCAAAACGGCACGGACCAAACCGGGACAGGGACCCACGGTGACCTGGGAGAGACCCAGAACGTGAGTGACACCACTGGGGACATCAATGGGGCTGTGGGGCTGGGGGCGTACTCCAAAATGGCACGGGCCAGACCGGGACAGGGACCCACGGTGACCTGGGAGAGACCCAAACCGTGAGTGACACCTTGGGGTACAGGGACATCAATGGGGACATCATTGAGGTACAGTGACATCATTGGGGTACAGGGACATGGGGTACAGGGGCTGTGGGGCAGGGGCGTACCCCAAAACTGCCAGGGCCAGACCGGGACAGGGACCCACGGTGACCTGGGAGAGACCCAAACCGTGAGTGACACCTTGGGGTACAGGGACATCAATGGGGACATCATTGGGGTACAGTGACACTTCTGGGGTACAGGGACATCATTGGGGTACAGGGACATTGGGGCTGTGGGGCTGGGGGCGTACCCCAAAACTGCCAGGGCCAGACCGGGACAGGGACCCACGGTGAGCTGGGAGAGACCCAAAACGTGAGTGACACCACTGGGGTACAGGGACATCAATGGGGTACAGTGACACTTTTGGGGTACAGGGACATGGGGTACAGGGGCTGTGGGTGTACCCCAAAACGGCACGGGCCAGACCAGGACAGAGACCCACGGTGACCTGGGAGAGACCCAAAACGTGAGTGACACCACTGGGGACACCATTGGGGATATTGGGGTACCAGGACATTGGAGCACAGAGTGTGGGGTCCCTGAGTGTCACCTGAGTGTCCCCAAACGTCACCTGAGTGTACCTGGGTGTCCCACCTGTGCCAGGTGTGCCGATATCCCCAATAATCAATGGGATTTCGAGTCCATCCACACCATAGGGCAGGAACTGGGGGGATCCCTGAGCATCACCTGAGTGTCCCCAGGTGTCACCTGAGAGTCACCTGTGTGTCCCTGAGTGTCCCCAAGTGTCACCTGAGCGTCTCAGTTGTGTCTCACCTGTGCCAGGTGTGCCAATATCCCCGCTGACCAATGGGATTCTGACACCACCCACACTCTGGGGCAGGGACTGGGGGGGTCCCTGAGTGTCCCCAGGTGTCACCTGAGTGTCCCCACGTGTCACCTGAGAGTCACCTGAGTGTCCTGAGGTGTCACCTGGGTGTCCCTGAGTGTCCCCAGGTGTCACCTGGGTGTCTCACCTGTGCCAGGCGTGCCGATATCCCCAATAACCAATGGGATTTTGAGTCCATCCGCACCGTGGGCCAGGGGCTGGAGGGGTCCCTGAGTGTCCCTGAGCATCACCTGAGTGTCCCCACGTGTCACCTGCGTGTCCCTCAGTGTCCCCAAGTGTCCCCCTCGTGTCTCACCTGTGCCAGTTGTGCCGATATCCCCAATAATGGGATTTTGAGTCCATCCGCACCGTGGGGCACAGAGTGGGGGTCCCTGAGTGTCCCCAAGTGTCACCTGAGTGTCCCCATGTGTCACCTGCGTGACCCTCAGTGTCCCCAAGTGTCCCCCGTGCGTCTCACCTGTGCCAGGTGTGCCAATATCCCCGATAACCAATGGGATTTTGAGTCCATCCGCACCATGGGGCAGGGGCTGGGGGGGTCCCTGAGCATCACCTGAGTGTCCCCACGTGTCACCTGGGTGTCTCACCTGTGCCAGGTGTGCCGATATCCCCAATAACCAATGGGATTTTGAGTCCATCCGCACCGTGGGGCAGGGACTGGAGGGGCCCCTGAATGTCTCTGACCATCACCTGAGTGTCCCCAGGTGTCACCTGCGTGTCCCTCAGTGTCCCCAAGTGTCCCCCGTGTGTCTCACCTGTGCCAGGTGTGCCGACATCCCCGCTGACCAATGGGATTTCGAGTCCATCCGCACCGTGGATCCCTGGGGCACCGAGGTCGGGCGGCGCTTCCGGGGCGGCCTCAGGCGCTGGAACATGACGGTGCAATGGTGGCTGGCGGCGTACGTGCACCGACGGGGACCGCGCCGGTACCCCGTCCTCAGGTACTGGGAGCACTGGGAGAAGGATTGAGATGGAGATTGGAGCACTGGGAGCACTGGGATGGCACTGGGAGCACTGGGAGGGCACTGGGAGGGACTGGGAGAAGGATTGAGATGGAGATTGGAGCACTGGGAGGGCACTGGGAGGGCACTGGGATGGCACTGGGATGGGCAGTGGGAGCACTGGGAGCACTGGGATGGGCAGTGGGAGCACTGGGATGGGCACTGGGATGGGCACTGGGATGGCACTGGGAGCACTGGGATGGACACTGGGGGCACTGGGAGGGACTGGGAGAAGGATTGAGATGGAGATTGGGGGCACTGGGAGCACTGGGAGGGCACTGGGATGGGCACTGGGAGCACTGGGGGCACTGGGAGCACTGGGAGAAGGATTGAGATGGAGATTGGGGCACTGGGAGCACTGGGAGAGCACTGGGATGGGCACTGGGAGGTCACTGGGAGCACTGGGAGAAGGATTGAGATGGAGATTGGAGCACTGGGAGCACTGGGAGGGCACTGGGAGGGCACTGGGATGGCACTGGGAGGGCACTGGGAGCACTGGGATGGGCACTGGGAGAAGGATTGAGATGGAGATTGGAGCACTGGGAGCACTGGGATGGACACTGGGAGGGCACTGGGAGCACTGGGATGGGCACTGGGATGGGCACTGGGAGCACTGGGAGGGCACTGGGAGCACTGGGAGAAGGATTGAGATGGAGATTGGGGCACTGGGAGGGCACTGGGAGGGCACTGGGATGGCACTGGGATGGCACTGGGATGGGCACTGGGAGCACTGGGAGAAGGATTGAGATGGAGATTGGGGCACTGGGAGGGACTGGGAGGGCACTGGGAGCACTGGGAGGGCACTGGGAGGGCACTGGGAGGGCACTGGGAGAAGGATTGAGATGGAGATTGGGGCACTGGGAGGGCACTGGGAGCACTGGGAGGGCACTGGGAGCACTGGGATGGACACTGGGGGCACTGGGAGGGACTGGGAGAAGGATTGAGATGGAGATTGGGGGCACTGGGAGCACTGGGAGGGCACTGGGAGCACTGGGAGAAGGATTGAGATGGAGATTGGGGCACTGGGGGCACTGGGAGCACTGGGATGGCACTGGGAGGGCACTGGGAGCACTGGGAGGGCACTGGGATGGGCAGTGGGATGGGCAGTGGGATGGGCAGTGGGAGCACTGGGAGAAGGATTGAGATGGAGATTGGGGGCACTGGGAGCACTGGGAGGGCACTGGGATGGCACTGGGAGCACTGGGATGAGCACTGGGAGGGCACTGGGATGGGCACTGGGAGGGCACTGGGAGTACTGGGAGAAGGATTGAGATGGAGATTGGAGCACTGGGAGCACTGGGAGGGCACTGGGAGCACTGGGATGGGCACTGGGAGGGCACTGGGAGCACTGGGAGAAGGATTGAGATGGAGATTGGGGCACTGGGAGCACTGGGATGGGCACTGGGAGGGCACTGGGAGAAGGATTGAGATGGAGATTGGAGCACTGGGAGGGCACTGGGATGGGCACTGGGGGCACTGGGAGCACTGGGAGGGCACTGGGAGCACTGGGAGAAGGATTGAGATGGAGATTGGGGCACTGGGAGCACTGGGATGAGCACTGGGATGGCACTGGGAGCACTGGGAGGGCACTGGGAGGGCACTGGGAGGGACTGGGAGGGCACTGGGAGGGACTGGGAGAAGGATTGAGATGGAGATTGGAGCACTGGGAGCACTGGGATGGCACTGGGATGGGCACTGGGATGGGCACTGGGATGGGCACTGGGGGCACTGGGAGGGCACTGGGAGTACTGGGAGAAGGATTGAGATGGAGATTGGGGGCACTGGGAGCACTGGGATGGGCACTGGGAGCACTGGGAGAAGGATTGAGATGGAGATTGGAGCACTGGGAGCACTGGGAGGGCACTGGGATGGCACTGGGATGGGCAGTGGGAGCACTGGGAGCACTGGGAGCACTGGGATGGCACTGGGTGGGACTGGGAGAAGGATTGAGATGGAGATTGGGGCACTTGGAGGGCACTGGGAGCACTGGGATGGCACTGGGATGGACACTGGGATGGCACTGGGAGCACTGGGATGGACACTGGGGGCACTGGGAGGGACTGGGAGAAGGATTGAGAGGGAGATTGGGGCACTGGGAGCACTGGGAGAGCACTGGGATGGGCACTGGGAGCACTGGGATGGGCACTGGGAGCACTGGGATGGGCACTGGGAGAAGGATTGAGATGGAGATTGGGGCACTGGGAGCACTGGGATGAGCACTGGGAGGGCACTGGGAGCACTGGGATGGACAGTGGGAGCACTGGGAGGGCACTGGGAGGGACTGGGAGAAAGATTGAGATGGAGATTGGGGCACTGGGAGCACTGGGAGGGCACTGGGATGGCACTGGGAGGGCACTGGGAGCACTGGGAGAAGGATTGAGATGGAGATCGGGGCACTGGGGGCTGAATTTTAGTGGGTGTAAACAGAATTTTGCGGGTATAAATTGAATTTTGGGGGGTGTAAATTGAATTTTGGGGATGTAAATTGAACTTTCTGTGGTGCAGGCTGGATTTTGAGGGGTATAAATTCAATTTTGGGTGCTTGGGTTGGACTTTGAGAAGCACAGCCTCAGTTTTGGTGTGGATGTGCTGGATTTGGGAGGCACAAAGGGAATTTTGGGGTGCTTGAACTGGACTTTGAGAAGCACACACTGAATTTTGGGTTTGTAAATTCAACTTTTTGTGGACCAAGCTGGACTTTGGGGGACACAAAGTGAATTTTGGGTGTGTAAATTGAACTTTATGTGGAGCAGGCTGAATTTCAAGGGGTAGAAATTCAATTTTGAGTGCTTAGGTTGGACTTTAAGAGGCACAAATTAATTTTGAGTGTGGAGCAGACTGGACTTTGGGGGACATAAACTCAATTTTGGGCTGGATGTGCTGAATTTGAGAGTCACAAAGTGAATTTTGGGTGCTTGGGCTGGACTTTGGGGAACATAAACTGAATTTTGGGTGTGGAAATTGAATTTTGTGGAGCAGGCTGGACTTTGAGGGGCATAAATTCCATTTTGGGTGCTTAGGCTGAACTTTGAGAGTCACAAAGTGAATTTTGGGGTACTTGTGCTGAGTTTGGGAGGCACAAACTCAGTTTTGAGGTGCTTGTGCTGCACTTGCCACCACCTAAACCCCATCCCAGTTCCTTCAACCCCAATTTTAACCCATCCAAAAATCCCTTTAAACCTTCCCCACCCCTCCCTAACGCCATTTTTTATTTTTTCACCCCAAACCAGGAACGCCTGGACCATGCTGGTCTCAGCCTACTGGCACGGGCTGCACGGGGGGCAGTACCTGTCCTTCCTCACCGTGCCCCTGTGGCTGGCGGCCGAGGCTGCGGCTGAGGGGGCCCTGTCGGGATATTTCGGGGTCCCCCTGGACAATCTGGGGGGCTGGAAGGGCTCGGCGCTGAGGGGGCTGCAATGGTTCCTCAAAATGAGAGCGTTCGAGTACCTGAGCATGGGGTTCGTGCTGAGGGAAGCGGCGGCCACGCTGCGCTTCTGGGCCTCGGTGCATTTCTGCCTCCATCTTGTGCCGCTCCTCATCCTCCTCACGGCGGCGGCGGCGGGAAAAGGGCGGGAAAAGGGGAGGGGAAAAGGGCGGGAAGAGCGTGAGGGAGAGGGGGGGGCGGGGGAGGCGCAGGTGAGGAGGAGGAGGGAGCGCTGTGAGGGGGAGGGGGGGGATCCCCTAAATCTTAAAAATGAGGGGGGAAACCCCCTAAATCCTAAAGGTCATGAGGGGGGAGATCCCCTAAATCTTAAAAATGAGGGGGGATATTCCCTAAATCCTAAAACTGATGAGGGATGGGATAGCCCGAACCCCGAAGGTCATGAGGGGGGAGATCCCCTAAATCCTAAAGGTCATGAGGGGGGAGATCCCCTAAATCTTAAAAATGAAGGGGGAAACCTCCTAAATCTTAAAATTCATGAGGGTGGAGATCCCCTAAATCCTAAAATTGAGGAAGGATGGGACCCCCTCAACCCCAAAGGTCATGAGGGGGGAGACCCCCTAAATCTTAAAATGCAGGGGGAAAAACCCCTAAATCCTAAAATTTACGAAGGATGGGACCCCCTGAACCCCAAAATTCAGGGGGGAAAATCCCCAAGTCCTAAAATTGATGAGGGACAGGACTCCCTGAACCCCAAAATTCAGGAGGGTGGGGATCCCATGAATCCCAGGGAGGAGCCCCCAGCCCCCAAATCCCAGGAGCTGAGGAAGAGGAGGGACCCCGAGGGTCGGGGTGGGGATGAACCCCAATAACCAGAGCTCGGGGGGACCCCAAAAAACTTTGGGGTGAGGATGAGGATGAAGCACCCCAATACTCAGGTCAAGGGGAGAAAAACCCCAATGGAAAATGGGGGAGAGAAAAGCCCTGAACCCCCAAATCCAAAATGGGGGAGCTCCGATAGCCCCAAATCAGGGGGACCCCCAGGTGAGGAAGAGAAGGGACCCCAATAATGAGAATTTAGAGGGGACTTCCCACTCCTCTGAACCCCAAAACCCAGAAAGGGGGGCCTGGGGAGGGATTTGGGGGTGTTGGGGGCTGCGGGCACCCCCCGGGGGGGTTTTTTAGGGGGGTGGGAGTGGGGGGCTCTGATTTTGGAAGGGGCCCCCCAAAATGGAGACCAATAAAAGCCTTGAGTGACATCCCTGGTGTGTTTGGTGTTTGTGAGGACCCCAAAACTGAGTGAAACTACCCCAAAAGTGACCCCAAAGCCCTAAGATTGAATAAAATATATCTAAAATGGAGCCGAACACCAAGAATTGATCTAAATCCCTCTGAACTGACCTGATGCTGCAGGACTGCTGAGGCCCTGAAGTCCATCTTTGAGGGAAATGAGGCAAATCTGGGGGTAAATCCTTGAAATATGGAAAGAACTCGGGCCAGGACTTCCCAAGGGGGTTTTGAGGGCTCCCAGAGTGGTTTTAGGTTTATTTTTGGGGCTTCCGAGGGAATTTGGTGTTTCTTTGGGGGAGGTTTCAGGGATGCCCCCGCCTCCCCTCACGCTTCAAAATGGCAGCACTCTCACAGTGCGAGAAGGCGGGAAACCCTCACTTCCGGCCTTGCCCCTTTAAGGCAGACGGGTGAGCCAATCAGAGGCGGGAAGAGGGCGGGACTACATCGCTCGACAAATCAGAGAGCGAAAACGGGGCGGAGCGAGGTGACTGGGCGAATGAGAGAGCGGGATAAGGGCGGAGCGACAGGGGCTCGACCAATCAGTACGGAGAGGGCGGAAGAGAAGGCGGTGCGGCCGCGTTGCATCAGAGCCGCGGCCTGGTCCCGCTCCCGGCCCCGCCGCCGCCGCCGCCGCCATGAACATCCTTCCGAAGAAGTCGTGGCATGTCCGGAACAAGGACAATGTGGCGCGGGTGCGGCGGGACGAGGCGGCGGCCGAAGTGGAGCGGAGGAAACGAGACGCGCGCGCGCTGCGAGCAGAGCAGGAGGCAAGTGCTGATGGAAGAGGGGGGGTGGTAGGGAGGGGAAGGGGGGCGGGGGCCGAATAGCTGAGAACCAATCACCATGAGCGGCTTTGAATATATTATAAGTAAGGGGCGTGGCTTAGCGTGATTGGCGTACACCATTTCTGTTCACGGGGGGGGGGGATGGACTGAGCTAAAAAAGTTTTTTGGAGAGGGGCAAAATAAATTCGGGGGCGTAAAATAATTTCGGGAGGGGGCAAAATAAACGGGGGGAAGTTTAAGAAACGTCTGTGGGATCAGATTTGGGGGGTACAATCACCCGGGAGGGGGTACATTTTGGCGGGGTTGGGGGGGGAAAGGCTGTGTGGGGAGTGGGATATTGGGGGGAGGAATTTGGGATGGGGGAGGAATTTTGGGGGTCCCTGACCCCCCCTTTGCCCCCTCCCAGGTTCGCACCGAGCTCCTGAGGAAGCGGGCGCGGGTCGGGGGTCGCAGCCCCTCGCCCCAGGCCCCCCCCGTGCTGTTCCCGCCCCCCGAGGAGGCCCCGAACCGCGAGCACGAGGCGGAAAAAAGGCGGGAACAGGTGAGGGGGGGGGGGGATTTGGGGGGGACCCCGCCCTCAAAATATCCCCTCAGGTGAGGGGCGAGGGGAGTCTGGAAATGAGGGGGAAAAAAGAGAGGTTTGGAGGGGGGTCACAGGTAGAATTTCCACCCTCAGGAGGAGATGAAGGGGTGAAAATGGAGTGGTTTGGGGGGGAAAATGGATTTTGGGGCGAATTCAGGGGATTTTTGGGGCAGTTTGGGAGAAAATGGGGTAATTTTGGCATAGGGAGGATCGCCTGAATCCCCCTCCCCAATTTTCCCCTCAGGAGTTGTGGGAGCAGATGAGATGGGAGGGGTGGGAAATGGAGGGATTTATGTAGGAAATGGAGAAATTTGGATGAAAAATGGGAGAATTTCTGTGGGAAAAGAGGAATTTTGTGGAAAAATCAGGAATTTGAGGAAAACCCAGGGGGATTTTCATTCGAGGGGTGTCATCTGTATCCCCCGCCCCAATTTTCCCCTCAGGATCGGTGGGAGATTGGAGGGGTTGAAAATGGCAGCATTTGTGTGGGAAATGGGGAAAACTGGGTGGGAAAAAGGGGAATTCAGGATAAAAAGGAGGAATTTGGGTGGGAGAAGGGGGGAATTTGGGATTAAAGAGATTTTTTTTTGGCATTGGGGGGGTTTCCACTGAATCCCCCTCCCCAATTTTCCCCTTAGGATCAGTGGGAGATTGAAAGGGTGGAAAATGGTGGCATTTGTGTGGGAAAAAAGGGGAAATTTGTGTGGGAAAAAGGGGAAATTTGGGTAAAAAAAGGGGAATTTGAGGAAAACCAGGGGGGATTTTCCCTGGAGGGGGTCTCACCCTGAATCCCCCTCCCCAATTTCCCCTCAGGATTGGCAGGAGATTGGTGGGGTGGGGATGGAAAATGGCAGCATTTGTGTGGGAAAAAGGGGAAATTTGGTTGTAAAAAGCAGGAATTTGATAAAAACCCAGGAGAATTTTCACCGAGGGGGGTCTCACCTTGAATCCCCCTCCCCAATTTCCCCCCAGGAGCGGCTGAGATTGGAAGGGTGGGGATACAAAATGGCGGCATTTGTGTGGGGATACAAAACGGCGGAAATAAGGAAATTCGTGCAGAAAAAATGGGAATTTGGGTGGAAAAAAGGGGGAATTTGATAAAAACCCAGGAGAATTTTCACCGAGGGGGGGTCTCACCTTGAATCCCCCTCCCCAATTTCCCCCCAGGAACAGCTGAGATTGGAAGGGTGGGGATACAAAATGGCGGCATTTGTGTGGGGATACAAAACGGCGGAAATAAGGAAATTCGTGCAGAAAAAATGGGAATTGATGTATAAAAAGCAGGAATTTGATAAAAAACCAGGAGAATTTTCACCGAGGGGGAGGTCTCACCTTGAATCCCCCTCCCCAGTTTCCCCTCAGGAGCGGCTGAGATTGGAAGGGTGGGGATACAAAATGGCGGCATTTGTGTGGGGATGCAAAACGGCGGAAATAAGGAAATTCGTGCCGAAAAAAATGGGAATTTGGGTGGAAAAAAGGGGGAATTTGATAAAAACCCAGGAGAATTTTCACCGAGGGGGGGGGTCTCACCTTGAATCCCCCTCCCCAATTTCCCCCCCCAGGAACGCCGGGAACGGGCCCTGGGGGTCCTGACCTACCTGGGCCAGAGCGCGGCCGAGGCCCAGACCTGCCCCCCCTGGTACCTGCAGCCCCCCAGAAAAGCTGGGGAGGGGTCCCGGGAGGTGCAGGGGGGGCGCAAGGCCGTGCTGGACCCTCTGCAGGACATGAAGAAGGGGCTGCACCGAGCCCCCAGCCCCAAAAAACCCCCCCAGACTCAGCAACGGAGCCCCCCCAGAGCCACCCCTGAGAGGGGCGGGGGAGGAGGGTGAGTGACTCATTAATTAGCGATTAAATTATTGATTAATCACATTTTCCATTCCTTAATGCTGCCTTGAATATCTTCCTCCTGTTAATTAACTCTTTAATTAATTACTTGGTGCATGGATTATTTATTTAACCCTGTCACCCCAATAAATAAATTATCTCTAATTACCGCCTTATTCGCCACTTAGTTACTCCTAACTAATTACCTCTAATTACCCCTACTTAACCCCTTAATTACCTCTAATATACCCCTTAATTACCCCTAATATACCCCCTAATTACCCCTAATTAACCCCTTAATTACCTCAAATTAACCATTACCCCCAAATAACCACTTAATTACCTCCAATTATCCACTTAATTACTCCCTAAATAACAACCTAATTACTCCCTAAATAACAACTTAATTACTTCTAATTAACCCCTTAATTACCTCGAATTAACCCCTTAATTACCCCTTTCATCACCCCATAATTAATGGTCATCCCCATTAATGATCATCCCCAGCTGTCCCCCCCTTCCCCATCCCGGGCACCCCACCATTAATTAGCACTAATTAACGAGCGCTAATTGCCGTTGCAGGCTGGCGGAGCTGAGGCGGCAGCGCCTGGCCCGGGAGGCGGCCGAGGCCGAGCGGAGCCGGGAGCTGCTCCGGGGGCTGCGGGACCCCCAAAGGGACCCCCAGAGGGACCCCCGGGACCCCCAGAGGGACCCCCAGAGGGACCCCCGGGACCCCCAAAGGGACCCCGAGAGGCGGCGACCCTACAACAGCCAGTTCCACCCGGGGCTGGCGCGGGGGGGGGACAAGGTTCAAGTGAGAGCTTGAAATTCAACTGGAACCCCCCCCAAAATTCACTTGGAACGCTCCCAGAATTCACCTGGAATTGGGAATGGACAGTTGCACCCGGGGCTGGCACAGGGTGGGGGGAGCAGGTTCAAGTGAGACCCCTCATAATATTCCTGGAACCTCCCCAGAATTCATTTGGAATGTTCCTGAATTGCTAATGGACAGTTCCATCTGAGACTGGTGTGGGAGACCCCCAAAATCCACCTGAAACACCCCCCAAAATTCACTTGGAACATCCCAAAAATTTACTTGGGAATGGGGATGGACAGTTCCACCTGGGGCTGGCACAGGGGAGAACGAGGTTCAAGTGAGACCCTGAAATTCAACTGAGACCCCCCCAAAATTCACTTGGAACCCCCCAAATCAGTAATGGACAGTTCCATTTAACTTTGCCGGGGGGAAGACAGGGACCCCCCAAAATCCCTCTGAGACCCCCTCAGGACCCCCAAAAATCCCCCCAGGACCCCCAAAAACCCCCAGGACTCCCCCAATCCTCTGAGACCCCCTCAGGACCCCCTAAAATCCCCCCAGGACCCCCAAAATCCCTCTGGGACCTCTCAAAATCCCCCAAAACCCCCTGAGACCCCCCCTAAAACCCAATGGAACCTCCCAATCCCTATTAGAACCCCCTTGGCCTGGAACAAACCAAAGTAATTTCGCGGGGGGATCAACCCTGAAACTCTGATTTTGGGGACGGCGAAAATCGAAAATTTTGGGGTTCAAATAAAATTTTGACGAGTGGGAAACCCCAACCAATCCCCTCCCCCCACAACCACCTCTGATATAAAACTATTTATTCATAAATATTTTCCAAAATGAAAATAACTTTACGAAAAATATCTTCAACTGCTGGGATGAAGGGGGAGGAGGAACCCCATAAACCCCCCTGGGGGGACCCCAAAAAAACAAAAAAAAAACCCCCAAAAAATCCCAAAAAATTTTTAACCCCCCCCCACCCCAAAAAACAGCACCGGGATTGGGGAATTTGGGGGAATTTTGAGGAATTTTGGGGAATTTTGGGGTGAATTTGGAGGAATTTGGGGCTGTGGTTGGTTCTGACCTCCCCCAGGGCATGCAGGGGGGGTTTTGGGGTTTTTTTTTGGGGGGATTTTTGGGGTTTTTTGGGGTTTTTTTTTTTTGGGGTTCCCCTCACTGCAGGTCTCGGTCTTCCAGGTATCGATACTCGAAGGTGAATCCTTCCTTCTTGCGCTGCCCCCACTTCTCGTAGTCGAAGTAGATGTAAGTGCCCTGAAAAATCCAAAATTTTGGGGTGCAAAAAGGGTCAGGAGGACCCCAGGAATGAAAAGGGGGAGGCCAAAAACCCCAAGTCCAAAAAAAACCCCGTAAAAATCGGATTTTGGGCTGGAATTTTAGGGGATTTTTTGTGATTTAATGAGAATTTTTGGGGATTTTTTTTGGGGATTGTTTTGGGGATTTTTTTGAGTTTTCAAAGGAATTTTTGGGGGAATTTTTGGGATTTTTGGGTGCAAAAAGGGTCAAGGGGACCCCAAAAATATCAAAGGGGGACCCCAAAAACCCCAAGCCCAAAAAAAACCCCGTAAAAATCGGATTTTGGGCGGGAATTTTAGGGGAAAATTTTGGGATTTTAAATCCGATTTTA
>CM063156.1:8707356-8777156 GCA_031885435.1 Passerculus sandwichensis | reverse complement strand
TCCCCCCAGAACTCCCCAGAATTTGGGAATTTTTGGGAATTTGGGGATTTTCAGAACAATTTCCACCTGATCCTCTCGGAGTCCGATGGGTGGGGCATGTGGTGCCAGAAAAAAACCCCAGAAATTCACACTTCACTGCTACAAAACCCAAAAATACCCCCCAAATCTCACTGAAACCCCCCCCAAAACCCCTGAAAATTTGGGAATTTTTGGGGAATTTTTGTATTTTAGTAAATTTTGGGACCGTTTCCCACCTGATCCTCTCGGAGTCGGAGGGGTGGGGCATGTGGTGCCAGGGACTGCACTTTAACCCCCCCTGAAATCCCCAAAAAACCCCCCAAAACTGCCCCAAATCTCAGTGAAACTCCCCCAAAACCCTCCAAAATTTGGCGAATTTTTGGGAATTTTGGGATTTTAGGAGCAATTCCCACCCGATCCTCCAGGAACTCAAGAGGTAGAAAAAAAAGCGACAGAAAAAAACACCAAAAATCCACATTTAACCCCTCCAAACCCCCCCAAAAACCCACCTGGGACCCCCAAAAATTCCCAAATTTTTTAGGAATTCCCACCTGATCCTCTCGGAGTCGGAGGGGTGTGGCATGTGGTGCCAGGCGGGCTCCTGCAGCGCCTGAGAATCCCCAGAACCCCCTAAAACCCCCCCCAAAACCCCTGAAAATTTGAGAATTTTTGTGAATTTCGGGATTTTGGGAATGTTTTCCCACCTGATCCTCTCGGAGTCGGAGGGGTGGGGCATGTGGTGCCAGAAATAACCTCAAAAATCCACATTTAACTGATCTGAAATGCCCAAAAGTCCCAATTAAGGGCCCCAAACCCCCCCAAAACCCCTGAAAATTTGGGAATTTTTTGGGAATTCAGGAATTTTAGGAATTCCCACCTGATCCTCTCTGAATCCGAGGGGTGTGGCATGTGGTGCCAGACAAAAAACCCCAGAAATTCACATTTCACTGCTACAAAACCCAAACCCCCCCCCCCCCAAATCTCACTGAAACCCCCCCAAACCCCCTGAAAATTTGGGAATTTTTGGGAATTTTTGTGAATTTCAGGATTTTAGGGAATAATTCCCACCTGATCCTCTCTGAATCCGAGGGGTGTGGCATGTGGTACCAGAAACAAACCCCCAAAAATCCACATTTAACTGATCTGAAACGCCCAAAAATCCCAATTAAGGGCCCCAAAACCCCTGAAAATTTGAGAATTTTTGTGAATTTCGGGATTTTGGGAATATTTTCCCACCTGATCCTCTCAGAGTCGGAGGGGTGGGGGCATGTGGTGCCAGAAATAACCTCAAAAAATTCACATTTCACTGCTACAAAACCCCAAAAAAAACCCCAAAACCCCCCCTAAATTTCCCCAAAAGCCCCCAAAATTTGGGAATTTTTGGGAATTTCAGGAATTTTAGGATCGTTTCCCACCTGATCCTCTCGGAGTCCGAGGGATGGGGCATGTGGTGCCAGGCGGGCTCCTGCAGCGCCTGCTGGTAGAGCTGCTCCTTGGGCAGGGGCAGGGGGGCCCAGGGGACAGACCCCCAGCGAGAGGGGGATGCTGACCTCGCCCAGGGACCCCCCCCCGGAGCCCCCGGAGCCCCCCGGGCTGGGGGCGGCGCCGCCGGGGCCCAGCAGCAGATCTGGGGGGGAACAACAAAAATAACAGTGGGGATTGGGGGGAAATGGGGGAAAATGGGGGAAATTGGGGGGAAATGGGGGTTTGGGGGGAAAAAATCGGGATTTGGGGTCACTTTGGGGAGATTTGGAGGGGATTTTGGGGGAGAAAATGGGGATTTGGGGTCGTTTTGGGGGGGATTTGGGGGAGAAAATGGGAATTTGGGGTGGTTTGGGGGCAAAAACAATGGGGGTTTGGGGTCATTTTGGGGGGTTTGGGGTCATTTTGGAGGGTTTGGGGGGATTTGGGGGAAAAACAATGGGGATTTGGAGGAAAAAATGGGGGGGAAATGGGGGGAAAATGGGGGTTTGGGGTCACTTTGAGGGGATTTGGGGTGAGTTTGGGAGGATTTGGGGGAAAAATGGGGGGTTTGGGGTCATTTCTGGGGGAAAAAAGGGGATTTGGGGTGAGTTTGGGGGAGAAATGGGGATTTGGGGTCATTTCTGGGGGAAAATGGGGGTTTGGGGGTGAACAATGGGGGGGGAAAATGGGGGAGAAAATGGGGGGAAAATGGGGGAAAAATGGGGGTTTGGGGGGATTTGGGGGGGGAAAATGGGGGTTTGGGGGGAAAATGGGGATTTGGGGTCACTTTAGGGGGATTTGGGGGGGATTTGGGGGCATTTCGGGTCATTTGGGGCGAGTTTGGGGGAAAAATGGGGATTTGGGGTCACTTTGGGGGGATTTGGGGTCACTCTGGGGGGATTTGGGGTGACTTTGGGGGAAAAAATGGGGCTTTGGGCTGAGTTTGGAGGGATTTGGGGTGAGTTTGGGGGGGGAAACAACAATGGGGATTTGGGGTCACTCTGGGGGGTTTGGGGGAGATTTGGGGGAAAAATGGGGGGAAAAGGGGAAAAATGGGGGGAAATGGGGGAAAAGGGGGGGGAATGTGGGGAAAAAGGGGGGAAAATGGTGGGGAAATAAGGGAAAATGGGGGGGAAATGGGGGGAAAAAGGGAGGAAAAGGGGGGGGAATGTGGGGAAAATGGGGGAAAACGGGGGGAAAATGGGGATTTGGGGGAAAAAAATGGGGATTTGGGGTCACTTGGGGGGGGATTTGGGGGAAAAATGGGAGTTTGGGGTCATTTCTGGGGGAAAATGGGGATTTGGGGGGAAAAAATGGGGATTTGGGGTGAGTTTGGGGGGGGAAAAATGGGGGTTTGGGGGGAAAAATGGGGATTTGGGGTGAGTTTGGGGGGGAAAATGGGGATTTGGGGGGGAAAAATGGGGATTTGGGGGAGAAATGGGAATTTGGAGTGGTTTGGGGGCAAAAACAATGGAGATTTGGGGTCATTTTGGGGGGTTTGGGGGGATTTGGGGGAAAAATGGGGGAAAATGGGGGAAAATGGGGGGGAAAATGGGGGGAAATGGGGGGGAAAATGGGGGGAAAATGGGGGTTTGGGGGGAGTTTGGGGGATTTGGGGTCACTCTGGGGGGATTTGGGGGAAAAATGGGGGGAGAAAATGGGGATTTGGGGGGAAACAATGGGGATTTGGGGGAAAAATGGGGGAAAAACAATGGGGATTTGGGGTGAGTTCGGGGGGAGTTTGGGTCACTCTGGGGGGGTTTGGGGTGAGTTTGGGGGGATTTGGGGTGAGTTTGGGGGAGAAAAATGGGGATTTGGGGGGGAAAAATGGGGGGGAAATGGGGGAAAATGGGGGGGAAAATGGGGGTTTGGGGGGAAAAAATGGGGATTTGGGGTCACTTTGGGGGCATTTGGGGTGAGGTTGGGGGGTTTGGGGGGGATTTGGGGTCACTTTGGGGGAAAAAATGGGGATTTGGGGTCATTTTGGGGAGTTTGGGGGGGATTTGGGGTCATTTCTGGGGGAAAAAAGGGGATTTGGGGTGAGTTTGGGGGGTTTGGGGGAAAAATGGGGGGATTTGGGGCGAAAATGGGGGGATTTGGGGTCACTCTGGGGGGATTTGGGGTGATTTTGGGGGGATTTGGGGGAAAAATGGGGGGTTTGGGGTTGTTTTTGGGGGAAAAATGGGGGAAAAATGGGGGGTTTGGGGTGGGTTTGGGGAGAAAAATGGGGGGAAAGCAATGGGGATTTGGGGTGAGTTTAGGGGGAAAATGGGGATTTGGGGTCATTTCCGGGGGATTTGGGGTTGTTTTTGGGGGAAAAATGGGGGGAAAATGGGGGTTTGGGGTCACTTTGAGGGGATTTGGGGTCACTCTGGGGGGATTTGGGGTTGTTTTGGGGATTTGGGGTCACTTTGGGAGGATTTGGTGTCGTTTTGGGGGGAAACAATGGGGATTTGGGGTCATTTTGGGGGGTTTGGGGTGAGTTTGGGAGGATTTGGGGGATTTTGGGGGCTTTGGGGGAATTTGGGGCAGATTTTGGGGGGGATTTTGGGGGATTCTGGGGGGGATTTTTGGGGGAAGTTTTGGGGGAACTTGGGGAATTTGGGGCATTTTTGGGATGAGGAGAACATTGGGGCTGTTAAGGATTATAGATGATTAAGAATTAATTAAGCTAATTAACCAACAATTACCTCTCCCCCCCAGGGACAAGGGAGAATTATGCATTAATTAAGAATTATGAAGCTAATTAAGTATTAATGAAGCTAATTAACCATTAATTATCTCTCTCGCCGAGGTGCAGAGAAAAATTAGATAATAATTAGGTATTAATTAAGCTAATTAACCATTAATTACCTCTCTCCCCCAGGGACAGGGGAGGATTATGCATGAATTAAGAATTAATGAAGCTAATTAAGTATTAATGAAGCTAATTAACCATTAATTATCTCTCTCGCCGAGGTGCAGAGGAGGATTATGCATTAATTACGTATTAATTAAGCTAATTAACCGTTAATTACCTCTCTCGCGGAGGTGCAGGGGAGGATTAGATACTAATTAAGAACTAATTAAGAATTAATTAAGTTAATTACCTCTCTCTCCGAGGTGCAGGGGGGGTCCCGGCTCCTCCAGCCCCGCCCCCAGCGCCGCCCGCTCCGCCATCGACTTGAGGCTGCTCAGCGCCTCCGGGGCCTGAAATTCACATTTTTCACCCCAAAATTCCCCAGTTTTGGCTGTTTTTTCTCCTCTAAAATTCCCATTATTTCCCCAAAATTCCATTATTTTTGCCTCAAAAATTCCCCAATTTTTCCCCGATCTTCCCTCAAAAATCTCGATTTTTTCCCCCTCAATTTTCCCCTAAAAATTCCCATTTTTTCCCTGATTTTTCCCCAAAATTCCCAATTTTTTTCCCCGATTTTCCCCTCAAAATCCCCATGTTTCCCCTCCCAAATTCCCCATTTTTTTCCTGAATTTTTCCCCAAAATTTTCCCTCAAAACTCTTTTTTTAACCAAAATCTTTCCCCAAAAATCCCCAATTTTTCTTCCCCGAAATCCCAATTTTTTACCCAAATTTTTTCCCCAAATCCCCAATTTTTTACACAAAACTGCCAACTTTTTCCCACAACCATCTCAAATTTTCCAATCAAAATTCTTAAATTTTTCCCTAGTTTTTTTACCCAAAATTCCCCTTTTTTTTCCTGAATTTTCCCCCAAATCCCCAATTTTTCCCTAATTTGTTTTCCCGAAAAATACCATTTTTTCCCCAATTTCCCCCCAAAGTTCCCATTTCTTTTCCCTCCAAAATCCCCATTTTTTTTCCTGATTTTTTCCCCAAATCCCCAAGTTTCCCCCCAATTTCCCCATTGTTTCCCCAAAATCCCCATTTTTTTCCCTAAAATTCCCATTTTTTCCCCCAAAATTCCCATTTTTCCCCAATTTTTCCCCAAAATTCCCATTTTTTCCCCATTTTTTCCCCAATTTTTTCCCAAAATTCCCGAATTTTTCCCCATTTTCCCCCCAATTTTCCCCTCATTTTTTTTCCCAAAATTCCCATTTTTTCCCCATTTTTTCCCCAATTTTCCCCCAAAATCCCCAAGTTTTCCCCATTTTTCCCCCAAAATCCCTATTTTACCCCCAATTTTTTCCCCCAAATCCCCAAATTTTCCCTCATTTTTTTACCCAAAATTCCCATTTTTCCCCAATTTTTCCCCATTTTTCCCCATTTTTTCCCCAAAATTCCCATTTTTTCCCATTTTTCCCCAAAATGCCCATTTTTTTCACCATTTCTTCCCTCATTTTTTTCCCCAAAATTCCAATTTTTCCCCATTTTCCCCCATTTTTCCCCCAATTTCCCCAATTTTTCCCCATTTTTTCCCCAATTTTTCCCTCTTTTTTTTTCCTAAAATTCCCATATTTTCTCCAATTTTTCCCCCATTTTTCCCCAATTTTTCCCCCAAATCGCCAAGTTTTCCCTCATTTTTTTCCACAATTTTCCCCTCATTTTTTTCCCCAAAATTCCCATTTCTCCCCCATTTTTCCCCAAATTCCCGATTTTTCCCCCAAATTTTCCCCATTTTTCCCCCATTTTTCCCCAATTTCCCCCAATTTTTCCCCCATTTTTTCCCCAAATTCCCGATTTTTCCCCCAAATTTTCCCCATTTTCCCCCCAATTTTTCCCCATTTTTCCCCAATTTTTCCCCATTTTTTCCCCAATTTTCCCCTCATTTTTTTTCCCAAAATTCCCGAATTTTTCCCCCATTTTTTCCCCAATTTTTTCCCCATTTTCCCCCTCATTTTTTTTCCCAAAATTCCCGAATTTTTCCCCCAATTTTTCCCCATTGCCTCACCTTGATGTCGGGGGGCGGGCCCGAAGGGGGCGGGGCCGTTGAGCAGGGGCGGGGGCCGCCCCTCCCCCCCCCTTGGGCTCGGGGAAGGGGGGGGGAGGGGGAGGGGGCGGGGTTGGGCCCGAGGGCGGGGCCGAGCAGCGCCGCCCCTCCCCCACCCCCCGCGCTGGCCCCGCCCCCCGCGGGCTGGGGGGGAGGGGCGGGGGGCGGCTCCTTCCTGGGGGGGGGGAGAGAAAACAAGGGGTTAAAAATGGGGTGAGAAATGGGGAAAATGGGTTAAAATGGGGTTAAAAATGGGGTGAGAAATGGGGAAATTGGGGTAAAAATGGGGTTAAAAATGGGGTGAGAAATGGGGAAATTGGGGAAATTTGGGTTAAAATGGGGTTAAAAATGGGGTTAAAAATGGGGTTAGAAATGGGGAGATTTGGGTTAAAAATGGGGTTAAAAACGGGGTTAAAAATGGGGAAATTGGGTTAAAAATGGGGTTAAAAATGGGGAAAGAAATGGGGAAAATGGGGTTAAAAATGGGGAAATTGGGGAAATCTGGGGGGAAAATGGGGTTAAAAATGGGGAAGAAATGGGGAAAATGGGGTTAAAAATGGGGAAATTGGGGAAATCTGGGGGGAAAATGGGGTTAAAAATGGGGAAAATGCGGTTAAAAACGGGGAAATAAATGGGGAAAAATGGGGTTAAAAATAATGGGGTTAGAAACGGGGAAATTGGGGGAAAATGGGTTAAAAATAATGGGGTGAGAAATGGGGAAAATGGGTTAAAAATGGGGAATTTGGTTTAAAATGGGTTAAAATGGGGAATTTGGGTTAAAAACGGGGAAATAATGGGGAAATTTGGGGGAAAAACAGAAATTTGGGTTAAAAATTGGGGTTAAAATAGGGTTAGAAATGGGGGAAATTGGGGAAAATGGGGTTAAAAATAAGGGGTTAGAAATGGGGAAATCTGGGGGGGAAAATGGGGTTAAACATGGGGAAATTGGGTTAAAAATGGGGTTAAATGGGGTTAAAATAATGGGGTGAGAAATGGGGAAAATGGGGAAATTTAGGGGTAAATGGGGTTTAAAATTGGGTTAAATTGGGGGAAATTTGGGTTAAAAATAATGGGGTTAAAATCGGGTTAAAAATGGGGTGAGAAATGGGGAAAATGGGGTTAAAAACGGGGAAAGAAATGGGGTTAAATGGGGTTTAAATGGGGAAATTTGGGGGGAAAACGGGGTTAAAATGGGGTTAAAAATGGGAAAATAAATGGGGAAATAAATGGGGAAATGGGGGTAAAATGGGGTTAAAAATGGGGAAAGAAATGGGGTTAAATGGGGAAATTTGGGTTAAAATGGGGTTAGAAATGGGGAAATGGGGTTAAATGGGGTTAAAATGGGGAAATAAATGGGGAAAATGGGGTTAAAATAATGGGGTCAGAAATGGGGAAATTGGGTTAAAAATAATGGGGTGAGAAATGGGGTTAAAATGGGGTTAAAATGGAGAAATTTGGGTTAAAATGGGGTAAAATAGGGTTAGAATTGGGGGAATTTGGGTTAAAATGGAGAGATTTGGGTTAAATTTGGGGTTAAAATGGGGAAATTTGGGTTAAATTGGGGGTTAGAATAAATGGGGTTAAAATGGGAAAATTTGGGTTAAGAATGGGGTTAAAATGGGTTTAGAAATGGGGTTAAAAATGAGGTTAAAAACGGGGAAATTGGGTTAAAAATGGGGTGAGAAATAGGAAAATTGGGGAAATGGGGTTAAAAATAATGGGGTTAAAAATGGGGAAATTTGGGTTAAAATTGGGGCTAAAAATGGGGTTAAAAATGGGGAGATTTGGGTTAGAAATGGGGTTAGAAATGGGGAAATAAATGGGGAAATTGGGTTAAAAATAATGGCGTGAGAAACGGGGAAATTGGGAAAATTTGGGGGGGAAACGGGGTTAAAAATGGGGAAATTGGGGAAAATTGGGTTAAAAATAGGGAGATTTGGGTTAAAATTGGGGAAATTCGGGTTAAAAATTGGGTTAAAATGGTGTTAGAAATGGGGAGATTTGGGTTAAAAATGGGGTTAGAAATGGGGAAAATGGGAAAATTGGGGGGAAATGGGGAAAATGGGGTTAAAAATGGGAAAATTGGGAAAAAAGGGTTAAAAATGGGGTTAGAAATGGGGAAATTGGGGGAAATGGGGTTAAAATGGGAAAAACGGGGGGGAAAACGGTTTTAAAATTTTCATTAATGATAATTAACGATAATGAATGGTTAATGAGGGGGTTATTATGGGATGTCAGAGGCACTCATGGGGCGCTCCCGGGGGTCCCAGGGGGGGCTGGGGTTTATTAGTGATAATCAATGGTTTATTAGGGATAATGAATGATTAATTAATGATAATTAGGGGGTTATTATGGGATGTCAGGGTCACTCACGGGGCGCTCCCGGGGGTCCCATGGCCCGGGGGCTGCCCCAGGGGGGGTTGGGGTTTATTAGTGATAACTAATGATAATTAATGGTTAATTAACAATAACTAATGTTGTTAATTAACGATAATTAATGGTTAATTAGGGTTAATTAGGGGTTATTATGGGATGTCAGGGTCACTCACGGGGCGCTCCCGGGGGTCCCATGGCTGCCCCAGGGGGGGTTGGGATTCATTAATGATAACTAATGATAATCAATGGTTAATTAACGATAATTAATGGTTAATTAGGGATAATTAATGGTTAATTAGGGGTCATTATGGGATGTCAGGGTCACTCACTGGGCGCTCCCGGGGGTCCCATGGCCGCCCCAGGGGGGGCTGGGGTTTATTAGTGATAACTAATGATAATCAATGGTTAATTAACGATAATGAATGATTAATGAATGGTTAATTAGGGGTTATTATGGGATGTCAGGGTCACTCACTGGGCGCTCCCGGGGGTCCCATGGCCCGGGGGCTGCCCCAGGGGGGGTTGGGCCCCTCCCCCGCTCAGCCCCGGCTCCGAGGAGCTGTCGGCGACCACCGAGCTGTAACCTGGGAAACACAGGGAAAATCGTCAAAATAAACTTAAAATAAATATTGTATAAAAATAAAAACAAAAAAAAATTAAATAAATATTAAAAATATTAAAAAATATTGAATATTAATAAAATGAAAATAAAATTACCAAAGGAAAGAACACAAAATATATGGGAAATCAAGAGAAAATCATCCAAATTAACGTAAAATAAATATTAAAATAAACATAAAATAAATATTAAAATAAAAAACCCAAATAAATATTAAAAAAACCCCAAATAAATATTAAATAACCCAAATAAATATAAAATAACCAAAGGAAAGAACACCAAAGCAATGGAAAATAAAGAGAAAATCATCAAAATAAACGTAAAATAATTATTAAAAAAAACCCCAAATTAATATAAATTAACCAAAGGAAAGAACACCAACTCAATGGAAAATAAAGAGAAAATCATCAAAATAAACATAAAATAAACATAAAATAAATATTAAAATAAACGTAAAATAAATATTAAAAAAAAAAACCCAAATAAATATTAAATAGCCCAAATGAATGTAAAATAACCAAAGGAAAAAACACCAAAACAATGGAAAATAAAGAGAAAATAATCAAAATAAATGTAAAATAAATATTAAAATAAACAGAAAATAACCATTAAAAAAAACACAAATAAATATAAAATAACCAAAGGAAAGAACACCAAATCAATGGAAAATAAAGAGAAAATAATCCAAATAAACATAGAATAAATATTAAAATAAACATAGAATAAATATTAAAATAAACGTAAAATAAATATTAAAAAAAACCCAAATAAATATAAAATAGCCAAAGGAAAGAACACCAAAGCAATGGAAAATAAAGAGAAAATCATCCAAATAAACATAAAATAAATATTAAAAAAACCCCAAATAAATATTAAATAAAACCCTAATAAATATTAACTAACCCAAATGAATATAAAATAACCAAAAATCCAAAAATCCCCCACAAAGCAACCCAAAATAAATATAAAATAAATATAAAATAAACTTAAAATGTGATTTTTCCCAGTCCCTCCCAGTGTTCCCAGTTTGGCACTCACTGGTGCCCCCCCAGCCCCGTTAACCCCTCCCAATCCCTCCCAGTGTTCCCAGTTTGCCCAGTCCCCACTCACTGGTGGCGCCACAGCCCCGTTAACCCCTCCCAGCCCCATTGACCCCCACTGACCCCCGTTAACCCCTCCCAGTCCCTCCAGTATTCCCAGTTTGCCCAGTTTGGCACTCACTGGTGGCGCCCCCAGCCCCACTGACCCCTCCCAGCCCCGTTAACCCCTCCCAGTGTTCCCAGTTTGCCCAGTATTCCCAGTTTGGCACTCACTGGTGGCACCCCCAGTCTCTCCCAGCCCCATTAACCCCTCCCAGTATTCCCAGTTTGCCCAGTTTGGCACTCACTGGTGCCCCCACAGCCCCATTAACCCCTCCCAGTGTTCCCAGTATTCCCAGTTTGCCCAGTTCCCCCTCACTGGTGGCGCCCCCAGTCTCTCCCAGTCCCATTAACCCCTCCCAGTATTCCCAGTATTCCCAGTATTCCCAGTCCCCACTCACTGGTGGCGCCCCCAGTCTCTCCCAGTCCCATTAACCCCTCCCAGTCCCTCCCAGTGTTCCCAGTTTGCCCAGTTCCCACTCACTGGTGGCGCCCCCAGCCCCATTGACCCCTCCCAGCCCCGTTAACCCCTCCCAGTGTTCCCAGTATTCCCAGCGTTCCCAGTTCCCACTCACTGGTGGCGCCCCAGCCCCATTAACCCCGCCCAGTCCCTCCCAGTATTCCCAGTTTGGCACCCATTGGTGTCCCCCCAGCCCCATTAACCCCTCCCAGTCCCTCCCAGTTTGCCCAGTCCCCACTCACTGGTGCCCCCCAGCCCCATTAACCCCTCCCAGCCCCATTAACCCCTCCCAGTATTCCCAGTTGGTCACTCACTGGTGGCGCCCCCGTTCTGTTTCCCGGCCTGTTGAGCGCTCGGTGGGCGGGGCTGGGGCGCGCTGGGGGGCGGGGCCGGGGGCGGGGCCACGGCCTGGGCGTAGGGGGTGGGGGTGGAGCTTGGCGGGTGAGCCCCGCCCCCTCCGGCCCCGGCCCCGCCCCCTTTGGGCCCCCCCGCGCTTGGGGGGGGTTGGGAGCCGCCGCCAGGCCCCGCCCCCTGGGCGGAGCCAGAGCTCAAGGGGGCGGGGCCTGAGGAGGGGGCGGGGAATGGAGGGGGCGCGGCCGGGGAGGGGGCGTGGCCGTGGGGGAGGGGCTTGGCCCCGTTCTTGGCGGGAGACTGCAAGAGAACGAGGACAGCAAGGGGTTAATTAACGGGGGGGTAATTAGGGGGTAATTAATGGGGCTAATTAATAGGAGAATGATATAATGGGGGGTAATTAACAGGGGGGGTAATTAGGGGGGTAATTAATAGGATAATAATGGGGGTTAAATATATGGGGGGGTAATTAATGGGGCTAATTAATCGGATAATAATGGGGGTTAAATATATGGGGGGGGTAATTAATGGGGCTAATTAATCGGATAATAATGGGGGTTAAATATATGGGGGGGTAATTAGGGGGGTAATTAATGGGGCTAATTAATAGGAGAATGATATAATGGGGGTTAATTAACGGGGGGGTAATTAGGGGGGTAATTAATGGGGCTAATTAATAGGAGAATGATATAATGGGGGTTAATTAATGGGGGGTAATTAGGGGGTTAATTAATAGGAGAATGATATAATGGGGGTTAATTAATGGGGGAATGATATAATGGGGGAATTAATAGGGGGAGCTAATGGGGGGTTGCTGAAGGGGTTAGTTAATGAGGGAATTAATGAGGGTTAATTAACCGTTTAGTTAATAGGGGAATGGTATAATGGGTGTAATTTAATGGGGGGAATTAATCGGGGTTAATTAATGAAGGGGTTAATTAATGAGGGAATGATATAATGGGGGAATTAATGAGGGTTAATTAACGGGTCAGTTAATAGGGGAATGATATAATGGGTGTAAATTAATGGGGGGAATTAATAGGGGTTAATTAATGAAGGGGTTAATTAATGGGGGAATGACATAATGGGGGAATTAATAGGGGGAGCGAATGGGGGGTTGATGAAGGGGTTAATTAACGAGGGAATGATATAATGGGGGAATTAATGAGGGTTAATTAACGGGTCAGTTAATAGGGGAATGATATAATGGGTGTAAATTAATGGGGGGAATTAATCGGGGTTAATTAATAAAGGGGTTAATTAATGAGGGAGTGATATAATGGGGGAATTAATGAGGGTTAATTAACGGGTCGGTTAATAGGGAAATGATATAATGGTGTAAATTAATGGGGGGAATTAATCGGGGTTAATTAATGGGGGAATGACATAATGGGGGAATTAATAGGGGGAACTAATGGGGGGTTGATGAAGGGGTTAATTAATGGGGGAATGATATAATGGGGGAATTAATGAGGGTTAATTAACGGGTCAGTTAATAGGGGAATGATACAATGGGTGTAAATTAATGGGGGGAATTAATCGGGGTTAATTAATGAAGGGGTTAATTAATGGGGGAATGATAAAATGGGGGTATTTAATGGGGGGAATTAATGGGGGTTAATTAATGAAGGGGTTAATGGGGGAATGATGTAATGGATGTGAATTAATGGCGAGAATTAATAGGGGTTAATTAATGAAGGAGTTAATTAATGGGGGAATGATGTGAATTGGGGGAATTAATGGAAGAATCCATTCTAAAAAAGGGGGGACACATCCCCTAAAATGGGCGAATCCATTGTAAAAACGGGGGGGGACACCCCCTAAAATAGGGGGGGGTTCTTTAATGGGAAAATCCCATTAAAAATGGGAGGATCCATTATGAAATGGGGGGGAACACCACCTAAAATGGGAGAATCCACTGTAAAAACTGGGGGGGATACCCGTAAATTGAGTCGGGGTCTTTAAGGGGGTCCCCATTAAAAATGGAAGAGTCTATTTTAAAAATAGGGGGGAGACCCCCTAAAATGGGGGGGGGGGGGCTTTATTGGGAAAATCTCATTAAAAATGGGAGAATCCATTATGGAAAAAGGGGGGGACAGCCCCTAAAATGGGCGAATCCATTTTGAAAACAGGGTGGGACAGCCCCTAAAATGGGGAGGGGTCTTTAATGGGGGTCCCATTAAAATGGGAGAATCCACTGCAAAAACAGGGGGGGGACACCCCTAAATTGGGGAGGGGTCTTTAATTGGGGTCTCCATTAAAAATGGGAGAATCCATTTTAAAAAAGGGGGGCAACACTCGCTAAAATGGGAGAATCCATTGTGAAGACGGGGGGGACAGCCCCTAAAATGGGGAGGGGTCTTTAATGGGGTCCCCATTAAAAATGGGAGAATCCATTACAAAAAAAAAGAGGGGGAGGAACTGGCTAAAATGGGAGGGGTCTTTAATGGGAAGATCCCATTAAAATGGGAGAATCCACTGCAAAAACAGGGGGGGACACCCCTAAATTGGGGTGGGGTGTCTCTCCATTAAAAATGGGAGAATCCATTTTAAAAAAAGGGGGCAACACTCGCTAAAATGGGCGAATCCACTGCGAAAACAGGGGGGGACACCCCTAAATTAGGGGGAGGGGTCTTTAATGGGGTCCCCATTAAAAATGGGAGAATCCATTTTAAAAAAGGGAGGGAACACTCGCTAAAATGGGAGAATCCATTGTGAAAACAGGGGGGGGACACCCCTAAATTAGGGGGCAATTAAAGGGGGGATTAATTAAAGAGAAAAGGGGATAAATGGGGGGTGGGGGGGGAGCCCTGGGATTCGGGGACCCCTCCCCAATTTGGGGTCCCCCCCCTCACCTGTCCCACCTCGCTGTCGGTGGAGCGGCCGCGCTTCTTGTCGTCCTCAGAGTTCTCCTGGAAAAATGGGGAAAAATGGGAAAAAATGAGAAAAAAATGGGAAAAAATGGGGAAAAATGGGGAAAAAATGGGGGAAAAATGGGGGAAAATAATGGGGAATAATGGGGAAAAATGGGGGGAAAATGGGGAAAAATGGGGAAAAATGGAGGGAAAAACGGGGAAAAATAATGGGGAAAAACAGGGGAAAATGGGGGGAAAATGGGGAAAAAAAAGTTTTTTTTTGGGGTGGTTTTGGGGGCATTTTTTGGTGATTCTTTGGGTTTTTTTCGGGATATTTTCAGGGTTTTTTTGGGGGATTTTTGGGGTGATTTTGGGGCTGTTTTTTGGGGTTTTTTGGCTTTTTTTGGGGTTTTTTTTGAGTGGTTTTGGGGTATTTTTGGGAGAGGTTTTTAGGGATATTTTTGGGGTGATTTTGGGGATATTTTGGGACTATTTTTAGGATATTTTCTGGGCTATTTTAAGGACATTTTTTTGGTATTTTAAGGATATTTTTGGGGTATTTTAGGGATAATTTTGGGGTGGATTTGGGGATATTCTTAGGATATTTTTGGGGTATTTTTGGGGGAGTTTTTAGGGATATTTAAGGATATTCTTAGAATATTTGAAGGATATTTTTTGGGGTTTTTAAAGGATATTTTTGGCCTATTTTAGGGACATTTTTGGGAGGGTTTTTTAGGGAATTTTTGGGGATATTTTAGGGGTAGTTTCAGAATATTTTTTGGGCTTTTTAGGGATATTTTTGGGGTGATTTTGGGAATATTTTCAGGATATTTTTTGGGGTGTTTTCAGGCTATTTTCAGGATAATTTTGGGGGGAATTTGGAGACTTTTTAAGGATTTTTTTGGGGTATATTAAGGATATTTTTGGGAAAGTTTTTAGGGATACTTTTGGGGTATTTTTGGGCGGGTTTTCAGGGATATTTTGGGGATAATTTCAGGATATTTTGGGGGTACGTTAAGGATATTTTTGGGGATATTTTGGGGATATTTTGGGGTGTCACTCACAGCGTTGGCAGCGGGGCTGGGCGGGATGGGGGAGCTGGAGGTGCTCGAGGTTTTAGGGATATTTTGGGCTATTTTTGGGAGGGTTTTTTTGGGATAATTTCAGGATATTTTGGGGGTATATTAAGGATATTTTTGGGGTGATTTTGGGGTGTCACTCACAGCATTTGCAGCAGGGCTGGGCGGGATGGGGGAGCTCGAGGTGGTCGAGGTTTTTGGGGATATTTTGGGTTAATTTCAGGATATTTTGGGCTATTTTGGGGCGGATTTTTAGGGATATTTTGAGGATAATTTCAGGATATTTTGGGGGTATATTAAGGATATTTTTGGGGTATACTGGAATATTTTTGGGATATTTTTGGGGTATTTTTAGGGATATTTTGGGCTATTTTTGGAGGGATTTTTAGGGGTATTTCAGGACATTTTTGGGGTGATTTTGGGGATATTTTGGGGTGTCACTCACAGCGTTGGCAGAGGGGCTGGGGGGAATGGGGGAGCTGGAGGTGGTGGAGGTTTTTGGGGATATTTTGGGCTATTTTTGGGCTATTTTTGGGTGGGTTTTCAGGGATATTTTGGGGATAATTTCAGGATATTTTGGGGGTACATTAAGGATATTTTGGGGTGTCACTCACAGCGTTTGCAGCGGGGCTGGGCGGGATGGGGGAGCTCGAGGTGGTCGAGATTTTAGGGGTATTTTGGGTTAATTTCAGGATATTTTGGGCTATTTTTGGGCTATTTTTGGAGGATTTTTTTGGGATAATTTCAGGATATTTTGGGGGTATATTAAGGATATTTTGGGGTGTCACTCACAGCGTTGGCAGCAGGGCTGGGGGGAATGGGGGAGCTGGAGGTGGTCGAGGTGGGGGTGCTGCTGCTCTGGTTGAAGATCTCGTCCTCCATCTGCGAGTGGCTGGGGGGGGACGTGGCCACCAGAGCCTGCGCTGGGGGGGGCACGGGGGGGGGGAGGGGCAGGGTCAGCACCCCCAAACCCCACCCCAAAACCCCAAAATCCCACCCTGAACCCCAAAATCCTGAACCCCCCCCAAACCCACCCTGACCCCCAAAACCCCACCCTGAAACCCCCAAACCCTCCCTGAACCCCCCAAACCCCCCCAAACCCCAAACCCTGAACCCCCAAACCCCTCCTGAACCCCCAAACCCTGAACCCCCAAACCCTAAACCCCCAAACCCACCCTGAACCCCCAAACCCCTCCCCCACCCCAAAACCCCGCCCTGAACCCCCAAACCCCACCCTGAAACCCCAAACCCTCCCTGAACCCCAAAACCCACCCTGAACCCCCAAAATCCCAACCTGAACCCCCCAAACCCCCCCAAACCCCAAACCCTGAACCCCCCAAACCCTGAACCCCCAAACCCCACCCCAAACCCCTCCCCCACCCCCAAACCCCACCCCAAACCCCCAAAATCCCACCCTGAACCCCCCAAACCCCACCCTGAACCCCAAAACCCCGCCCTGAACCCCCCAGAACCCCTCGGGCTCCTCCCCAGAAAATCCCATTTCCAAACCCCCTTTTCCCTCCCCAGAAATCCCAACTGAGATGCCAGAAATCCAGATCCAGATCACCATAGAGGAACTTGTTCTCTTCAAAGTTTTCCCTTCCCTTTTTCCCCCCATTTTCTCCATTTTCCCCCATTTTCTCCCATGTTTCCTCCATTTTCTCTCCATTTTTCTCTGTTTTTTTGCCGTTTTTCCCCATTTTTTTCTATTTTCACCCCGTTTTTTCCCAATTTCCCCCTGTTTTCCCCCGTTTCCCTACGGATGTCATCCAGGTCCAGGTTGTCGTAAGGGAACTCATTCTCATCCAACTTTCTCCCATTTTTTGCCCTTTTTTTCTTCATTTTCTCCCCGTTTTCTGCCATTTCTTCCCATTTTCTTCCCGTTTTTCCCCACTTTTTCCCAATTTCCCCCCATTTCTCCCCATTTCCCTATGGATGTCATCCAGGTCCAGATCACCATAGAGGAACTCCTTCTCCTCCAACTTTCCCCCATTTTCCTCCCTTTTTGTCCCCTTTTTTCCTTCATTTTCCCTCCCACTTTTCCCATTTTCTCCCCGTTTTTGCCAATTTTTGCCCATTTTTTCCCAATTTCCCCCCTTTTCTCCCCCGTTTCCCTACAGATGTCATCCAGGTCCAAGTCGTCGTAGGGGAACTCGTTCTCCTCAAAGTTTTCCCTTCCCTTTTCCCCCATGTTTCCTCCATTTTCTCCCCGTTTTTTCCCATTTTTTCCCATTTTCTCCCCGTTTTTTTTGCATTTTTCCCCCATTTTTTCCCAATTTTCCCCCGTTTTCCCCCATTTCCTACGGATGTCATTGAGGTCCAGCTCACCATAGAGGAACTCGTTCTCCTCAAAGTTCCCCCTGTTTTATCCCATTTCCCCCCCCATTTATCCCATTTTTCCCCGTTTTTTCCCATTTTTTCCCATTTTCTCCCTTTTTTTGCCCATTTTTTCCCATTTTTTCCCAATTTCCCCCTTTTCTCCCCATTTCCCTACGGATGTCATCCAGGTCCAGATCACCATAGAGGAACTCGTTCTCCTCCAAGTTTTCCCTTCCCTTTTTCCCACATTTTCCCCCATTTTCTCCCATGTTTCCTCCATTTCCTCTCCATTTTTCTCCGTTTTTTTGCCGTTTTTTTCCCCATTTTTTTCTACTTTCACCGTTTTTTCCCATTTTTTCCCAATTTCCCCTGTTTTCCCCCATTTCCTACGGATGTCATCCAGGTCCAGGTCGTTGTAGAGGAACTCGTTCTCCTCGAAGTTCCCCCTGTTTTATCCCATTTTCCCCCAGTTTTTTCCATTTTCTCCCCGTTTTTTCCCATTTTTTCCCATTTTCTCCCCGTTTTTGCCCATTTTCCCCCGTTTTTTCCCAATTTTCCCCCTTTTCTCCCCATTTCCTACGGATGTCATCCAGGTCCAGGTTGTTGTAGAGGAACTCCTTCTCCTCCAACCTTCCCCCATTTTCCCCATTTTCCCCCCATTTTTTCTCCCTTTTTTTGCCGTTTTTTCCCCATTTTTTCCTATTTTCTCCCCGTTTTTGCCCATTTTTCCCCATTTTCCCCCCATTTTCCTACGGATGTCATCGAGGTCCAGGTCGTCGTAGAGGAACTCGTTCTCCTCCAACTTTCCCCTTTTTTCCTTCATTTTCCTCCCATTTTTCCCATTTTCTCCCCATTTTCGCCCATTTTCTCCCCATTTTTGCCCATTTTTTCCCCGTTTTTTCCCAATTTCCCCCCTTTTTCCCCCATTTCCCTACAGATGCCATCCAGATCCAGATCACCATAGAGGAACTCGTCCTCCTCCAAGTTCCCCCTGTTTTATCCCATTTCAGCCCCGTTTTTCTCCAGTTTTCCCCATTTTCTCCCCGTTTTTTCCCATTTTTTCCCATTTTCTCCCCGTTTTTTGCCCATTTTCCCCCCATTTCCTACGGATACCATCCAGATCCAGATCATCATAGAGGAACTCGTTCTCCTCAAAGTTTTCCCTTCCATTTTCCCCCTTTTTCCCCCATTTTCTCCCATGTTTCCTCCATTTTCTCTCCATTTTTCTCCTTTTTTTGCTGTTTTTCCCCATTTTTTTCTACTTTCCCCATTTTTTCCCAATTTCCCACATTTTCCCCCGTTTCCCTACGGATGTCGTCGAGGTCCAGGTCGTCGTAGAGGAACTCGTTCTCCTCGAAGTCGGGCTCCTGGCAGGAATCCACGTAATATTCCACGTCGTCCTTCAGCTTCCGCACGGGGTCCACGGGGATGGAGTCGTTGTCCAGCATCCGCAGCAGCGTCTCCAGCATGCGCACGTGGAACCGGTGCCGCTCCACCTGACGCTTCAGCGCCTCGATCCTGTCCTGTTTCTGGGGTAAAAAATGGGGAAATTGGTAAAAATCAAAATTATGGATTGTTAAATGTCATCACTTATCTGTTGGAGTAATGGGAGTACACTGAGGGATCCATGGGATCCGCAGCAGCGTCTCCAGCACGCGCACGTGGAACCGGTGCCGCTCCACCTGGCGTTTTAAAGCTTCGATCCTGTTCTGTTTCTGGGGTAAAAAATGGGGAAATTGGTAAAAATCAAAATTATATACTGTTAAATATTGTAATCTGTCTATGGAAGTAATGGGAACGGGAGCAATGGCAATGGGCGCAGCAGCGTCTCCAGCATGCGCACGTGGAACTGGTGCCGCTCCACCTGGCGCTTCAAAGCTTCAATTCTGTCTTGTTTCTGGGGTAAAAAAACCAAAAATTGGTTAAATTTAAATATTATATTGATTAAAAATCAGTATGTAATCAATGGGTGTAATGGCAGCAATGGCAATGGGCTCAGGGATCCATGGGATCCACACCCAGCATGCGCACGTGGAACCGGTGCCGCTCCACCTGACGCTTCAGGGCTTCAATCCTATCTTGTTTCTGGGGTAAAAAATGGGGAAATTGGTTAAATTTAATTTTTATATTGTTAAATTTAACATTGGAGTAATGGGAGTGCACTGAGGGATCCATGGGATCCGCAGCAGCGTCTCCAGCACGCGCATGTGGAACCGGTGCCGCTCCACCTGCCGCTTCAGGGCCTCGATCCGGTCCTGTTTCTGGGGTAAAAAATGGGGAAATTGTAAAAATCAAAATTATATACTGTTAAATATTGTAATCTGTCTATGGAAGTAATGGGAGTACACTGAGGGATCCACAGGATCCACACCCAGCACGCGCACGTGGAACCGGTGCCGCTCCACCTGACGTTTTAAAGCTTCAATCCTGCCCTGTTTCTGGGGTGAAATACCCAAAAATTGGTTAAATTAAATTTTTATGTTCATTAAAAACGAATTAAAAACAAATTAAAAACGAGTATTTCATAAATAAGAGCAATGGGATCCCCAGGATGGATCCCCCAGGTGGGTGAGGCACCGGTGCCGCTCCACCTGACACCTCATGGCTTGGATCCTGTTCTGTTTCTGGGGTGAAAAACCCAAAAATTGGGTAAATTTAATTTTGGGGATTTTTGGGTGTGATTTTTAGGGTGATTTTTGGGGTAATTTGGGATTTTTGGGGTAATTTTTGGAGTTTTTGGGGGGATTTTTGGGAGAATTTTTGTGGTAATTGTTGGAATTTTTGGGGGTAATTTTGGAATTTTTGAGGTGATTTTTGGGGTAATTTTGGGATTTTTAAGGTAATTTTTAGGGGGATTTTTGGGGTGATTTTTGGGGTCATTTTTGGGGTGATTTTTGGAGGAATTTTTGGGGTAATTGTTGGGATTTTTGGGGTAATTTTTGGTATTTTTGGGGTATTTTTGTGGTAATTTTTGGGGTCATTTTTGGGTAATTTTGGGATTCTGGGGTGATTTTGGGATTTTTGGGGTAATCTTTTGTATTTTTGAGGTCATTTTTGGGGTAATTTTTGGCATTTTGGGGGTATTTTTTGGGTAATTATTGGGATTTTTGGGGTGATTTTTGGGGTAATTTTTTGGATTTTTGGGGGAATTTTGATATTTTTTTGGGGTGATTTTTGGGGTGATTTTTGGGGGAATTTTGGGATTTTTGGGGGAATTTTGAGATTTTTTTGGGGTAATTTTTGGGGTAAGTTTGCGGTAATTGTTGGATTTTTGGAGTAATATTTTGTATTTTTGGGGTAACTTTAGGGATTTTTGGGGTAACTTTTACAATTTTTGGCACTCACATCTTTGTCCCCCTTTTTCTTGCGCGTCTGCACCGACAGCGACTCCACCTCGCTCTCGAACTGATCCACCTGCATGTTCAGGGTGTCGATCGTGTTCTGGGCCAAAAAACACCAAAAATGGCAAAAATGAAACAAAATCAACACTGCAGAAAAATCAAATTAATTCTGACCAAAATCCCGGCGGTCCAGCGAAAAAACGGCGATTTTGGGGTGGGAAACGGGGATTTTGTGGGGGAAAATCTGAATTTTAAATGGATTTTTTGGAGTGAAAAACTCAATTTTTAATTAAAAATTAAAGAATTTTTTCTGAGGAAAAAAAATCTTATTTTTGAGGGGAAAAAAATTCATTTTTCTCGTTAAAAGTGAGTCTTTGCAACAAAACTCCAATTTGGCTGAGAAAACAAGTGGGGTTTTTTTTGAGAAAAAAAATGTAATTTTTTTTAAAAAAAGTGGGGTTTTTGGAAAAAAAATCCCTCATTTTTTTGTGAAAAATGTGATTTTGTTTGAGGAAAAAAATCTAATTTTTATAAATAACAAAATGATTTTTTTTGAGAGAAAATCCCCAATTTTCAGAGAAAAAACGTGATTTTTTTTGAGAAACAAACATAATTTTTTTTTAAAAAGTGGGGTTTTTTGAGAAAAATCCCTCATTATTTTGTGAAAAAATGTGATTTTGTTAGAGAAAAAAAAATCTCATTTTTCTAAATAACAAAAAGATTTTTTTGGAGAGAAAAAACCCCAATTTTCAGAGAAAAAACGTGATTTTTTTTTTGAGAAAAAACAAAATACTTCAATTTTTTAAATTTTTTCATCAAACATCAGATTTTTTTTTATTTTTGTCATAAAATATTCGATGTTTTGGGGTGAATTTTGTATTTTTGGGGGTGAATTTTGCATTTTGCTCACCGTGAGCCACTGCCCGACCTCCTAAAAAATCGGATTTTTTGGCTGAAAAATCCCATTTTATCACAAAATACTTCGATTTCTTTTTTCACCAAACATGGGATTTTTTTTAATTTTTTCATGAAATCTTCTATTTTTTGGGGGTGAAATTTTGTATTTTTGGGGGTGAATTTTGCATTTTTCTCACCGTGAGCCACTGCCCGACCTCCTAAAAAATCGCATTTTTTGGCTGAAAAATCCCATTTTATCACAAAATATTCAATTTTTTTTAATTTTTTCATGAAATATTTGATTTTTTTTTATTTTTTTCATGAAATATTTGATTTTTTTTTGGGTGAACTGTGCATTTTGCTCACCGTGAGCCACTGCCCGACCTCCCAAAAAATTGCATTTTTTTTCCGAAAAACCCCATTTGATCACAAAACACATGAATTAGTTTTAATTTTTTCATCAAACAGCGGATTTTTTATATTTTTTTTATAAAATATTTGATTTTTTGGGGCGAATTTTGTATTTTTGGGGGTGAATTTTGCATTTTGCTCACCGTGAGCCACCCGCCCGACCTCCTAAAAAATCGCATTTTTTTTCCGAAAAGTCCCATTTCATAACAAAATACTTCAATTTTTTTAATTTTTTCATCAAGCATCGGATTTTTTTAATTTTTTCATGAAATATTTGATTTTTTGGGTTGAATTTTGCATTTTGCTCACCGTGAGCCACCGCCCGACCTCCTAAAAAATCAGATTTTTTGGCTGAAAAATCCCATTTTATCACAAAACGCTTCAATTTTTTTTTTTAATTTTTCCATCAAACATCAGACTTTTTTATTTTTGTCATAAAATATTTGACTTTTTGGGGGCAAATTTTGCATTTTTCTCACCGTGAGCCACTGCCCGACCTCCTAAAAAATCACTTTTTTTTGCAGAAAAATCCCATTTTATCCAAAATACTTCAATTTTTTTTTATTTTTTCACAAAACACTGGATTTTTTTTAATTTTTTCACGAAATATTTGATTTTTTTGGGGTGAATTTTGCATTTTGCTCACCGTGAGCCACTGCCCGACCTCCTCCTTCTCCTTCTGGGCGGGGTCGACCTTCTGGGCCAGCCCCAGCCCCTCCTTGCTGTACGCCTTGGTCTTGGTCTCCCTCTCCACCACCTTGAAGCGCTCCATTTGCTGCCAAAAACCACAAAAATCACAAAAATCAAATTTTACATCAATTAAAATATCAAAAGTGGAAAAAATCCCCAAAAAATCCCAGAAAAATTCCATTTTTCTGGCCAAAATTGCCATTTTTACGGCCAAAAAAATCCCATTTTCTGCCCAAAATTTCCCTTTTTTCTCCCCACAAATCCCTTTTTTCCTACCCAAAAATTAAAAAAAAAATCCCTTTTTTTTCTCCCCTAAAATCCCCATTTTCTGCCCAAAAATTCCCGTTTTTCCTCCTCAAAAATCCAATTTTTTCCTGCCCAAAAATTAAAAAAAAAATCCCATTTTCTGCCCAAAATTCCCTTTTTTCTTCTGCCCTAAAATAGCAAAAAAAAAATCCATTTTCTACCCAAAAATCCCAATTTTTTTCAGCCCCAAAAATTCTCATTTTCTGCCCTAAAACACTCCCTTGAACTGCTCCATTTGCTGCCCAAAAAACACCAAAAAATGGAGAAAAAAAATCAAATTTGGGATGGGTTAGAATATCAGAGACACCAAAATTCTCATTTTGTGCCCAAAAAAATCCCATTTTCACCCCAAAAAATCCCCATTTTCTCCTCCAAAAAATCCAAATTTTTTCCCCCAAAAATCCCATTTTTTTCCCCCAAAAGATCCCATTTTTTCCCCAAAAAATTCCCATTTTTCCCCCTAAAAACCCCAATTTTTTTCCTAAAATCCCCATTTTTTTTCCCCAAAATTCCCAATTTTTTCCCCAAACCCCATTTTCTTCCCAACATTTCCCATTTTTGCCCAAATTTTGGATTTTTTCCCCCATTTTCGGCACCGTCTCGATCAGTTTGCGGTTGTCGATCAGCTGCCGCTTGTCCTTGATCTCGTTGGACGCCACCCATGTCTTGATCTGGTCCCGCAGCCTCTGGGGGGGAAAAAATGGGGTAAAAATAAATAAAAATATCCCAAAATATTGATAAAATATCTTAAAATTTATAAAAATATAAAAAATCCCCATAAAAATATCTCAAAATGGCCCAAAAATGTCCCAAAAATGGCCAAAAATGGCCCCAAATCTCTTTGGATCCCACCCATGGCTTGAGCTGGTCCCGAAGCCTCTGAGAGGGGAAAAATGGGTAAAAATAAATCAAAATAAATAAAAATATAAAAAAATATCAATACAATTCTCTAAAATATATAAAAATATAAAAAATCCCCATAAAAATATCCCAAAATAGCCCCAAAAATGGCCCCAAAATGACCCAAAAATGCCCCAAATCTCCTTGGATCCCACCCATGGCTTGAGCTGGTCCCGAAGCCTCTGAGAGGGGAAAAAATGGGTAAAAAAAAAATCAAAATAAATAAAAATATAAAAAAATATCAATAAAATTCTCTAAAATATATAAAAATATAAAAAATTCCCATAAAAATGTCCCAAAAATGGCCAAAAATGGCCCAAAAATGGCCCAAAATGGCCCCAAATCTCATTGGATCCCACCCATGGCTTGAGCTGCTCCTGCAGCCTCTGGGTGGGGAAAAATGGGTAAAAATAAATCAAAATAAATAAAAATTAAAAAAAAAATCAATAAAATATTCTAAAATATGTAAAGATATAAAAAATCCCCATAAAAATATCTCAAAAATGGCCCAAAATGGCCCCAAATCTCATTGGATCCCACCCATGTCTTGATCTGGTCCCGCAGCCTCTGGGGGGGAAAAATGGGTAAAAATAAATAAAAATACCTCAAAATATTGATAAAATATCTTAAAATTTATAAAAATATAAAAAATCCCCATTAAAATATCCCAAAATGGCCCAAAAATGGCCCAAAAATGGCCAAAAATGGCCCCAAGTCTCCTTGGATCCCACCCATGTCTTGATCTGGTCCCGAAGCCTCTGAGGGGAAAAAATGGCCCAAAATGAACCAAAAAATATCAAAAAATATCCCAAAATATCCCAAAATATTGATAAAATATCTTAAAATTTATAAAAATATAAAAAAAACCCCATAAAAATATCCCAAAATAGCCCAAAAATGGGCCCAAAATTGGCCCCAAATGAACAAAAAATATCCCAAAACCAGCCCAAAATATCCCAAAAAACAACAAAATTTCCTAAAATATCCAAAAATGTTTTGGGATTTCCCATTTTCCCCATTTTCCCCCATTTCCCACCTGCAGTTTTTGGGATTTTTGGGGTTTTTTTCTCCATTTCCCACCTGCAGTTTTTGGGGTTTTTGGGGTTTTTTTCCCCATTTCCCACCTGCATTTTTGGGGATTTTTGGGGTTTTGGGGGTTTTTGGGGTCCCCTGGATTTGGGATTTTTGGGGTTTTTGGGGTTTTTCCCCCATTTCCCACCTGCAGTTTTTGGGATTTTTGGGGTTTTTGGGGTTTTTTTTCCCCATTTCCCACCTGCAGTTTTGGGGTCCCAGTTCAGTTTTGGGGTCCCATGGATTTGGGGTTTCTGGTTTTTCCCATTTTTGCCATTTTTTCCCCATTTCCCACCTGCAGTTTTTGGGGTTTTTGGGGTCCCTGGATTTGGGATTTTTGGGATTTTTGGGGTTTTTGGGTTTTTCCCATTTCCCACCTGCAGTTTTTGGGATTTTTGGGGTCCCCTGGATTTGGGATTTTTGGATTTTTTGGGGTTTTTTCCCCCATCTCCCTCCTGCAGTTTTTGGGATTTTTGGGGTCCCCTGGATTTGGGATTTTTGGGGTTTTTCCCAATTTCCCACCTGCAGTTTTGGGGTCCCATGGATTTGGGGTTTCTGGTTTTTCCCATTTTTGCCATTTTTTCCCCCATTTCCCACCTGCAGTTTTTGGGATTTTTTGGATTTTTGGGTTTTTCCCCCATTTCCCACCTGCAGTTTTTGGGATTTTTTGGATTTTTGGATTTTTTTCCCCATTTCCCACCTGCAGTTTTTGGGATTTTTTGGATTTTTGGGATTTTTGGGTTTTCCCACCTGCAGTTTCTTGATCTCCTTTTTCAGGTCGGCCTCGTATTTCTCCTTCTGGTTGGCGTTGGCGGCGTTGTGCAGCTGGGGGAGAAATTTGGGGATTTTTGGGGTTTCTGGGGTTTTTGGGGTTTTGGAAAATTTTTTGGGGTTTTTGGAGGAATTTTAGGGAGGTTTTGGGGCATTTTTGGGGGGTTTTGGGAAATTTTTGGGGGATTTTTTGGGGAGTTTTGGGGATTTGGGGGGAATTTTTTGAGGGGTTTTAGGAGATTTTCGGGGGGGGTTTGGGGGAAAATTTGGGGGATTTTCTGGTTTGTTTTTTTGTAATTTTTTGGGGGGGGTTTGGGGGATTGTAGGGAGGTTCTGAGGCATTTTTGGGGGGTTTTGGGGCATTTTGGGGGGATTTTTCGGGGGATTTTTGGGAGGGGTTTCAGGGGATTTTTGGGGGGTTTTTTGGGGAAATTTGGGGGATCTTCTGGGGATTTTTTGGGGAATTTTGGGGATTTTGGGGGAATTTTTTGAGGGGCTTTAGGGGATTTTTTGGGGAAAATTTGAGGGATTTTCTGGGGATTTTCTGAGAATTTTTGGGAGGTTTTGGGGGATTTTGGGAGGTGTTTCAGGGGGTTTGGGGATTTTTGGGGGATTTTCTGGAGTTTTCTTGGGGAGTTTTGGGGGTTTTTAGGGGATTTATGAAGTTTTGGGGTTTTTAGGGGATTTCTGGGGTATTTTTAGGGGTATTTTTTTGGGTATTTTTGGGGTTTTTGGGGTATTTTTGGGGTATTTTTGGGGTTTTTGGGGTATTTTTGGGGGTTTTTTTGGGGTTTTAGGGGCGCTCCCCCCTCACCTTCTGCCAGATGTCCTCGAACTGCTCGACGCCCTCCGAGACTTTCTTGAGGCACCTGTCAATCTCCCCTGGGGGCGGGGCAAGGAGGGGAGGCCCCGCCCTCAGTGTCACGGCCAATCAGAGCTGCCCGCGAACCACGCCCACAGCCCCGCAGCCAATCAGAGACGCACACAGAGCCCACGGCCAATCAGAGGCACCGGAGGCCACACCCCACACCCCACGGCCAATCAGAGCTGCCCATGAACCACACCCACAGCCCCACAGCCAATGAGAGACGCACACAGAGCCCACGGCCAATCAGAGGTGCCGGAGGCCACACCCACACCCCACAGCCAATCAGAGACACTGGAGGCCACAACCAGAGTCCCACAGCCAATCAGAGCTGCTGTAGGCCACACCCAGAGTCCCACGGCCAATCAGAGATGCTGTAGTCCACGCTCAAGGCCCTGCAGCCAATCGGAGCTGCCGCAGCCACGCCTACAACCCCACAGCCAATCAGAGCCTCTCTTGATCACACCCAGACTCTCCAGCCAATCAGAGCTGCCGTAGGCTCGACCCAGATCCCCACAGCCAATCAGAGCTGCCACAGGGCACACCCAGAGTGCTGCAGCCAATCAGAGCCGTCCTTTGACCACACCCACAAACAGCCAATCAGAGCTGCCATAGGCCACACCCACAGTCAAACAGCCAATCAGAACCTTTGACCACACCCACAGCCAATCAGCACCTCTCTTTGACCGCACCCAGAACTCTACAGCCAATCAGAGGCTGCCTGTGGCCATCCCAGCCAATCGGAGCCTCCCGGTGGCCCCGCCCACCCCGTCCCAGCCAATCAGATCTCACCTTGCAGCTTCCTCTTGTCAGCCATCTTGGGGCGCTCTCGGCATCCCCTCGGGGGGCGCCTGCTGGGGGGGAGGGGCAGCGTCAGGAACCCCAAAATCCTCCCAGGAACCCCAAAATCCTCCCAGGAACCCCAAAATTCACCCAGGAACCCCAAAATTCACCCAGGAAACTCAAAATCCACCCAGGAACCCCAAAATTCACCAAAATTCACCCAGGAACCCCAAAATCCTCCCAGGAACCCCAAAATTCACCCAGGAACCCCAAAATCCTCCCAGGAACCCCCAAGATTCACCCAGGAACCCCAAAATCCTCCCAGGAACCCCAAAATCCACCCAGGAACCCCAAAATTCACCCAGGAACCCCAAAATCCACCCAGGAACCCCCAAAATTCACCCAGGAACCCCAAAATCCTCCCAGGAACCCCCAAAATTCACTCAAGAACACCAAAATTCACCCAGGAACCCCCAAAATTCACCCAGGAACCCCAAAATTCACCCAGGAACCCCAAAATCCTCCCAGGAACCCCAAAATTCACCCCAGGAACCCCCAAAATTCACCCAGGAACCCCAAAATTCACCCAGGAACCCCAAAATTCATTCAGGAAACCCAAAAATTCACCCAGGAACCCCAAATCCCCCCTGACCTCACCCATAAATCCCCCATAGGACCCCACAGACCCCCCCATAGAACCCATAGACCCCTACAGACCCCAGAGAACCCCACAGAACCCCATAAACCCCTACAGACCCCACAGACCCCCCTATAGACCCCATAAACCCCTATAGAACCCGTTAGCCCCCCCACAGAACCCCATAGACCCCACAGACCCCCCAGAGAACCCCATAAGCCCTATAGACCCCATAGACCCCCCATAGAACCCCTATAGATCCCATAGACCCCATAGACCCCATAGACCACCCATAGAACCCCATAGACCCCTATAGAACCAATACACCCCTATAGAACCTGTAAACCCCCATAGACCCCATAAACACCTATGGACCCCATAGCCTCTCTATAGAACCCCTATAGACCCCATAGACCCCATAAACCCCTATAGACCCCATAGCCTCCCTATAGCACCCATAGACTCCCCCACAGAAGCCCATAGACCCCCCTATAGAACCCTATAAACCCCTATAGACCCCATAGACCCCTACAGACCCCATAGACCCCTATAGACCCCATAGACCCCTATAGAACCCCATAGACCCCTATAGACCCATAGACCCCTACAGAACCCATAGACCCCTATAGAACCCATAGACCCCTATAGAACCAATACACCCCTATAGAACCCCATAGACCCCTACAGACCCATAGACCCCATAGCCTCTCTATAGAACCCCTATAGACCCCACTGACCCCCCTATAGAACCCATAAACCCCTACAGAACCAATAAACCCCTACAGACCCCATAGACCCCCCAGAGAACCCCCATAAACCCCTACAGACCCAATAAAATCCTATAGAACCAATACACCCCTATAGAACCCCACAGACCCCATAGCCTCCCTATAGCACCCATAGACCCCCCACAGAACCCCATAAACCCCACAGACCCCCCACAGAACCCCACAGCCCCCCCTACAGACCCCACAGACCCCCCCATAGAACCATAAACCCCTACAGAACCCATAAACCCCTAAAGAACCCATACACCCCTATAGAACCAATAAACCCCTATAGACCCCATAGACCCCTATAGACCCCACAGACCCCCCAGAGAACCCCATAAACCCCTACAGACCCAATAAAATCCTATAGAACCAATACACCCCTATAGAACCCCATAGACCCCTACAGACCCCATAGACCCCTACAGACCCCATAGACCCCCACAGAACCCCATAAACCCCTATAGAACCCATAGACCCCTACAGACCCCATAGACCCCATAGACCCCATAGCCCCCCCTATAGAACCCCATAGACCCCTATAGACCCCATAGACCCCTACAGAACCAATAAACCCCTATAAACCCCATAGCCTCCCTATAGCACCCATAGACCCCCCACAGAACCCCATAAACCCCTATAGACCCCCTACAGACCCCATAGACCCCTATAGACCCCCATAGCCTCCCTATAGACCCCATAGACCCGCCATAGAACCCATAAACCCCTACAGAACCCACAGACCCCTATAGAACCAATAAACCCCTATAGACCCCATAGACCCCTACGGACCCCATAGCCTCTCTATAGAACCCCTATAGACCCCATAAACCCCTACAGAACCAATAAACCCCTATAGACCCCATAGACCCCTATAGAACCAATAAACCCCCATAGAACCAGTACACCCCTATAAAACAAATAAACCCCTACAGACCCCATAGCCTCTCTATAGAACCCATAGCCCCCCACAGAACCCCACAGCCCCCCCTATAGACCCCACAGACCCCCCCATAGAACCCATAAACCCCTACAGACCCCATAGACCCCTACAGACCCCATAGACCCCCCATAGAACCCCATAAACCCCTACAGACCCAATAAAATCCTATAGAACCAATACACCCCTATAGAACTCTATAGACCCCATAGCCTCCCTATAGAACCCATAGCCCCCCAGAGAACCCCACAAACCCCATAGACCCCCCACAGAACCCCACAGACTCCCCTATAGACCCCACAGACCCCCCACAGAACCCCATAAACCCCTATCGAACCAATACACCCCTATAGAACCAATAAACCCCTATAGACCCCATAGACCCCCCACAGAACCCCATAGACCCCTACAGACCCCATAGATCCCCCATAGAACCCCATAAACACCTATAGACCCCATAGAACCCCTACAGACCCCATAGACCCCCCAGAGAACCCCATAAACACCTACAGATCCCAAAGACCCCTATAGACCCCATAAACCCCTATAGAACCAATACACCCCGAAAGACCCCATAGACCCCCCCAAAAACCCCTATAGACCCCACAGACCTCCCAAAAACCCCTATAGACCCCATAGACCCCCCAAAAACCCCTACAGACCCCATAGACCCCCCAAAAACCCCTACAGAACCCATATAGACCCCCCATAGACCCCCATAGAACCCCATAAACCCCTATAGACCCCATAGACCCCTCCATAAACCCCTATAGAACCCCTATAGACCCCATAGACCCCACAAACCCCATAGAGAACCCCCATGGAACCTTCATCCACCCCTAAACCCCCTATGGAACCCTCAGAGACCCCAAAAACCCCCTAAAAACCCCCTATAGGACCCCAAAAACCCCCTATAGAACCCCATAGACCCCAAAAACCCCCTATAGGACCCATAGACCCCATAAACCCCCTAAAAACCCCCACAGACCCCAAAAACCCCCGACAGAGCCCCACAGACCCCATAAACCCCCTATAGGACCCATAGACCCCATAAACCCCCAGAGAACCCCACAGACACCCCATAAACCCCCCAGAGAACCCCACGGACACCCCATAAACCCCCAGAGAACCCCACGGACACCCCATAAACCCCAGAGAACCCCACGGACACCCCATAAACCCCTATGGAACCCCACAGACACCCCATAAACCCCTATGGAACCCCACAGACACCCCATAAACCCCCAGAGAACCCCACAGACACCCCATAAACCCCCACAGACACCCCATAAACCCCCAGAGAACCCCACAGACACCCCATAAACCCCTATGGAACCCCACAGACACCCCACAAACCCCCAGAGAACCCCACAGACACCCCATAAACCCCTATGGAACCCACAGACACCCCATAAACCCCTATGGAACCCCACAGACACCCCATAAACCCCCAGAGAACCCCACGGACACCCCATAAACCCCCAGAGAACCCCACAGACACCCCATAAACCCCCATGGAACCCCACAGACACCCCATAAACCCCCAGAGAACCCCACAGACACCCCATAAACCCCCAGAGAACCCCACAGACACCCCATAAACCCCTATGGAACCCCACAGACACCCCATAAACCCCTATGGAACCCCACAGACACCCCATAAACCCCTATGGAACCCCATGGACACCCCATAAACCCCAGAGAACCCCACAGACACCCCATAAACCCCCATGGAACCCCACAGACACCCCATAAACCCCCAGAGAACCCCACAGACACCCCATAAACCCCTATGGAACCCCACAGACACCCCATAAACCCCCAGAGAACCCCACAGACACCCCATAAACCCCTATGGAACCCCACAGACACCCCATAAACCCCTATGGAACCCCATGGACACCCCATAAACCTCTATGGAACCCCACAGACACCCCATAAACCCCTATGGAACCCCACAGACACCCCATAAACCCCTATAGACCCCACAGACACCCCATAAACCCCTATGGAACCCCACAGACACCCCATAAACCCCTATGGAACCCCACAGACACCCCATGAACCCCAGAGAACCCCACAGACACCCCATAAACCCCTATGGAACCCCACAGACACCCATAAACCCCCTATGGAACCCCACAGACACCCCATAAACCCCCATGGAACCCCACGGACACCCCATAAACCCCTATGGAACCCCACAGACACCCCATAAACCCCCAGAGAACCCCACAGACACCCCATAAACCCCCCAGAGAACCCCACAGACACCCCATAAACCCCCCAGAGAACCCCACAGACACCCCAAAAACCCCCATGGAACCCCACAGACACCCCCATAAACCCCCATGGAACCCCACAGACACCCCATAAACCCTATGGAACCCCACAGACACCCATAAACCCCCTATGGAACCCCACAGACACCCCATAAACACCCAGAGAACCCCCATGGACACCCCATAAACACCCAGAGAACCCCACAGACACCCCATAAACCCCTATGGAACCCCACAGACACCCCATAACCCCCAGAGAACCCCACAGACACCCCATAAACCCCTATGGAACCCCACAGACACCCCACAAACCCCTATGGAACCCCACAGACACCCCATAAACCCCCTATGGAACCCTCATACACCCCACAAAGCCCCCCTAGAAGCCCCATAGGCACCTCAGACACCCCATAAACCCCCAGAGAACCCCACAGACACCCCATAAACCCCTATGGAACCCCACAGACACCCATAGACCCCCATAGAACCCCACAGAATCTTCACAAACCCCATAAATCCCCTATAGAACCCCACAGGACACCCCATAAACCCCTATGGAACCCCACAGCCACCCCATAAACCCCTATGGAACCCCACAGACACCCCATAAACCCCCTAGAGAACCCCACAGAATCTTCACAAACCCCATAAACCCCCCAGAGAACCCCACAGACACCCCATAAACCCCCACAGACACCCCATAAACCCCTAGAGAACCCCACGGACACCCCATAAATCCCTAGAGAACCCCACAGACACCCCAAAAACCCTTTACAGCTCCCCATAAATCCCCCTATAGAACCCCATGCACCCCTAAAAACCCCTCACATACCACATGAACCTCCCCAAAGACATCCACATCCCCTATAGAAACCCTATAGCCCCCTAAGAATACCCCAGATCCCCTATAGGACCCCCTCAGGCTGCCTCACATCACCCATAAACCCCTATAACCCCTTAGTGTGCCCTATATCCCCTATAAATCCCCTATAACCCCCTCAGGCTGCCCTATATCCCCTAAAAACCCCTATAGATCTCTATAAAACCTCCTCAGGCTGCCCTATATCCCCTGTACATCCCCTATAAACCCCTATAGAACCCCCTCAGGCTGCCCTATATCCCCTACAGATCTCTATAGAACCCCTCAGGCTGCCCTACATCCCCTATAAATCCCCTATAGAACCCCTCAGGCTGCCCTATATCCCCTACAGATTCCCTATAACCCCCTCAGGCTGCCCTATATCCCCTACAGATCCCCTATAGAACCCCTCAGGCTGCCCTATATCCCCTATAGATAACTCTATATTCCCTATAAATCCCCTATAGATCTCTATAAAACCCCCTCAGGCTGCCCTACATCCCCTATAAATCCCCTATAACCCCCTCAGGCTGCCCTATATCCCCTAAAAACCCCTACAGATTTCTATAGAACCCCCTCAGGCTGCCCTATATCCCCTATAGATCCCCTATAACCCCCTCAGGCTGCCCTACATCCCCTATAAATCCCCTATAACCCCCTCAGGCTGCCCTATATCCCCTATAGATCCCCTATAAACCCCTACAGAACCCCTCAGGCTGCCCTATATCCCCTATAGATAACCCTATATCCCCTATAAATCCCCTATAGATCTCTATAAAAGCCCCTCAGGCTGCCCTATATCCCCTAAAAACCCCTATAACCCCCTCAGGCTGCCCTATATTCCCTACAGATCCCCTATAGAACCCTCAGGCTGCCCTATATCCCCTACAGATCCCCTATAACCCCCTCAGGCTGCCCTATATCCCCTACAGATCCCCTATAACCTCCTCAGACTGCCCTATAACCCCTATAGATCCCCTATAAACCCTTATAGAACCCCCTCAGGCTGCCCTATATCCCCTATAGATCCCCTATAACCCCCTCAGGCTGCCCTATATCCCCTATAAACCCCTATAGATTTCTATAGAACCCCCTCAGGCTGCCCTATATCCCCTATAAACCCCCTATAAACCCCTCAGGCTGCCCTATATCCCCTACAGATCCCCTATAATCCCCTCAGGCTGCCCTATATCCCCTACAGATCCCCTATAGAACCCCTCAGGCTGCCCTATATCCCCTACAGATCCCCTATAGAACCCCTCAGGCTGCCCTATATCTCCTATAGATCCCCTATAACACCCTCAGGCTGCCCTATATCCCCTAAAAACCCCTACAGATTTCTATAAAACCCCCTCAGGTTGCCCTATATCCCCTGTACATCCCCTATAAACCCCTATAGAACCCCTCAGGCTGCCCTATATCCCCTACAGATCCCCTATATCCCCTATAGATCCCCTGTAGAACCCCCCCAGCCTTTTCCCTCCCCCGCTCTCCCTCAGGGCCCTCCCGGCTCCGCCGCCGCTCCCCGCCCCCTCCTCTCCCTCCCCGCGCTCACCGGAGGCTCGCGAGGCGGCCCAGGCGCTCCCGGCCGGCCGGGGAATGGCGGGAATGTCGCGATAGTGTCGCGATGATGTCGCGATAGCAGCGCGATCGGCGGGGGTCGCGGCCGCCGCCGCTTTTGGCCTTACCCCCCCCCGCCTTCGTTCGTTCACAGCCGACTCGGCCTCAGCGGCATCCAAGATGGCGGCGGCTCCCTCAGGCCTGCCCGCCCCGCCCCGTCCGCGCGCCCAACGCCCATTGGACGAACTGCACGTCAATCAGCGAAAGACGCACGGTGATTGGGTAGAACCAAAGGAAGGCGTGACTTAATGTTGCGCGGTCCCTCCTCCTCGCGGAGCTGTCAATCAACGCATCGCCGCATTCCCATTGGCGGCGCAGTGTTTATAGCGGAAAAGGGGCGGAATGCGGACAAAACCACGCCCACAGGGCGGGACCGCGTGTACAAGGCTCCTTCTCATTGGTCAGCAACGCCGCCACTCAGAGCGTGGCGGGAGTGGGCGCCGCCTTTTCTGATTGGCCTAGCCATGTCGCGAGGGGCGGGGCCACGCGCGGTTCTATTCATCTATTGGCTGATTTTTCCCGCGGGGGAACCAATAACCGCCGGTTGCACGCAGGGGGCGTGGCCAACGGCCTGACATGTCACTCAAAGTGGAGTCAGCCAATAGGAGGCTGAGATCGGGCCCAAGTGGGCGGGGCTCCCCAAAATCCATTAAAAAAAGGCCCCAAAATTCCCCAAATCCACCCAGAACCCCCAAAAGCTCCAGAACCCCCCCAAATCCTGGACCCCCCACCTTCAATTCCCCCCAAAATTCCCAAAACGCTCCAATAAAAAAAAAAATTTCAATATTTATAGAAAGTTCTGGAGAGAAACACAAAGGGGGGGATTGTGAGGGGGAACCAGGGCGGAGTGGGGACCCCAAAATTCCAAAAACTCTCCCCAAAAATCCAAATTCTGAGGGATAAAAAGCAACGAGGTGAATTTGGGGGGAGGATTTTGGGGTCCCCCAGAATTTTTGGGGAGGAATTTGGGGGTCCCGGGGGGGTCTCAGGGCGGGGTGGGGACCCCACTTTTCTCCCCCTTGACCTTGAGGAACTCGGCCATGCTGGAGAAATATTTCTGGTTGGCCTCGGCCACTTTCTTCTCGGCCGCCTGCGGGTTCACGATCTCCAAACCCTGAAAGGGGAGAATTTGGGGGGTCCCAGGTGGGTTTTGAGGGGTCTCAGGTGGGTTTGGAGGGGTCCCAGGTGGATTTTGGGGGGTCCCAGGTGGATTTTGGGGGGTTCCAGGGGGGTCTGAGGGGGTTTTGGGGGGTCCCAGGTGGATTTTGGGGGATCCAAGGTGGATTTTGGGGGGTCCCAGGTGGGTTTGGGGGGATTTTGGGGGGTCCTAGGTGGATTTTGAGGGGTCCCAGGTGGGTTTTGAGGGGTCCCAGGTGGATTTTGGGAGGGGTCTGGGGGGGTCCCAGGTGGATTTTGGGGGGGTCCCAGGTGATTTTGGGGGTCTCAGGTGGGTTTGGGGGGGTCGCAGGTGGGTTTGGGGGGGTCGCAGGTGGATTTTGGGGGGTCCCGGGTTTTTGGTCTCCAAGAAATCCCCTCAAAAACCCCAAAATTCTTTCAGACACCAGCAAAATCCCCCCCCAAATTCCTTCAGGACCCATCACAACCCCCCAAATCCCCTCAGGACCCCCCAAAAATCCCCTCAGGACCCCCCCAAATCTCCCCAAATCCCCTCAGGACCCTCTCAAAGCCCCTCAGAACCCCCCAAACCCCCTCAAGACCCCCCCAAAATCCCCCCAAATCCTTCCAGGACTCCCCAAACCCCCCTCAGGACACCCCAAATCCCTCCCTAAACCCCCTCAGAACCCCCCAAACCCCACCAGGACCCCCCTCAAACCCCCTCAGGACCCCCCAAATTCCCCCCAAACCCCCTCAGGACCCCCCAAACCTCCTCAGGACCCCCCAAACCCCCTCAGGACCCCTTCAAGACCCCCAAAAACCCCCTCAGAACCCCCACAAATTTCACCAAAACCCCCTCAGAACTCCTCAAATCCCCCCTCAGGAACCCCCCCAAAACCCCCTCAGGACCCCCAAAAGTCCCCTCAGGACCCCCCAAATTCCTCCCTAAATCCCTCAGCAACCCCTCAAACCCCCTCAGAACCCCCCCAAACCCCCACAAGACCCCCCAAAAATCCCCTCACGACCCCCAAAACGCCCTCAGGACCCCCCCAAAACCCCCTCAGGACCCCCCAAACCCCCTCAGGACCCCCCCCAAACCCCCTCAGGACCCCCCAAAAACCCCCCCAAAACCCCCTCCCCACCTGCAGGGGGGTGAAGGCCACGCTGGAGGCCGTGCCCGAGCTCCGGTCCCTGATGGTGGATTTGCCGCCGTACACCACGCTCTGCTTCTGCAGCGTCCTCTGGGGAGCGTTAATTACGGTTAACGACGCTAATTAGGGCTGGGTGAGGTTAATTAAGGGGGAGGGGGGGGCTCAGGTACCTGCAGGGTTTTGCTGATCCGGGCCTTGGTGGCCTCGTTGACCTGGGTCTGGCGCACGCGGCCGCTTGCCGGCCTTGCCCAGGTGGCCCAGGCTGAAGCCCAGGTCCTCCTGGTAGGCGTCCTCCTCGATCTGAGGGGAAAATGGGGTGAAAAGTGAGAAAAAATGGGAAAAAATGAGCGAAAAAATGGGATTTTGGGGGGTTGAAATGGGGTTAGAGGGGGAAAAATGGGGTTTAGGGGTCCAGCAGGCCCCCGGTCGTTCTGGTAGGCCTCTGCCTTGATCTGAGGGGAAAATAGTGAAAGATGGGATTAAAAATGGGAAAAATATGTCAAAATGGTTAAAAACAGGTAAAACATTGGGATATGGGAGTATTAAAATGGGATTTAATGGGAAACAGTAAAGAAGGAAAATGGGGTAAAGGTGCCCAGGTGGCCCAGGCTGAAGCCCAGGTCCTCCTGGTAGGCGTCCTGCTCGATCTGAGGGGAAAATGGGGCGAAAAGTGAGAAAAATGGGAAAAAATGAGTGAAAAAAATGGGATTTTGGGGGGTAAAAATGGGGTTAGAGGGGGGAAAAATGGGGTTTAGGAGGATCAGTAGGCCCAGACTGAAGCCCAGGTTTGCCTCGTAGGCCTCTTCCTTAATCTGAGGGAAAACCAGTGAAAAATAGGATAAAAAATGGGAAAAAACATGTAAAAACGGGTAAATATAGGTAAAAGAATGGATTTTGGGGTGTTTACAAAGGGTTTAGTGAGAAAAATTAGGTTAACAGTGGGAAAAATGGGGTTTAGGAGTCCCAGGTGGCCCAGGCTGAAGCCCAGGTCCTCCGGGTAGGCGTCCTCCTCAATCTGAGGGAAAATGGGAATAAAAATGAGAAAAATGGGTAAAAAAAGGTAAAAAAGGGTAAAATAATTGGATTTGGGAGTTTTAAAAGGGAATTTAATGAGAAACATTGGGTTCAAAGAAGGAAAATGGGGTTAAGGTGCCCAGGTGGCCCAGGCTGAAGCCCAGGTCCTCCTGGTAGGCGTCCTCCTCGATCTGAGGGGAAAATGGGATTAAAAAATGGGAAAAAAAACAGATAAAAATAAGTAAAAATGGGTAAAAATAGCTAAAAGAATGGGATTTGGGGGGATTAAAATGGTTTTAAAGAGAACAATTGTATTAAAAGGGGGAAAAATGGGGTTTAGGGGTCCCAAGAGGCCCAGGTCTTCCTGGTAGGCCTCTCCCTTGATCTGAGGGGAAAATGGGAATAAAAATGAGAAAAATGGGTAAAAAAAGGTAAAAAAAGGTAAAATAATGGGATTTGGGAGTTTTAAAAGGGAGTTTTATGAGAAAAATTTGGTTAAAAGGGGCAAAAATGGGTTTAGGAGATTTGGGCGGCCCAGGCCGAAGCCCAGGTCCTCCCGGTCGGCCTCCTTCTTGAACTGAGGGGAAAATGGGATTAAAAATGGGAAAAATGGGTAAAAATAAGTAAAAATGGGTAAAAATAGATTAAATAATGGGATTTGGGGGTGTTAAAATGGGGTTTTGTGAGAAAAATTTGGGTTAAAGAAGGAAAAAGAGAGTTTAGGAGTCCCAGGAGTCCCAGGTCCTCCCAGCAGGCCTCTTCTTTAATCTGAGGGGAAAATGGGGTTAAAAATTGGAAAAATGGGAAAAAATGAGTAAAAAATAAAATTTTGGGGTCCCAGGAAGGTAAAAAAGTTGATTTGGGGGGATTAATTAGGGTTAATTAGGGTTAATTACCTCCCCAAAGCTCATCCTGTTGGCCTGCTTGCGGATCTCAGTCAGCCCCAGGCGCTCCTTCATCTTCCGGTAGCTGCGTTAATTAAGGACTAATTAGGGGTTAATTAGGAGCTATTTGGGGGTTGATTGAGGGATTCATTGGGGAGTAATTAAGGAGTTGATTGGGGGTTAATTGGAGGTAATTACAGAGTTGATTTGGGGTTAACTGGAATCCACTGGCGCAGAATCGTGAAATAATCAGGGGTTAATCAGAGATTAATTAGGGCTCAATTGGGAATTAATCAGGGATTAATTAGGGATTTATAACAATATAATTAGGGCTTAATTAGGGCTTAATTAGGGGTTAATCAGGATTAATAATGAAATAATCAGGGGTTAATCAGAGATTAATTAGGGCTTAATTGGAGATTAATTAGGGCTTAATCCGGGACTAATTGGGTCTTAATTGGGGATGAATTAGGAGCTAATCAGGGACTAACTGGGGCTTAATTAGGGGCTAATCAGGGATTAATTAACCCTTAACCACCCCTTCATTAGGGTGCTAATTACAACAGCACCGAGATTTACCCTGAACCTCATTTAGCGCTCAACCGGCGAATAACCAGGGGCTAATTACGGACTAATAAAGGACTAATTAACGCTAATTACGGCTAATTAAGGCTAATTACTGACCGCCTGCCCCCTCTCTTCTTCCTCTGCCCGTCCAGCGGCGCCGGCAGCGGCTTCACCTGCTTGACCGGGGGCGGCTCCTGCCACTTGTCGAACTTGCGCTCGATCTCCTCCTTCAGCTCGTACCCAACCTGAAATCCAGAAAATTCCCAACATTTTGGGCAAATTCCCAAAATTTGGAGGGAATTCCCAAAATTTTGTGGGATTTTGGGGGGTTTTTTGTGGGATTTTTGGGGATTTTTTGGTGATTTTTAGGGGATTTTGCCACTTGTCGAACTTGCGCTCGATCTCCTCCTTCAGCTCGTACCCCACCTAAAATCCACAAAATTTCCAAATTTTGGGCAAATTCCAAAAATTTGGAGGTAATTCCCAAAATTTTGTGGGATTTTGGGGGTTTTTTTTGGGATTTTTTTGGGGATTTTTTTGGGGATTTTCTGAGGGATTTTTGGGGGGATTTTGCCACTTGTCGAACTTGCGCTCGATCTCCTCCTTCAGCTCGTACCCCACCTGAAATCCAGAAAATTTCCAAATTTTGGGCAAATTCCAAACATTTTCAAGGAATTCCCAAAATTTAGAGGGGTTTTGGGGGAATTTGAGGGGTTTTTGTGGGATTTTTGGGGATTTTTTGGGGATTTTCTGAGGGTTTTTGGGGCTCCTGCCCCTTGTCGAACTTGCGCTCGATCTCCTCCTTCAGCTCGTACCCAACCTGAAATTGGGGCAAATTCCCCAAATTTTGGGCAAATTCCAAACATTTTCAAGGAATTCCCAAAATTTTGAGGGGTTTTGGGGGATTTTTGGTGATTTTTTGGGGATTTTTTGGGTTTTTTTGGGGATTTTCTGAGGGATTTTTTGAGGGATTTTTGGGGGGATTTTGCCACTTGTCGAACTTGCACTCGATCTCCTCCTTCAGCTCGTACCCAACCCAAAATCCGGGAAATTCCCAACATTTTGGGCAAATTCCAAACATTTTCAAGGAATTCCCAAAATTTTGTGGGATTTTGTGTTTTTTTTTGGGATTTTTTGGGGATTTTTGGTGATTTTTAGGGGATTTTCTGAGGGATTTTTGAGGCTCCTGCCACTTGTCGAACTTGCGCTCGATCTCCTCCTTCAGCTCGTACCCCACCTAAAATCCACAAAATTTCCAAATTTTGGGCAAATTCCAAACATTTTCAAGGAATTCCCAAAATTTAGAGGGGTTTTGGGGGAATTTGAGGGGTTTTTGTGAGATTTTTGGGGATTTTTGGTGATTTTTTGGGGATTTTCTGAGGGGTTTTTGGGGCTCCTGCCACTTGTCGAACTTGCGCTCGATCTCCTCCTTCAGCTCGTACCCGACCTAAAATCCACAAAATTTCCAAATTTTGGGCAAATTCCCAAAATTTTCAAGGAATTCCCAAAATTTTGTGGGATTTTGGGGGGATTTTGTGGGATTTTTGGGGATTTTTTGGTGATTTTTTGGGGTTTTTTGGGGGGTTTTGCCACTTGTCGAACTTGCGCTCGATCTCCTCCTTCAGCTCGTACCCAACCTGAAATCCGGGAAATTCCCAAAATTTTGGGCAAATTCCAAACATTTTCAAGGAATTCCAAAATTTTGAGGGGTTTTGGGGGAATTTGAGGGGTTTTTGGGGATTTTTTGGGGATTTTTTTGGGATTTTCTGAGGGGTTTTTGGGGCTCCTGCCACTTGTCGAACTTGCGCTCGATCTCCTCCTTCAGCTCGTACCCAACCTAAAATCCAGGAAATTCCCAACATTTTGGGCAAATTCCAAAAATTTGGAGGGAATTCCCAAAATTTTGAGGGGTTTTGGGGGATTTTTGGTGATTTTTTGGGGATTTTTTGGGTTTTTTTGAGGATTTTGCCACTTGTCGAACTTGCGCTCGATCTCTTCCTTCAGCTCGTACCCAACCTGAAATTGGGGCAAATTCCCCAAATTTTGGGTCAAATTCCAGGAACTTTGGGCAAATTCCAAAAATTTAGAGGGAATTCCCAAAATTTTATGGGATTTTGGGGGAGTTTTGTGGGTTTTTCTGGGATTTTGGGGGGATTTTTTGGGGGAATTTTGCCACTTGTCAAACTTATGCTCCATCTCCTCAATCACCTCACATCCCACCTGGAAAATCCGTAATTTTCAGCAAATTTGGGGCAATTCCCAAAATTTTGGAGGTCCTGGAAGGGTTTTGGGGGATTTGCAGAGGATTTTGAGAGAATTTGGGGGGAATTTAATGAAGACTTTGGGCAGATTTTGGGGCAATTTTCCATCTCCTCCCTCCCGTTTTACCCCACCACCAAAAATCCCCGACTGCCCCAAACCCACGGGGATTTTCCAGTTTTTGCCCCAATTTAGGGGTGCAGGAATTGGAGAATTTTGGACAATTTTGGGGTGCCCCAGGGGCGTTTTTGGGGCGTTTTTGGGGCGTTTTTGGGGTGACCTTGCCGTCCTGGCTCTCGTGGAAGCTGTCCACCCGCGCCGCCAGCGTGCACTTGGCCGCCACCAGCCGCGCCGCCTTCCTCCTCAGGTCCTGCACGAGTGGGGGGTCAGCGGGGAGAAACCACAAAAAATCAGCCCAAAATCGGCCCAAAATCGGCCCAAAATCGGCCCAAAAACCATACCAAAATCAGACCAAAATCAGACCAAAATCAGCCCAAAATTGGCCCAAAAAACACCCCAAAATCAGCCCAAAATCAGACCAAAAACCAACCCAAAACCAACCCAAAACCAGCCCAAAATCAAACCAAAATCAGCCCAAAAGCATCACTCCAAAATCAGCCCAAAATCAGCCCTAAATCGGCCCAAAATCAGACCAAAATCGGCCCAAAACCAGCCCAAAACCAACCCAAAACCAGCCCAAAATCGGCCCAAAAGCATCACTCCAAAATCAGCCCAAAATCAGCCCAAAATCAACCCAAAAACCACCCCCAAAATCACCCCAAACCAACCCAAAATCAGCCCCAAAAGCACCCCAAATTCACCCCCTAACCAGCCCAAAACCACTCCAAAATCAGCCGAAAACCAACCCAAAATCAGCCCAAAATCAGCCCAAAAAGCACCCCAAAACCAACCCAAAAACATCACTCCAAAATCGCCCCAAAACCAATCCAAAACCAGCCCAAAATCAGCCCAAAACCAGCCCAAAACCAACCCAAAATCACCACAAAAACCACGCCTAAAACCAACCCAAAAACATCACTCCAAAATCGCCCCAAAATCACCCCAAAACCACTCCAGAACCACCCCCAAAATCACCCCAAAACCACCCCAAAATCACCCCAAAGCCAACCAAAATCGCCACAAAAACCACCCCAAATTCACCCCAGAACCACCCCCAAGACCAGCCTAAAACCACCCCAAATTCACCCAAAAACCACCCCAAAACCAACCCAAAATCAGCCCAAAACCACCCCAAAAACAACCCAAAAATCAGCCCAAAAACCAGTCCAAAAACCACCCCAAAATCACCCCAAAATCAGCCCAAAACCAACCCAAAACCAACCCGAAAACATCACTCCAAAATCGCCCCAAAACCAACTCAAAATCACCCTAAAACCAGCCCAAAACCAACCCAAAAACCACCCCAAAATCAGCCCAAAACCACCCCAAAAACCACCCTAAAACCAACCCAAAAACATCACTCCAAAATCACCCCAAAACCACCCGAAAGTCAGCCCAAAATCACCCCAAAAACCAACTCAAAATCACCCCAAAACCACCCCAAAATCACCCCAGAACCAACACAAAACCACCCCAAAACCAACCCAAAATCAGCCCAAAACCACCCCTAAAGTGACCCCAAAACCAACCCCAAAATCACCCCAAAACCACCCCCAAAACCAACCCAAAAACCAGCCCAAAACCAGCCCAAAATCACCCCAAATTCACCCCAAAACCACCCCAAAATCACCCCAAAGCCAGCCCAAATTCACCCCAAAGCCAGCTCAAAAACATCACCCCAAAACCACCCAGAATCGCCCCAAAATCACCCAAATTCACCCCAAAACCCCCCAGAACGGGGATATCTTGGGGGGTTTGGGGTGGTTTTGGGGTGATTTTGGGGGTGATTTTGGGGTGGTTTCGGGGGTGATTTTGAGGCAATTCTGGGATGGTTCTGGGGTGGGTTTGGGGGGGATTCTGGGGTAATTTTGGGGTGAATTTGGGGCGGTTTTGGGGGTGATTTTGGGGTGGTTTTGAGGTGATTTTGGGGTGAATTTGGGGTGGGTTTTGGGGGTGATTTTGAGGCAGTTTTGGGGGTAATTTCGGGGTGATTCTGGGGTAGTTTTTGGGTTGACTTTGGGGCAATTCTGGGGTGATTCTGGGCTGATTTTGGGGTGAATTTGGGGTGATTCTGGGGTGATTTGGGGGTGATTTTGGGGCTGATTTGGGGGTGAGTCTGGGCTGATTCTGGGGTAATTCTGGGGTGATTTTGAGGTGAGTTTTGGGAGTGCTTCTGGGGTGACTCTGGGGTGATTTTGGGGTGATTTTGCGGTGAATTTGGGGTGGTTTTGGGGTGATTTTGAGGCAATTCTGGGGTGGTTCTGGGGTGGGTTTGGGGTGATTTTGGGGTGATTCTGGGGGTGGTTTTTGGGTTGATTTTGGGGTGACTTTGGGGTGGGTTTTGGGGGTGATTCTGGGCTGATTTTGGGGTGATTCTGGGGTGATTTTGGGGGTGATTTTGGGGTGGCTTCGGGGTGATTTTGAGGCAATTCTGGGGTGATTCTGGGGTGATTTTGAGGCAGTTTTTGGGGTGATTTTGGGGGTGATTCTGGGGTGATTCTGGGGTGATTTTGGGGTGGGTTTTGGGGGTGATTTTGGGATGAATTTTGGGGTGATTTTGGGGTGATTCTGGGGTGATTTTGGGGTGGTTCTGGTGTGGGTTTTGGGGCTGATTCTGGGGTGGTTTTGGGGTGAATTTGGGGCGGTTTGGGAGTGAATTTGGGGTGATTTTTGGGGTGACTTTGGGGTGGTTTTGCGGTGATTTTGGGGTGATTCTGGGGTGGTTTTGGTGTGGGTTTTGGGGTGATTTTGGGGTGATTTTGGGGTGAGTCTGGGCTGATTCTGGGGTGATTCTGGGGTGAGTTTGGGGTGGGTTTTAGGGGTGATTTTGGGGTGATTCTGGGGTGACTGGGGTGATTCTGGGGTGATTTTGAGGTGGGTTTTGGGGGTGAATTTGGGGGTGATTTTGGGGTGATTTTCGTGTGGGTTTTGGGGGTGATTTTGGGGTGACTTTAGGGTGGTTTTGGGGGTGATTCTGGGGTGATTTTGGGGTGGATTTTGGGTGATTTTGGGGTGATTTTGAGGCAGTTTTGGGGGCGATTTTGGGGTGAATTTGGGGCGATTTTTGGGGTGATTTTAGGGTGGTTTTAGGGGTGATTCTGGGTGGTTTTTGGGCTGATTTTGGGGTGGTTTTGGGGTGATTTTGGGGTGGTTTGGGGGTAATTTCGGGGTGATTCTGGGTGGTTTTTGGGTTGACTTTGGGGTGATTTTGTGGTGGGTTTGGGGGTGATTTGGGGGTAAGTTTGGGGTGATTTTGGGGTGATTTTGGGCTGGTTTTGGGGGTGATTCTGGGGTGATTCTGGGGTGATTTTGGGGTGAATTTGGGGTGGGTTTTGGGGGTGATTTTGAGGTGGTTCTGGGGTGGGTTTGGGGTGATTTTGGGGTAATTTTGGTGTGGGTTTTGGGGTGATTCTGGGGTGATTTTGGGGTGAATTTGGGGTGGTTTTGGGATGATTCTGGGGTGATTTTGGGGTGGGTTTTGGGGTGATTCTGGGGTGATTTTGGGTGGTTTTGGGGGTGGTTTTTCGGGTGAATTTGGGGTGGTTTTGTGGTGATTTTGGGGTGATTTTGGTGTGGGTTTTGGGGTGAATTTGGGGCGGTTTAGGGGGTGGTTTTGGGGTGGTTTTGGGGTGATTTTGAGGCAATTCTGGGGTGATTCTGGGGTGATTCTGGGGTGATTTTGAGGCAGTTTTGGGGGTGATTTTGGGGGTGATTCTGGGGTGAATTTGGGGGTGATTCTGGGGTGATTCTGGGGTGATTCTGGGGTGATTTTGGGGTGAGTTTGGGGCTGATTCTGGGGGTGATTCTGGGGTGATTTTGAGATGGGTTTTGGGGGTGAATTTGGGGTGATTATGGGCTGATTCTGGGCTGATTCTGGGGTGAATTTGGGGGTGATTTTGGGGTGATTCTGGGGTGATTCTAGGGTGGGTTTTGGGGGTGATTCGGGGGTGATTTTGGGGCGGTTTTAGGGGTGATTCTGGTGTGATTTTGGGGTAATTTTGGGCTGATTTGGGGGTGTTTTGTGTCACCCACGGGCGGCAGGGACTGCACGATGTCGCTGTGGTAGATGAAGCCGGTGTGGGGCAGCACGGACGTGGACGAGAAGCCCGAGAGCGTTCGGCGCTGGGCGCCCAGCAGGAGGATGTTACAGGCGGGGAGCTTGGAGAGCGGGGTCAGGCCCCCTGCAACCCCTGAAAGGGACAAAAATAACTTAAAATAAACCAAAAATATCCTAAATATCCCTAAAATATCCTAAAAATATCTTAAAATATCCCAAACTGAGCCCCAAGCCAGCCTGCAGCAGGAGGATGTTACAGGCGGGGAGCTTGGACAGCGGGGTCAGGCCCCCTGCAACCCCTGAAAGGGATAAAAATATCCTAAAATAAATGTAAAATATCCAAAAATATCCCCAAATTAACCCAAACCCAGCCCTGCAGCCCTGCAGCAGGAGGATGTTACAGGCGGGGAGCTTGGACAGCGGGGTCAGGCCTCCTGCCACCCCTGAAATGCACAAAAATAACTTAAAATAAACCAAAAATATTCTAAAATAAATCTAAAATATCCTAAAAATATCTTAAAATATCCCAGAATGAGCCCCAAGCCAGCCCTGCAGCAGGAGGATGTTACAGGCGGGGAGCTTGGACAGCGGGGTCAGGCCCCCTGCAACCCCTGAAATGCACAAAAATAACTTAAAATAAACCTAAAATATCCTGAAATAAATCTAAAATATCCTAAAATATCCAAAAATAAATCTAAAATATCCCAAACTGAGCCCCAAGCCAGCCCTGCAGCAGGAGGATGTTACAGGCTGGGAGCTTGGACAGCGGGGTCAGGCCTCCTGCAACCCCTGAAAGGGACAAAAATAACCCTGAAATATTCCTAAAATAACCCTGAAATATTCCTAAAATAACCCTGAAATATTCCTAAAAGTAGCTCTGAAATACCCCCAAAATAGCTCTGAGATAATCCTAAAAATACCCCAAATACAGCCCTGAAACACCCCAAAAACACCCCAAAAATAACATTAAAAACACTCCAAAAATAACCCTAAAATCACCCCAAAAATAACCCTAAATACCCCAAAAATAACCCTAAAATCACCCAAAAAATACCCCCAAAAATATCCTAAAATAACCCTAAAAACACCCCAAAATAACCCTAAATACCCCCAAAAATATCCCAAAATAGCCCTAAAAACATCCCTAAAATGACCCTAAATACCCCAAAAATAACCCTAAAATCACCCCAAAAATAACCCTAAATACCCCAAAAATAACCCTAAAAATACCCCAAAAATAACCCTAGAAATACCCCAAAAATAACTCTAAAACGCCCCAAAAATGACCCTAAAATCACCCCAAAAATAACCCTAAATACCCCAAAAATAACCCAAAAAATACCCAAAAAAATACCCCAAAATAACCCTAAAAACATCCCTAAAATGACCCTAAAATCACCCCAAAAATAACCCTAAATACCCCAAAAATAACTCTAAAATCACCCCAAAAATAACTCTAAAAACATCCCAAAAATAACCCTAAAAACACCCCAAAAATAACCCCAAAATACCCCAAAAGCAGCCCTGAAAACCCCCAAAAGAATCTCCTAAAACACCCCAAAAATAACCCTGAAACATCCCAAAACCAGCCCAAAAATAACCTTAAAAATCCCCCAAAAAATAACCCTAAAAGAACCTTAAAAATCCCTCAAAAATAACCCTAAAACACCACAAAAATACCCCAAAATAACCCTAAAAATACCCCAAAAATAACCCTTAAAATACCCTCCAAAATATCCTAAAATAACCCTAAAAATACCCCCAAAAATCCTAAAATAACCCTAAAAATACCCCAAAAATATCCTAAAATAACCCTAAAAATACCCCAAAAATAACCCTTAAAATACCCCCAAAATACCCTAAAATAACCCTAAAAATACCCCAAAAATATCCTAAAAGAACCTTAAAAACTGCTTTTTGCAGGGATTTTTGGGGTTTTTGTTGGGATTTTTGGGCCGATTTTTTCAGGGATATTTGGGGCATTTTTGGGGCATTTTTGGGCCCATTTTCATTGGGATTTTTGGGGCCATTTTTGGGCCATTTTCCATTGGGAATTTTGGGGGTTTTTGTGCCGATTTTAGGGCCATTTTTTGTAGGGATTTTTGGGATTTTTTAGGGCCATTTTTCATGGGGATTTTTGGGGTTTTTTTGAGGATTTTTGGGCCATTTTTCGTGGGGATTTTTGGGCCATTTTCCATTGGGATTTTCGGGGGTTTTTTGCCAATTTTAGGACCATTTTTTGTTGGGATTTTGGGGGTTTTTTTGGGGATTTTTGGGCCATTTTCTATTGGGATTTTTGTGCCAATTTTAGGGCCATTTTTCATGGGGATTTTTGGGGTTTTTGTGGGGATTTTTGGGCCGTTTTTCAAAGATTTTAAAGGTTTTTTGGGGGGAAGTTTTGGGTTTTTTGCGACAATTTTTAGGCCGATTTTTTCAGGGGTTTTTGGGGCATTTTTGGTGATTTTTGGGCCGTTTTCCATTGGGAATTTTGGGGTTTTTGTGCTGATTTTAGGGCAAATTTTTGTAGGGATTTTTTGGGTTTTTTGTGACGATTTTTGGGCCAATTTTTTCAGGGATTTTTGGTGATTTTTGGGCCGATTTTCACAGCGATTTCAGGGTTTTTCACCAGAATTTTTGGGTTTTTTGTGACGATTTTTGGGCCGATTTTTACAGGGATTTTTGCAGGGATTTTTGGGGTTATTTCTGGGGATTTTGGGGTTTCTCACCCATGATCTTGGCGGCCGTGGAGGCGCCGAGGATGAGGGAGAGGTTGGGGGCGATGAAGGACACGGGGCCTCGTTCGGGGCAGTTTTGGGGATTTTTGGGCCATTTTCCATTGGGATTTTGGGGTTTTTGTGCCGATTTTAGGGCCATTTTTGTAGGGATTTTTGGGGTTTTTTTGGGGATTTTAGGGCCATTTTTCGTGGGGATTTTTGGGCCATTTCCCATTGGGATTTTTAGGGTTTTTGCCAATTTTAGGGCCATTTTTCGTTGGGATTTTTGGGGTTTTTGTGGGGATTTTTGGGCCATATTTTCAAGAGATTTTAATGGTTTTTTGGGGGGAAGTTTTGGGGTTTTTGTGACGATTTTTGGGCCAATTTTTTCAGGGATTTTTGGTGATTTTTGGGCCAATTTTCACGGCGATTTCAGGGTTTTTCACCAGAATTTTTGGGTTTTTTGTGACGATTTTTGAGCCGATTTTTACAGGGATTTTTGCAGGGATTTTTGGGGTTATTTCTGGGGATTTTGGGGTTTCTCACCCATGATCTTGGCGGCCGTGGAGGCGCCGAGGATGAGGGAGAGGTTGGGGGCGATGAAGGACATGCGGGACTCCACGTACTCGTAGATTCGCAGCTTGGCCCCGCTCAGCGCCAGCGCCATGTCGCACGCGTCCTCGATGCGCCCCAGCTCCTCCTCCGACAGCTGCTGCCTGCAAACACAAAAATAAACCCAAAATGGGGGTTGGGGACAGCAAAAACACAAAAATGAACCCAAAAATAAACCCAAAATCGGGGTTGGGGACCCCAAAAACGGCAAAAAAACAACCCCAAAAACCCAAAAATGAACCCAAAATCGGGGTTGGGGACACCAAAAACACAAAAACGGACCCAAAATCGGGGCTGGGGACGCAAAAAACGGCAAAAAACTGACCCCAAAAACCCCAAAATACACCCAAAATCGGGGTTGGGGACCCCAAAAATATCAAAAATCACCACTAAAAACCCAAAAATGAACCCAAAATCGGCCTTGGGGACACCAAAAACGAACCCAAAATTGGGGTTGGGGACGCCAAAAACAGAAAAATCCACCCCCAAAAACCCCAAAATAAATCCAAAATCAAGGTTGGGGAGGCCAAAAACAGAAAGAAACACTCCCAAAAACCCCAAAATGAACCCAAAATCGGGGTTGGGTACACCAAAAACTCAAAAATAAACCCAAAATCGGGGTTGGGGACCCCAAAACCAGAAAGAAACACCCCCAAAAACCCCAAAATAAACCCAAAAATAAACCCAAAAATAAACCCAAAAATAAACCCAAAAATAAACCCAAAATCGGGGCTGGGGATGCCAAAAACAGAGAAAAACACCCCCAAAAACCCCAAAATAAACTCAAAATCAGGGTTGGGGACACCAAAAACCCAAAAATGAACAGAAAATTGGGGTTGGGGACAGCAAAAACCCAAAATGAACCCAAAATCGGGGTTGGGGACGCCAAAAACGGCAAAAACCACCCCCAAAAACCCAAAAATAAACCCAAAATTGGGGTTGGGGACACCAAAAACTGAAAAAAACACCCCCAAAAACCCCAAAAATAAACCCAAAAATAAACCCAAAAATAAACCCAAAAATAAACCCAAAATCGGGGTTGGGTACCCCAAAAACGGCAAAAAACCGATCCCAAAAACCCAAAAATAAACCCAAAATCGGCCTTGGGGACACCAAAAACCCAAAAATGAACAGAAAATTGGGGTTGGGGACAGCAAAAACCCAAAAATGAACCCAAAATTGGGCTGGGGACCCCAAAAACCCAAAAATGAACCAAAAATCGGGGTTGGGGACCCCAAAAACGACAAAAAAACCGACCCCAAAAACCCCAAAATGAACCCAAAATTGGGGTTGGGGAGGCCAAAAACAGAAAGAAACACCCCCCAAACCCCAAAATAAACCCAAAAATAAACCCAAAAATAAACCCAAAATCGGGGCTGGGGATGCCAAAAACGGCAAAAACCACCCCCAAAAACCCCAAAATAAACCCAAAATCGGCCTTGGGGACCCCAAAAACCCAAAAATGAACCCAAAATCGGGGCTGGGGACACCAAAGGCCCCAAAATGAACCCAAAATCTGCCTTGGGGAGGCCAAAATCAGCAAAAACCACCCCCAAAAATAAACCCAAAATCGGGGTTTGGTACGCCAAAAACAGAAAAAAACACCCCCAAAAACCCCAAAATAAACCCAAAAATAAACCCAAAATTGGGGTTGGGGACGCCAGAAACGGCAAAAATCACCCCCAAAATCCCCCAAAGTGACCCCAAATCTGCCCCAAACTGGTCCCAAAATCCCCCAAAACCATCCATAAAAACGACCCCAAAATGCCCCAAAACCCCCCAAAATACCCCTAAAAACGACCCCAAATCCCCTCAAATTCCCCAAATTTCCCCAAATTCCCCAAATTTTCCCCAAATCCCCCAAAACAACCCCAAATCTGCCCCAAACCTTCCACAAAAATGACCCCAAAATCCCCCAAACCATCTGTAAAAATGACCCCAAAATGCCCCAAAAACCCCCCAAACCTCCCTAAAAGTCCCCCCCAAATCCCCCAAAATGACCCCAAATCCCCTAAAATCCCCCAAATTTCCCCAAATTCCCCAAATTTTCCCCAAATCCCCTAAAATGACCCCAAATCTGCCCCAAACTCCCCCAAAATCCTCCACAAAAATGACCCCAAAATCCCCCAAATCCCCCATAAAAATGACCCCAAAACCCCCAGAAGTGCCCCCCAAATCCCCCAAAACGACCCCAAATCCCCTAAAATCCCCCAAATTTCTCCAAATTCCCCAAATTTTCCCCAAAATCCCCTGAAATCTGAAACCCTGAAATCTGAAACCCCAAATCTGCCCCAAACTGGTCCCAAAAACCCCCAAATCCCCCATAAAAACGACCCCAAAATGCCCCAAAACGCCCCAAAACCCCCCTAAAAATGCCCCCAAATCCCCAAAATTTCCCAAATTTCCCCAAATCCCCTAAATTTTCCCCAAACCCCCTAAAATTTTCCAAATTTCCCCAAATTTTCCCCAAATCTGCCCCAAACTGGTCCCAAAATCCCCCCAAAACCATCCGTAAAAATGACCCCAAAATGCCCCAAAACACCTCAAAACCCCCCTAAAAGTCCCCCCCAAATCCCCCAAAACGACCCCAAATCTGCCCCAAACTGGTCCCAAAAACCCCCAAAACCTTCCACAAAAATGACCCCAAAATCCCCCAAAACCCCCCAAAATCCCCCTAAAATGCCCCCAAACCCCCTAAAATTCCCCAAATTTTCCCCAAATCCCCTAAAATGACCCCAAATCTGCCCCAAACTCCCCCAAAACCTTCCACAAAAATGACCCCAAAATGCCCCAAAATCCCCCTAAAAATGCCCCCAAATCCCCCAAAACGACCCCAAATCCCCTAAAATCCCCCAAATTTCCCCAAATTCCCCAAATTTTCCCCAAAATCCCCTGAAATGACCCCAAATCTGCCCCAAACTCCCCCAAAACCTTCCACAAAAATGACCCCAAAATCCCCCAAAACCCCCCCAAATCTACCCCAAAATCCCCCTAAAAATGCCCCCAAATCCCCTAAAATTCCCCAAATTTTCCCCAAATCCCTAAAATTTCCCAAACTTCCCCAAATTCCCCAAATTTCCCCCAAATCCCCTGAAATGACCCCAAATCTGCCCCAAACCTTCCACAAAAATGACCCCAAAATCCCCAAAATCCCCCATAAAAACAACCCCAAAATGACCCAAAACGCCCCAAAACCCCCCTAAAAACGCCCCCAAATCCCCTGAAATTCCCCAAATTTCCCCAAATCCCCCAAAATCCCCCAAATTTCCCCAAATCCCCTAAAATCCCCCAAATTTCCCCAAATTCCCCAAATTTTCCCCAAATCCCCTAAAATGACCCCAAATCTGCCCCAAACTGGCCCCAAAATCCCCCAAACCATCCGTAAAAATGACCCCAAAATCCCCCAAAACGCCCCAAAATCTGCCCCAAAATCCCCCTAAAAATGCCCCCAAATCCCCTAAAATTCCCCAAATTTCCCCAAATGCCCCAAATTTTCCCCAAATCCCCTCAAATTTCCCAAATTTCCCCAAATTTTCCCCAAATCTGCCCCAAACTGGCCCCAAAATCCCCCAAATCCCCCATAAAAATGACCCCGAAATGCCCCAAAACGCCCCAAAACCTCCCTATAAACGCCCCCAAATCCCCTCAAATTCCCCAAATTTCCCCAAATTTTCCCAAATTTGCGAATTCTGGGCTCACCCCTGGGTGGTGGAGGCGGTGACGCTGACCACCATGATGGTGGCGTTGGTCAGGATCTGCTGCACGTTCTCGTTGTTCTTGCACTTGTCCAGGGAGTTGCCCAATTCCTGAGGAATTCGCCCCAAAAATCGGGAATGGGATTGAAAATGGGTCAAAATTCCAAAAAAAAAAAAAAAACCCCGAAAAAATCCCGTTAAAATCGTAGGAAATAGCACCAAAATACACCCGAAAATCTGGAAAAAAAGGCCCAAAAAACGCCCAAAATCCACCCAAAATCTGGGGAAAAAAAGCAACAGAATTTCCCCAAAATAATCCTGAAATAACCTTAAAATAAGAAATAAAAAATATTTTAAAATTGCCCAAAATATCCCCCAAAAAATCCCCCCAACCCCCCCCCCCAAAAAAATCTGGAAAAAAAAGCCACAAAAATTCCCCCCAAAATCTAATAAAGGTGATTTTCTGCCATTTTGTGCCATTTTTGGTTCATTTTGTGCCATTTTTGGGGTGTTTTAGGGCATTTCGTTCCACTTTTCTGCCATTTTTGTGCCATTTTGTGCCATTTCTGAGCCATTTTTGGGGGATTTTTGTGCCATTTTTGTGCCATTTTTTGGGTATTTTTGTGCCATTTTTGAGCCATTTTTTGGGTATTTTTGTGACATTTTTGTGACATTTTTGTGCCATTTCTGAGCCATTTTTGGGGGATTTTGGTGCCATTTTTGTGCCATTTTTGAGCCATTTTTGGGGGACTTTCGTGCCATTTTTGGGGGATTTTTGTGCCATTTTTTGTGCCCTTTTGATGCCATTTTTGTGCCTTTTTTGTGCCATTTCTGAGCCATTTTTGGAAGATTTTTGTGCCATTTTTGGAGGATTTTTGTGCCATTTCTGAGCCATTTTTGGGGTATTTTGTGCCATTTTTGTGCCATTTCTGAGCCATTTTTGGGGGATTTTGGTGCCATTTTGTGCCATTTTTGTGCCATTTTTGGAGGATTTTTGTGCCATTTTTGTGCCATCTTTGAGCCATTTTTGTGCCATTTTTGAGTCATTTTTGGGGGATTTTTATGCCATTTTTGTGCCATTTTTGGGGTATTTTGTGCCATTTTTGTGCCAGTTTTGGGGGATTTTTGTGCCATTTTTGGGCCATTTTGTGCCATTTTTGGGGGACTTTTGTGCCATTTTTTGTGCCCTTTTGATGCCATTTTTGTGCCTTTTTTGTGCCATTTCTGAGCCATTTTTGGAGGATTTTTGTGCCATTTTTGGAGGATTTTTGTGCCATTTTTGGAAGATTTTTGTGCCATTTTTGGAAGATTTTTGTGCCATTTTGGGAGGATTTTTGTGCCATTTTTTGTGCCCTTTTGGTGCCGTTTTTGTGCCGTTTTTGTGCCATTTTTGTGCCCTTTCCGTGCCCACCTTGACAGTCCGGATGTAGTCGAGCGCGTTGGGCACGAGGGACTCGAGCTCCGGGAAGCGCTTGGAGTATTTGTCCCGGATGAACTTGTGGATGATGTCTGGGGAAAACACCAAAAAATCCAAAATTTCACCCAAAAATCCCACCCAAAATCCCCCAAATTTGTCCCGGATGAATTTGTGGATGATGTCTGGGGAAAACACCAAAAAATCCAAAATTTCACCCCAAAATCCGACCCAAAATCCACCCAGAATTCCCAAAAATCCCCCCAAAAATCCCACCCAAAATCCACCCAGAATTCCCCTAAAAATCCCCCAAATTTGTCCCGGATGAATTTGTGGATGATGTCTGGGAAAAAAAAACCCAAGAACCCCGAAATCAGGGCCAAAATCCACCCAGAATCCACCCAAAAATCCACCCCAAAATCCCCAAAATCCCACCCAAAATCCATCCAGAGTCCCCCCAAAATCCCCCCCAAAATCCCCCAAATCTGTCCCGGATGAATTTGTGGATGATGTCTGGGAAAAAAAAACCCAAAAAACCCCAAAATCAGAGCCAAAATCCACCCAGAATCCACCCAATTCCCCCCAAATCTCCCAAATCCCCCAAATCCCCCCAAAATCCCCTGAAATTTTCTCCAAAATTCGCCAAATTCCCCCCAAAATCCACCCAAATTGTGCAAAATCCCCCCAAAATTCCCCCCAAATTTCCTGCAAAATCCCCCCAAAATCCCCCCAATTCCCCCAAAATCTCCCAAATCCCCCAATTCCCCCCAAAACTCCCCGAAAATCCACCCAAACTGTGCAAAATTCCCCCAAAATTCCTCCAAAATTCCTCCCAAAATCCCCACGAAATTTCCCCCAAAAATTCCCCAAATCCCACCCAAATTCTCCCCAAAACTCCCCAAATGCCCCCCAAAGTTCCCAAATCCCACCCAAAATCCCCCCAAAATCCCACAAATTCCCCCGAAATTTCCCCGAAATTTCCCCCAAATTACCCCCAAATTTCCCCCCAAATCCCCCAAATTCCCCAAAAATTTCCCCAAGATCCCCCAAATTCCCCCCAAAATCCCCCAAAATTTCCCCCAAAATTCACCCAAAATCCTCCCAATATCCCCCAAATTCCCCCCAAGATCCCCAAATGCCCCCCAAATTCCCCAAATCCCACCCAAAATCCCCCCAAAATCTCCCAAATTCCCCCCAAAATATTCCCCAAAATCACCCAAATTCCCTCCAAAATCCCCAAATTCCCCAAATTGCCCCCAAAATTTTCTCCACATTCCCCCGAAATTCCCCCCAAAACTCCCCAAAATCCCCCAAATTCCCACCCAAAATTCCCCAAATCCCCCCAAATTCCCTTCAAAATTCCCCAAATTCCCCCAAATTCCCCCCAAAAATTCCCAAAATCCCCGAATCCCTCACTGAGCTCGTTCTCGATCTCCACTGTCAGGTTGTTGGCGTCCACGATCACCCGGTACTCGGGGGCCGCCTCCACCGGGCCCAGAACTGCCAAAAACGGGGAAATCCACCCAAAAATTCACCCAAAAATCCACCCAAAAATCCACCCAAAAATCCACCCAAAAATCCCAAAAATCCACCCAAAATTTCACCCAAAAATCCCAAAAATCCACCCAAAATTCTACCCAAAAATCCACCCAAAATCCCAACTAAAAATCCCAAAAATCCACCCAAAATTCCACCCAAAAATCCCAAAATTCCGCCCAAAATTTCACCCAAAACTCCACACAGAAATCCCAAATATCCACCCAAAATCCCACCCAAAATTCCACCCAAAAATCCCAAAAATCCTCCCAAAACTCCACCCAAAAATCCCAACCAAAAATCCACCCAAAAATCCCAAAATTCCGCCCAAAATTCCACCCAAAATTCCATCGATCCCAACTCGATTTGGGGCATTTTTGGGATTTTGGGGTTTGGGGGGGATTTGGGATTCAGGATTTTGGGGATTTTTGGGATTTGGGGTTTTGGGATTTTAGGGATTTTTTGGGGTTTTTGGAATTTGAGATTTTGGGTTCCCAGATTTTGGGGATTTTTGGGATTTGGGATCCTGAATTTTGGGGATTTGGGATTTTGGGGATTTGGGATTTTTGGGGTTTGGGATTTTGAGTTTGGGGGATTTTGGGGGTTTGGGATCCCGGATTTGGGGGAATTTTGGGATTTGGGATTTTTGGGGTTTGGGATTTTGAGTTTTGGGGATTTTGAATTTTGAGTTTTGGGGATTTTGGGGTTTGGGATTTTGAGTTTTGGGGATTTTTGGGATTCAGGATTTTGGGATTTTGGGGTTTTTGGGATTCAGGATTTTGTGGATTTTGAGGTTTTTGGGATTCAGGATTTGGGATTTTGGGATTTGTGGATTTTGAGGTTTTTGGGATTTTGGGATTTTGGGAATTTTGAGGTTTTTGGGATTTGGGATTTTTGGGCTTGGGGATTTTGGGCTTTGGGGGGATTTGGAATTTGGAATTTTTGGGATTTTGAGGTTTTTGGGATTCAGGATTTTGTGGATTTTGAGGTTTTTGGGATTCAGGATTTGGGATTTGGGTTTTTGGGATTTGGGATTTGGGATTTGGGGTTTTTGCTCACCTTCGGCCGCCCGGGGCTGTTTCCCGATGTACTCCTCGATTTTCTGCATGATCTCAGCAAACTGGGGAAAAAAACAACAAAATTTGGGATTTTTGGGTTTATTTGGGATTTTTGGGGATTTATTGGGGTTTATTTGGGATATTTGGGGAGTTTTTGTGGGTTTTATTTGGGATTTTGGGGGATTTATTGGGGTTTTGGGGGTTTTATTTGCGATTTTTTGGGGGTTTTTGGGTTTTATTTGGGATTTTGGGGGATTTATTGGGGTTTTGGGGGATTTATTTGGGTTTATTTGGGATTTTTGGGGAGTTTTAGGTTTATTTTGGATTTTTGGGACAATTTCAGGACATTTCCAGGGTGATTTTGGGGTGATCTCAGAATATTTTTGGGATATTTTTTGGGATAATTTCAGGATATTTTCAGGATAATTTCAGGCCATTTTTGGGGTCATTTCAGGATATTTTTGGGGTGATTTTCAGGGCACTTTTGGGATATTTTCCAGGATATTTTCAGGATATTTTCAGGATATTTTCGGGCCATTTTCAGGGTGATTTTGGGGTGATCTCAGAATATTTTTGGGATATTTTTTGGGATAATTTCAGGATATTTTCAGGACATTTTGGGGGTAATTTCAGGACATTTTCCAGGATATTTTCAGGATATTTTAAGGATAAATTCAGAATAATTTCATGACATTTTCAGGATATTTTAAGGATAATTTCAGGATAAATTCAGGATATTTTCAGGATATTTTCAGGCCATTTTCGGGGTGATCTCAGAATATTTTTGGGATATTTTTTGGGATAATTTCAGGACATTTTCAGGACATTTTTGGGGTGATTTCAGGACATTTTCAGGACATTTTTGGGGTAATTTCAGGACATTTTCCAGGATATTTTCAGGATAATTTCAGGATAATTTCAGGATATTTCCAGGATATTTTCAGGATAATTTCAGGATATTTTCAGGCCATTTTCGGGGTGATTTGGGTGCACTTTTACCCCTTTGAGCCCCAGAGTTTGGCGATGCTCCGGGGGATAATTTCAGGATAATTTCAGGACATTTTTGGGGTCATCTCAGGATATTTTTGGGGTGATTTTCAGGGCACTTTTGGATATTTTCCAGGATATTTTCAGGATATTTTCAGGATAATTTCAGGATGTTTTCAGGATGTTTTCAGGATATTTTCCAGGATAATTTCAGGATATTTTCAGGATAAATTCAGGATATTTCCAGGATAATTTCAGGATAATTTCAGGCCATTTTCAGGATATTTTCGGGCCGTTTCGGGCTGATTTTGGGGTGATTTTGGTGCACTTTTACCCCCTTGGAGCCCCAGAGTTTGGCGATGCTCCGGGGGATAATTTCAGGATAATTCCAGGATAATTTCGGGCCATTTTCAGGGTGATTTTAAGGTGATCTCAGAATATTTTTGGGATATTTTTTGGGATAATTTCAGGACATTTTTGGGGGTAATTTCAGGATATTTTTGGGGTGATTTTCAGGGCACTTTTGGGATATTTTCCAGGATAATTTCAGGATATTTCCAGGATAATTTCAAGATAATTTCGGATAATTTCAGGATATTTTCAGGCCATTTTCGGGGTGATTTTGGGGTGATTTCAGGACATTTTCAGGGATAATTTCAGGATAATTTCAAGATACTTTGAGGATATTTTTTGAATATTTTTGGGAAAATTTCAGGATAATTTAAGGATATTTTCAGGATATTTCCAGGATAATTTCAGGACATTTTCAGGATAATTTCAGGATATTTTCAGGATAATTTCAGGATATTTTCAGGATAATTTCAGGATATTTTCAGGATAATTTCGGGGTGATTTTGGTGCACTTTTACCCCCTTGGACCCCCAGAGTTTGGCGATGCTCCAGGGGATAATTTCAGGATAATTTCAGGATAATTTCAGGCCATTTTTGGGGTGATTTTGGGGTGATCTCAGAATATTTTTGGGATATTTTTTGGGATAATTTCAGGATATTTCCAGGATAATTTCAGGATAATTCCAGGATATTTTCATGATATTTTCAGGATATTTCCAGGATATTTTCATGATAATTTCAGGATAATTTCAGGACATTTCCAGGATATTTTCGGGGACATTTTCGGGGTGATCTCAGAATATTTTTGGGATATTTTTTGGGATAATTTCAGGGACATTTTCAGGATATTTTCATGATAATTACAGGATATTTCCAGGACAATTTCAGGATAATTTCAGGACATTTCCAGGATATTTTCAGGCCATTTTCGGGGTGATCTCAGAATATTTTTGGGATATTTTTTTGGATAATTTCAGGACATTTTCAGGACATTTTTGGGGTGATTTCAGGACATTTTCCAGGATATTTTCAGGATAAATTCAGGATATTTTCAGGATATTTTCATGATAATTCCAGGATATTTTCAGGATATTTTCACGATATTTTCATGATATTTTCAGGATATTTTTGGGGTGATTTCAGGCCATTTTTGGGTGCACTCTCACCCCCTTGGAGCCCAGAGTTTGGCGATGCTCCGCACGGACTCGGCGCCCTCGGGCGGCTCCGGCTCCTCGCGCACGTCCTCGATCGGGGGCTCCTCCCCCCCCTCGGAGCCTTCGGCCTCCTCCTCCTCCCCCGCCGCCTCCTCCAGGTCCGCCAGCAGCTCGTCGGCCAGCGACATCACAAACTGGGAACACTGGCAAACTGGGAGGGAAAACAGGGGCTGGAGAGCCCCAGAGACACCCAGAGTGAGAGAGAGCCCCAAACTGGGCAAACTGGGAACACTGGGAGAGAAAACGGGGCTGGAGAGCCCACAGAGACACCCAGAGTGAGAGAGAGCCCCAAACTGGGCAAACTGGGAATACTGGGAGGGGGAAATGGGGGGTGGAGACCCCCCAGAGACCCCCAGGGAGTCAGGGACAGCCCAAACTGGGCAAACTGGGAACACTGGGAGGAACTGGAGACCCCCAGAGTGAGGGACAGCCCCAAACTGGGCAAACTGGGAATACTGGGAGGGGGGAAAATGGGGGCTGGAGAGCCCCAGAGACCCCCAGAGTGAGAGACAGCCCCAAACTGGGAGCACTGGGATGGACTGGGAGGGGCTGGAGAGCCCCAGGGAGTCAGGGACAGCCCAAACTGGGCAAACTGGGAACACTGGGAGAGACCCAGAGACCCCCAGAGTGAGAGAAAACTGCAAACTGGGAATACTGGGAGGGAAAACGGGGCTGGAGAGCCCACAGAGACCCACAGAGTCAGGGACAAGCCCCAAACTGGGCAAACTGGGCAAACTGGGAGAGAAAACGGGGGCTGGAGACCCCACAGAGAGTGAGGGACAGACCCAAACTGGCAAACTGGGAGGAACTGAGACCCCCTGAGGGTCAGGGACAGCCCCAAACTGGGCAAACTGGGAATACTGGGAGGGAAAAATGGGGCTGGAGAGCCCACAGAGACCCCCAGAGTGAGAGAGAGCCCCAAACTGGGCAAACTGGAGCACTGGAGCACTGGGAGGGGAGAAACGGGGAATGGAGAGCCCCAGAGGGTCAGGGACATCCCCCAACTGGGCAAACTGGGAATACTGGGAGGGAAAACGGGGCTGGAGACCCCACAGAGACCCCCAGAGGTGAGAGAGAGCCCCAAACTGGGCAAACTGGGAACACTGGGAGGGGCTGGAGAGCCCCAGGGAGTCAGGGACAGACCCCAAACTGGGCAAACTGGGAATACTGGGCAAACTGGGAGGGGGGAAAATGGGGCTGGAGACCCCCAGAGGGTCAGGGAGAGCGTGAACTGGGCAAACTGGGAATACTGGGAGGGAAAACGGGGCTGGAGAGCCCACAGAGAGGTGAGGGACAGACCCAAACTGGGCAAAACTGGGAGGAACTGGAGACCCCCAGAGGGTCAGAGACATCCCCAACTGGGCAAACTGGGAGAGAAAAACGGGGCTGGAGAGCCCCAGAGGGTCAGGGACAGCCCCAAACTGGGAATACTGGGAATACTGGGAGGGCTGGAGAGCCCCAGGGAGTCAGGGAGAGCCTGAACTGGGCAAACTGGGAATACTGGGAGGGGAAAACGGGGGCTGGAGAGCCCCAGAGACCCCCAGAGTGAGAGAGAGCCCCAAACTGGGAGCACTGGGAGGGACTGGGATGGACTGGGAGAGGAACTGGGAGCACTGGGAGAGCGGACCCGGGGCCTGCAGCCCCTCCCAGTAAAAGAACCAGGTGCCCGAACTGGGAGCACTGGGAGCAGCCCCGAGCGCCCTCTTCACCCCCCCCATCCCCTCCCCGCCCTCAAACCCCCGAAAATTCCCAAATTTCCCTCAAATTTCCCCTCAAAATTCCCAAATTTCCCTCAGATTTTCCCTCAAAATTCCCAAATTTTCCCTCAAAATTCCCAAATTTCCCTCAGATTTCCCTCAAAATTCCCAGATTTCCCTCACATTTCCCTCAAAATTCCCAGATTTCCCTCAAAATTCCCAATTTTTCCCTCAAATTTCCCTCAAAATTCCCAAATTTTCCCTCAAAATTCCCAAATTTCCCTCAGATTTCCCTCAAATTCCAATTTTTTCCCTCAGATTTCCCCGAATTTTCCCCGAATTTCCCTCCGGTACCTCCCGCCGTTCTCGTCGCGTCTCGATTGCGTCACTTCCGCTCTCGCGCGCCGGCTCAGACGTCATCGCCGCTCGCCGTCGGGGCTCTGTGACGTCATCGCCGCGCGCCCCCGCCGTGCCCGGTTCCCCTCCCCCCCCCCCCGGCGGGGCCGCCGCGCTCCGGGCCCGGCTGAGGCCGCGGTGACGTCATCGGGCGGTGCGTGACGTCACGGGGAGGGAACTGGGGGGGGGGGACTGGGAGGGAACTGGGAGCGGGAATTGGGGGGACTGGGAGGGACTGGGATGGACTGGGATGGACTGGGATGGACTGGAGGGACTGGGAGGGACTGGGAGTGATCAGAGGGGGACTGGGCTGAACTGGGATGGACTGGGATGGATACTGGGATGGACTGGGAGCACTGGGAGAGATTAGAGGTGGACTGGGAGGGACTGGGCGGAACTGGGGCTGAACTGGGATGGATGACTGGGAGAACTGGGAGCGGCACTGGGAGCACTGGGAGAGACTGGGATGGACTGGGGGGAGCACTGAGAGAAATTAGAGGTGGACTGGGCTGAACTGGGAGAGACTGGGATGGACTGGGATGGACTGGGAGGGACTGGGGGGAGCACTGGCAGAGATTAGAGGTGGACTGGGAGGGACTGGGAGTAACTGGGAGCAACTGGGAGCGATCAGAGGGGGACTGGGCTGAACTGGGATGGACTGGGAGGGGACTGGGAGCAACTGGGAGAGACTGGGAGGGACTGGGGGGAACTGGGAGCAGGGATTGGGAGCACTGGGAGCAACTGGGAGTAACTGGGAACGATCAGACGGGGACTGGGATGAACTGGGAGTGATCAGGCATGGTGGGTGTGTCCCTCAGGTTAATTTTGTGCTAATTTTGTGTTAATTTTGGGTGGATTTTGGCCGATTTTGGTCCGTTTTCCCCTCAGACATGGCGGGCGTGTCCTTCAGGTTAATTTTGTGTTAATTTTGGGTTTAATTTGTCTGATTTTGGTCCGTTTTCCCCTCAGGCATGGCGGGCGTGTCGTTCAGGTTAATTTTGTGTTAATTTTGTGTTAATTTTGGGTGGATTTTGGCTGATTTTGGTCCGCTCTCCCCTCAGGCATGGCGGGCATGCCGTTCAGGTTAATTTTGTGGTAATTTTGGTTAATTTTGGGTGGATTTGGGCCGATTTTGGTCCATTTTCCCCTCAGACATGGCAGAGGTGTCATTAAGGTTAATTTTGGGTTAATTTTGGGTGGATTTTGTGTTAATTTTGAGTTTAATTTGTCTGATTTTGGTCCATTTCCCCTCAGACATGGCAGATGTGTCCTTCAGTTTAATTTTGGGTTAATTTTGGGTGGATTTTGGCTGATTTTGGTCCGTTTTCCCCTCAGGCATGGCGGGCGTGCCGTTGAGGTTAATTTTGTGGTAATTTTGGGTTAATTTTGGGTGGATTTTGTGTTAATTTTGGGTGGATTTTGGCCGATTTTGGTCCGTTTCCCCTCAGGCATGGCGGGGGCATCATTGAGGTTAATTTTGTGTTAATTTTGGGTTTAATTTGGCTGATTTTGGTCCGTTTTCCCCCTCAGGCATGGCGGGCGTGTTATTGAGGTTAATTTTGTGTTAATTTTGGGTGGATTTGGGCTGATTTTGGTCCGTTCTCCCCTCAGGCACGGCGGGGGCGTCATTGAGGTTAATTTTGTGTTAATTTTGGGTTTAATTTGTCTGATTTTGGTCCGTTTCCCCTCAGGCATGGCGGGCGTGTCGTTGAGGTTAATTTGTGTTAATTTTGGTTAATTTTGGGTGGATTTTGGCCGATTTTGGTCCATTTCCCCTCAGGCATGGCGGGCGTGTCCTTCTGGTTAATTTTGGGTGGATTTTTTGTTAATTTTGTGTTAATTTTGGTTAATTTTGGGTGGATTTTGGCTGATTTTGGTCAGTTTTCCCCTCAGGCATGGCGGGCGTGTCGTTGAGGTTAATTTGTGTTAATTTTGGTTAATTTTGGGTGGATTTTGGCTGATTTTGGTCCATTTCCCCTCAGACATGGCGGGGGCGTCATTGAGGTTAATTTTGTGTTAATTTTGGGTGGATTTTGGCCGATTTTGGTCCATTCTCCCCTCAGGCATGGCGGGCGTGCCATTGAGGTTAATTTTGTGTTAATTTTGTGTTAATTTTGGGTTTAATTTGTCTGATTTTGGTCCGCTCTCCCCTCAGGCATGGCGGGCGTGTCGTTGAGGTTAATTTTGGGTTAATTTTGTGTTAATTTTGGTGGATTTTGGCCGATTTTGGTCCATTTTCCCCTCAGACATGGCGGGCGTGTCCTTCAGGTTAATTTTGGGTTAATTTGTGTTAATTTTGTGTTAATTTTGGGTGGATTTGTCAGATTTTGGTCCGTTTTCCCCTCAGGCATGGCAGGCGTGTCAGTGAGGTTAATTTTGTGTTAACTTTGGTTAATTTTGGGTTTAATTTGTCTGATTTTGGTCCGTTCCTCCCCTCAGACATGGCGGGCGTGTCCTTCAGGTTAATTTTGGGTTAATTTTGGGTGGATTTTGGCTGATTTTGGTCCGTTCTCCCCTCAGGCATGGCGGGCATGCCGTTCAGTTGAATTTTGTGTTAATTTTGGGTTTAATTTGTCTGATTTTGGTCCGTTTTCCCCCTCAGGCATGGCGGGCGTGTCCTTCAGGTTAATTTTGTGTTAATTTTGGTTAATTTTGGGTGGATTTTGGCCGATTTTGGTCCGTTCTCCCCTCAGGCATGGCGGGCGTGTCGTTCGAGGAGTTCTCGGCGCCGCCGGGCTCGGAGCTGGCGCTGGAGCCGCTCTTCGGGGGAACATTCTGGAAAGCGAAGGGGAGCCCGAGGCCCCGCCCCCGCCCCTCCCCCCTCCGCCCCGCCCCCACCGCGGGGGGAGTGGCCAGGAGGGGGGGGAGGGGCGGGGGGAGGGGCCCGAGGACCCCCCCGAGCTGCGGCGGCGGCGGCTGAAGCTGCAGGCGCTGGGACGGCGCTGCCGCGAGATCCGGCAGGTGAGGGCGGGGGCCCGGGGGGCGGGCGGGGCCGGGGCACGCCCAACAAAATGGCCGACACGCTCACAAAATGGCGGCCGCGCCCACAAAATGGCCGGCGTGGTCGCAATGCGGTGGCCACGCCCACAAAATGGCCGAGGCGCTCGCAAGATGGTGGCCACGCCCACAAAATGGCTGACGCGCTCGTAACGTGGTGACGACGCCCACAAAATGGCCGATGCGCTCGCGAGGTGGTGGCCACGCCCACAAAATGGCCGACGCGCTCACAACATGGTGGCCACGCCCACAAAATGGAGGGCAGGGAAACAAAATGGAGGACGGACGCACAAAATGGCCGAGTCGCTCTCAAGATGGCGGCCGTGCCCGTAACGTCATGGCCACGCCTACAAAATGGCCAACGTGCGCTCATAATGGTGGCCACGCCCACAAAATGGCCGACAGGCTCACAAAATGGTGGACGAGCTTTACCAGATGGTGGCCACGCCCACAAAATGGCGGAGGCGCTCACAAAATGGCCAGATGAGCTCACGAAATGGTGGCCACGCCCATAAAATGGCCGACATTCTCACAAAATGGCCGTCAAGCTCACGCAATGGTGGCCACGCCCATAAAATTGTGGCCACGCCCACAAAATGGCAGACGGGCGGACAAAATGGCCGACATGCTCTAAAGATGGTGGCCACGCCCATAAAATTGTGGCCACGCCCACAAAATGGCGACCACGTTCAGATTACTGCGGCCACGCCCCTCAGGGTTTCTGTACTTTGTGACCACACCTCTTTTGTGGCCACGCCCACTCTCGGCTGGTTTGGCCACGCCCCCTAAGCGCCACTGCCGAGTGTGGCTCCGCCCCTTTCTGTGGCCCCGCCCCTTTGCGCACCCATCCCTTTCGGCCCCACCCATTTGTGTGGCCCCGGCCCCGCCCCTTTCAATGGCCCCACCCCTATCAATGGCCCCGCCCCTTTGTGCATTTGTGCCTTGTGGCCCCGCCCCTTTCAATGGCCCCGCCCCTTTTCAATGGCCCCGCCCCTTTGCGCCCCTGGGCCTTGTGGCCCCCGCCCCTTTCAATGGCCCCGCCCCTTTCAATGGTTCCGCCCTTTCAATGGCCCCGCCCCTTTGCGCACCTGGGCCTTGTGGCCCCGCCCCTTTTCTGGACCCGCCCTTGAACAAACCTGTCCTGTTTGGCCCCGCCCCCTTTGCGCACCTGTGCCTTGTGGCCCCGCCCCTTTTCTTGGCCCCGCCCCTTTCAATGTCCCCGCCCCTTTGCACACCTGTGCCTTGTGGCCCCGCCCCTTTCAATGGCCCCGCCCCCTTTGTGCACCTGTGCCTCGTGGCCCCTGCCCCTTTCAATGGCCCCACCCTTTTCAATGGCTCCGCCCCTTTCAATGGCCTCGCCCCTTTGTGCACCAGTGTCTTGTGGCCCCGCCCCTTTCAATGGCCCCGCCCTTTTCAATGGCTCCGCCCCTTCCAATGGCCCCGCCCCTTTGCACACCTGTGCTTTTTGGCCACGCCCCTTTTCCTGGCCACGCCCCTTTCAATGGCCCCGCCCTTTGCACACCTGGGCCTCGTGGCCCCGCCCCTTTCTGTGGCCCCGCCCCTTTGCGCACCAGTGCCTTGTGGCCCCGCCCCTTTCAATGGCCCCGCCCCTTTGGGCACCTGTGCCTTGTGGCCCGCCCCTTTGTGCACCTGGCCTTGTGGCCCCGCCCCTTTCAATGGCCCCGCCCCTTTCAATGGCCCCGCCCCTTTCAATGGCCCCGCCCCTTTGGGCACCTGTGCCTTGTGGCCCCGCCTCTTTCAATGGCCCCGCCCCTTTGGGCACCCGTGCCTTGTGGCCCCTCCCCTTTTCTGTGCCCACTCTTGAACAAACCCACCCGTCCTGTTTGGCCCCGCCCCTTTGCACACCTGTTGGGTCTGGCCCGCCCCTTTCCCGCGCCCCGCCCCTTCCCGCGGCCCCGCCCCCTGAGTGGCCCCGCCCCTTTCCACAGGTGAACGCGCGGGCGCTGCAGCGACTGCGGCAGGTGCAGAGAGAGACGCGGAGACTGCAGCTGGAGCGCAGGTGGGACACGGACACACCTGGGACAGACGGACACCTGGGGACATGGGGACACGGACAGACACACACCTGGGGACACACCTGGGACAGACGGACACCTGGGACAGACACACACCTGGGGATGGGGACACACCTGGGGACAGACGGACACCTGGGACACGGACACACGGACACACCTGGGACAGACCTGGGACAGACGGACACCTGGGATACACCTGGGGACACCTGGGGACAGATGGACAACCTGGGGGACAGACGGACACCTGGGACAGAAACACACCTGGGACAGACGGACACCTGGGGACACCTGGACACACCTGGGACAGACACACACCTGGGACATGGGACACACCTGGGACACACCTGGGACAGACCTGGGGGACACCTGGGACAGATCTGGGACAGACCTGGGGACAGACACACACCTGGGGGACAGACACACACCTGGGATATACCTGGGACACACCTGGGGACAGAAACACACCTGGGACAGACGGACACCTGGGACACACCTGGGGACACACCTGGGGACACGGACACACCTGGGACAGACGGACACCTGGACAGACACACCTGGGGGACACCTGGGACAGACACACACCTGGGGACACCTGGGACACACCTGGGACAGACACACCTGGGACAGACGGACACCTGGGACAGAAACACACCTGGGGACACCTGGGGACACACCTGGGACAGACACACACCTGGGAACAGACGGGCACCTGGGACACACCTGGGGACGGGGACACACCTGGGGGACAGACACACACCTGGGGGACACACCTGGGGACAGAAAACACACCTGGGACACCTGGACACACCTGGGACAGACCTGGAACACACCTGGGGGACAGAAACACACCTGGGACAGACGGACACCTGGGGACATGGGGACACACCTGGGACACACCTGAGCGACAGAAACACACCTGGGACACACCTGGGGACACCTGGAGACAGAAACACACCTGGGGACACCTGGGATGCACCTGAGGGACAGAAACATACCTGGGGACACACCTGGGCATACCTGGGGACAACAGGACACACCTGGGACACACCTGAGGACCTGGGGACACACCTGGGGGATAGAAACACACCTGGGACACACCTGGGATATACCTGGGACCACACCTGGGGGGATCTGGGGACACACCCAGGACACACACCCTGAGGGACACACCCAGAGAAGGCCACGCCCACACCTGGCTCGTGGCCACACCCACGCCTGGGTCACACCCTTGTAGTCACACCCACACCCGGGCTGTGACCACGCCCACACCCAGGCTGTGACCACGCCCACATTTGGGATATAACCACGCCCACACTTGGGCTATGGCCACGCCCACACACAGTCTGTGACCACGCCCACACCTGGGCTGTGGCCACGCCCACATTCGGGCTATAGCCACGCCCACACCTGGTCTGTGACCACGCCCACTTTTGGGCTATAACCACACCCAGGCTGTGACCACGCCCACACCTGGGCTATAGCCACGCCCACACCCGGGCTGTGACCACGCCCACATTTGGGCTATAGCCACGCCCACACCCGGGCTGTGACCACACCCACATTTGGGCTATAGCCACGCCCACATTTGGGATATGGCCATGGCCACACCCAGGCTGTGACCACGCCCACACTCAGGCTGTGACCACGCCCACACCTGGGCTGTGACCACGCCCACATTTGGGATATAACCACGCCCACACCCAGGCTGTGACCACGCCCACACCTGGGCTATGGCCACGCCCACACCCGGCTGTGACCACGCCCACCATTTGGGCTATGGCCACGCCCACACACAGGCTGTGACCACGCCCACACCCTGGCTGTGACCACGCCCACATTTGGGCTATAACCACGCCCACACCCGGGCTGTGACCACGCCCACAATTGGGATATAACCACGCCCACATTTGGGCTGCGACCACGCCCACACCCGGGCTATACCCACGCCCACACCTGGGCTGTGGCCACGCCCACATTCGGACTATAACCACGCCCCCACCCGGGCTATGGCCACGCCCCTCGGTGCCACGCCCACCCCCGGCCCCGCCCTGGCAGGTTCCTGATGCAGGTGCTGGACTCGCACGGGGATCGGTACCCGGCAGGGACAGCTGACGGTGCTGCTGCAGGTGGGGCACCAAAACCACCCAAAATCACCCCAAAATAACCCCAAAACCACCCAAAATCACCCCAAAAATAACCCCAAAATCACCCCAAAAACAACCCCAGAAATAACCCAAAATCACCCCAAAAATAACCCAAAATCACCCCAAAAATAACCCCAGAAATAACCCAAAATCACCCCAAAAATAACCCAAAATCACCCCAAAAATAACCCCAGAAATAACCCAAAATCACCCCAAAAATAACCCAAAATCACCCCAAAAACAACCCCCAAATCAACCACAAATAACCCAAAATCACCCCAAAAATACCCAAAATCACCCCAAAAGTAACCCAAAATAATCCCAAAAATTCCCAGACCTCCCCAAACCCCCCCAGGACCCCCCAAAACCGCACCAGGACCCCCAAATTTCCCTAAAATTCCCCAAATTCGCCCCCAAAACTCCCCCAGGACCCCTCAATTTCCCATCAAAAGCCCCCCAGGATCCCCCAAATTTCCCCGAATACCCCCCAGACTGACTCAAACCCCCCAAATTTCCCTAAAATCCCAAATTCGCCCCAAAACCCCCCAGGACCTCCAAATTTTGCCCCCAGGACCCCCCAAACTGACCCAAACCCCCCAAATTTCCCCTCAAACCCCCCCAAAGCCCTCCAGGACCCCCAAATTTTGCCCCCAGAACCCCCCAAATTTCCCCGAATCCCCCCCATAACTGACCCAAACCCCCCCCCCCCAATTTCCCATCAAAACCCCCCCAGGACCCCCAAAATCCCCCCAAGCCCCCCCAGAACCCCCAAATTTTGCCCCCAGGACCCCCCAAACTGACCCAAACCCCCCAAATTTCCCCAAACCCCCCAAATTTCCCCAAATTTCCCTGAATCCCCCCAAAATCCCCCCCAAACTGACCCAAACCCCCCAAATTTCCCCTCAAAACACCCCCCAGGACCCCCCAAATTTCCCTGAATCCCCCCAAACTGACCCAAACCCCCCAACCCCCCCCAAAGTGACCCAAATCCCCCCAGATTTTGCTCCCAGGACCCCCAAATTTCCCCAAATCCCCCCCATATTTCCCCCCCGATCCCCCCAGCCTGACCCAAACC
>CM063156.1:8603014-8707156 GCA_031885435.1 Passerculus sandwichensis | reverse complement strand
CCTCCAGAACCCCCTAAATCACCCCCAAATCCCCTCAAAACCCCCCCAAACTGCCCTCAAAATCCCCCCCAAATCCCCCCAGGACCCCCAAATCCCCCAAAATCCACTCAGGACCCCCAAACTCCCTAAGACCTCCCCCCAAATCTCCCCAAATCCCCCCAGGACCCCAAAATCCCCCTGGGACCACCCCAATCCCCTCAAAACCCCCCCGAAATCTCCCCCAAATCCCCCAGGACCCCCCAGCCCCCTCCTCACGTACCAGCCATATTTTGGGGGGGGGTCCGGGCCGGGCCAGAGCCCCCCCGGTGCCCCCAGGATCAGGCGCAGCCCCAGGCGCAGGATCAGCCCCAGCAGCAGCCACAGCCCGAGGAGAAAATCAGCAACGCCAGCGGGCCCGGAGCGACCCGGGGAGGAGGGGGCTGCAAAATACAACCCCAAAAACCCCCGGAATGTACCCAGAACAAGCCGAAAATTCATCCCAAAAACCCCAAAAATACACCCCAAAAACCCGGAATGTACCCAAAAATACACCCCAAAAACCCTCAGAATGTACCCAAAAATACACCCGAAAAACCCCCAGAATGTACCCAAAAATACACCCCAAAAACCCCCGAATGTACCCAAAATACACCCGAAAAACCCCCAGAATGTACCAAAAATACACCCCCAAAACCCCCAGAATGTACCCAAAAATCCACCCCAAAAACCCCCAGAATGTACCCAAAAATCCACCCCAAAAACCCCCAAAAATCCACCCCAAACACCCCCAGAATGTACCCAAAAATCCACCCCAAACACCCCCAGAATGTACCCAAAAATACACCCCAAAACCCCCAGAATGTACCCAAAAATACACCCCAAACACCCCGGAATGTACCCAAAAATACACCCCAAAAAACCCCCAAAAATCACCCCAAAACCCCAAAAATCCACCCAAAAACCCCAGAATGTACCCAAAAATACACCCGAAAAACCCCCAGAATGTACCCAAAAATACACCCCAAAACCCCCAGAATGTACCCAAAAATACACCCCAAAAACCCCCAGAATGTACCCAAAAATACACCCAAAAAAACCCAAAATGTACCCGAAAATCCACCCCAAAACCCCCAAAAATGCACCCCCAAAACCCCCAAAATGTACCCAAAAATACACCCCAAAAAACCCCAGAATGTACCCAAAAATCCACCCCAAAAACCCCAGAATGTGCCCAAAAATACATCCCAAACACCCCCAGAATGTACCCAAAAATCCACCCCAAACACCCCAGAATGTACCCAAAAATACATCCCAAAAATCCCAGAATGTACCCAAAAATCCACCCCAAAAACCCCAAAAAATCTACCCCAAAAAATTCATCCAAAACCCCCCAAAATCCACCCCAAAAACCCCCAAAAAATTCATACAAAAAAAGCCAAAAATCCACCCCAAACACCCCCAGAATTTACCCAAAAATCCACACCAAAAAACCCCAAAAATCTACCCCAAAAATTCATCCCAAAAACCCCAAAAATCCCCCAAAAATTCATCCCAAAAGCCCCAAAAATTCATCCCCAAAACCCCCAAAATTCCACCTCAAACACCCCAAAAATCCACCCCAAAAACCCCCAAAAATTCATCCAAAAATCCACACCAAAAACCCCCAAAAATTTATCCCAAGAACCCCCAAAATCCACCCCAAAACCCCAAAAAATCCACCCCAAAAAAACCCAAAAATGCCCCCCAGCACCCCAAAACTCCACCCAAAAACCCAAAAAATCCACCCCAAAAACCCCCAAAATCCACCCCAAAAGACCCCAAAAATTCATCCCAAAAACCCCCAAAATCCACCCCAAAAAACCCCAAAAATTCACCCCAAAAATTCATCCTGAAACCCGCAAAAATTCATTCTGAAAAACCCCAAAATCCGCCCCAAAAATCCACCCCAAACCCCCCCAAAAAATCACCCCAAACCCCCTCAAACCCCCCCAGGACCCCCCAATCCTCCCCCATTTTTGGGGTTCTCCCCCTTTCCCCCCTCCCCAGGAATTTGGGGAATTTTGGGAACCCTCCCCCATATTTTGGGGTCCCCCCCATTTTTAGGGACCCCCTCCCCATATTTTGGGGTTCCCCGTATATTGGAGTCCCCCCCATATTTTAGAGACCCCTCCCCATATTTCAGGGTCCCCCCCAAAGTTTTGAGACCCCTCCCCAGATTTAGGGACCCCCCATATTTTGGGTCCCCCTCCCACATTTCGGGACCCCCCCACATTTCGGGGACCCCCCCATATTTTAGGAACCCCCACAGATTTTAGGGACCCTCCCCACATTTCGGGGTCCCCCCGTTACCTGTGGGGCAGGGCCCGGCTCAGGGACCCCACAGATTTTAGGGACCCCTCCCCACATTTCGGGGGTTCCTCCCCCATATTTTTAGGGACCCCCGTATATTTTGGGGTTCCCCGTTTTCTGGGGTCCCCCATATTTTAAGGACCCCTCCCATATTTTAGGGACCCCTCCCTGTATTTTAGTGTCCCCCCCATATTTTAGGGACCCCCCCCATATTTTAGTGTCCCCCCCCATATTTGGGACCCCTCCCCATGTTTCGGTGTCCCCCTCTGATTTTAGGGACCCCTCCCCACATTTTGGGGTCCCCCTCCCCACATCTGGGGTCCCCTCCCCATATTTGGGGGTCTCCACTCCCCACATTTCGGGGTCCCCCGTTACCTGTGGGGCAGGGCCCGGCTCAGGGACCCCACAGATTTTAGGGACCCCTCCCCACATTTTGGGGTCCCCCCTCCCCACATTTCAGGGTCCCCCCTCCCCACATTTTGGGTCCCCCCTCCCCACATTTTGGGGTCCCCTCCCCACATTTGGGGTCCCCCCCTCCCCACATTTTGGGGTCCCCTCCCCACATTTCGGGGTCACCCCTCCCCACATTTGGGGTCCCCCCCTCCCCACATTTCGTGGTCCCCTTCCCCACATTTGGGGACCCCTCCCCACATTTTGGGGTCCCCTTCCCCACATTTTGGCGTCCCCCTCCCCACATTTTGGGGTCCCCCCCCACATTTCGGGGTCCCCCCACATTTCAGGGTCCCCCATCCCCACATTTCGGGACCCCTCCCCACATTTCGGGTCCCCCCCCCGTTACCTGTGGGGCAGGGCCCGGCTCAGGGCCCCCACCAGCCCCAGGGAGGGGTCGAGCCCGGCGGCCTCGCAGACCCCGACGGCGCCCCCCAAAAACAGCCAGGCCAGGGGTCCCGCGGGGTGCGTCTGGGGGAACCCCAAAAGTGAGATTGGCACCCCAAAAATGGGATTGGGAACCCAAAAAACCCCAAAATCCACCCCAAAATCACCAGAATCCACCCCAAAAATCACCCCCAAAAACAGCCAGGCCATGGGCCCCGCGGGGTGGGGCTGGGGAATCCAAAAGTCACATTTGCACCCCAAAAATGGGATTGGGAACCCCAAAATCCACCCTAGAAACCCCAAAATCCACCCAAAACCACCAAAATTTACCCCAAAAACCCAAAAATGCATCCCAAAAATCACCAAAATCCCCCCAAAAACAGCCAGGCCAGGGGACCTGCGGGGTGGGTCTGGGGGAACCCCAAAAGTGAGATCTGCACCCCAAAAATGGGATTGGGAACCCCAAAACACCCAAAATCCACCCCAGAAACCCCCAAATCCATCCCAAAAATCACCAGAATCCACCCCAAAAATCACCCCCAAAAACAGCCAGGCCAGGGGTCCCGCGGGGTGGGTCTGGGGAACCCCAAAAGTCACATTTGCACCCCAAAAATTGACTCAGCACCTGTCCCCATTTTTGGGCTCTTTCACCCCAAATTTGGGGTCCCCTCCCCCCAAATTTGGGGCTCCCACCCCCCAATTCAGGTTCCCCCCTCCCCATTTTTGGCCTCCCCCTCCCCATTTTTGGCTCTTCCACCCCAATTTCAGGTTCCCCCTCCCCATTTTTCGGGGTCCCCTTTTCGTTTTCGGGGGTCCCGTACCCCAAACCTGCGCATCCTCCTCGGGCCGAGCTCAGGATCCCCCTCCCCAGGTGCTGCAGCGGCCCCGGGCCCGGGGGGGGCCCCCCAGAGACCCCCAGGGACCCCCCGAAAGCGCCGAGCACGGCGGCCTCGCCATCTGGGAACACAGAAATCCCCAAAATTCACCCCAAAATCCACTGGGGAACCCCAAAAGCGCCGAGCACGGCGGCCTCGGCCATCTGGGGAGAGAGAGACCCAAAATCCACGGAATTCACCCCAAAACCCCTGGAATTCACCCCAAAATCCCTGAAATTCACCCCAAAATCCACTGGGAACCCCAAAATCCCTGAAATTCACCCCAAAATCCACTGGGGAACCCCCAAATCCCCGAAATTCACCCCAAAATCCCTGAAATTCACCCCAAAATCCACTGGGGAACCCCAAAATCCCTGAAATTCACCCCAAAATCCACTGGGGAACCCCCAAAATCCACTGGGGAACCCCAAAATCCCCGAAATTCACCCCAAAATCCACTGGGAACCCCAAAATCCCCGAAATTCACCCCAAAATCCACTGGGGAACCCCGAAAGCGCCGAGCCCCCAAAATCCACTGGGGAACCCCAGAATCTGTGGGGCAAGCCCCAAAACCCAACCCCAAACCATTGGGGAACCCCAAAATCCAACCCTGAAATCCAACCCCAAAATCCATTGGGGAACCCCAAAATCTGCCCCAAAATCCACCCAGGACCCCCCAAAACCACCCCTAAATCCATCGGGGAGCCCCAATTCACCCAGGACCCCCCCAAATCCACCCCAAAATCCACCTGGGCCCCCGAAATCCATCGGGACCCCCAAATCCACCCCCAAAATCCACGATGACCCCCCAAAATCCACCCCCCAAATGCATCGGGATCCCCAAATCCACCCCGAAATCCACTGGGACCCCCCAAATTCCCCCCCAAAATCCACCCAGGACCCCCCAAAAACCACCCCTAAATCCATCGGGGAGCCCCAAATTCACCCAGGACCCCCCCAAAATCCACCCGGGACCCCCCAAATCCATCGGGACCCCCCAAATTCCCCCCCAAAATCCACCCAGGACCCCCCCAACCCAACCCCAAAATCCACCCGGGACCCCGAAATCCATCGGGACACCCAAATTGCCCCCCCAAAATCCAGCGGGGACCCCCAAAATCCACCCTCCAAATGCATCGGGACCCCCAAATTCCACCCCAAAATCCACTGGGACCCTCCCAAACCAACTCAAGTCCATCGGGGACCCCCCCAAATCCACCCGGGACCCCCCCAAACCAACCCCAAAATCCATCGGGACCCCCCAAATCCATCGGGACCCCCCTCCCAAAATCTCCTCCCCCCCCTTTATGGCCGCTCCGCCCCTCCCCCACCCCGCTCCATCCCCCGGGGGGGGTTCGATCGCCCCTCCCCCCCCCCCTTCCCGACATCCCCCGCGAGGGTCGATTTCGGGGGGGGGGGGGGGGGAGGGGGAGGGAGGGACCGACCCCCCCCCAGCCCCTCCCCCCCACCCCCCCCTTCCCCTCCCCCCCCTCACCTTGGAGCTTCCGCCGGATCAAACCATCGCCAACCCCCGCGGGGGGGGGCCGGGACACCCCGAGGTGTCCTCGATGGGATTGGGGGGGGGAGGGGTCACCCCGAATTTGGGGGGGGGGGTCCGGGAGTCCGGGGGGTCCCCCCGAGGCCGAGGATGCTGCGGAGGAGGAGGCGGGAGCGGCCCCGCCCCCTTTAGCCCCCTCCCCCTCCCTCCGCTCCTCCCCCTCCCTGACAGGGGCGGGGCCGGGGAGGGTGAACCCCCCCCCCCCCGAAATTAATGGGACATCCCAAAAATTAATGGAATGTCCCAAAATTAATGGGAATCACTCACCACAAAATTAATGGAACAATTGTAAATTATAGGACACAGCCCCCCAGAACTAATGGGACACCCCCCTAAAATTAATGGAATATCCCAAAAATTAATGGGAACCCCCAAAAATTAATGGAACATTCCTAAATTAATGGGAACCCCCAAAAAATTAATGGAACACCCCAAATTATAGGAAACCCCCCCCCCCCAGAACTAATGGGAAACCCCCCCTAAAATTAATGGAATATCCCAAAATTAATGGGAACCCCCAAAAATTAATGGAACATCCCAAAATTCATGGAAACCACACAAAATTAATGGGAATCACCCCAAAATTAATGGGAACCCCCCAAAAATTAATAGGACACCCCCCAAAAAATTAATGGGACATCGCAAAATTAATGGGAACCCCCCCAAAATTAATGGGACATCCCAAATTAATGGGAAGCTCCCAAAATTTCTTGGAACCCCCCTAAAATTTATGGGAACGCCCCCAGAACTTATGGGAACACCCCCAGAACTAATGGAAACCCCCCTCAAAATTAATGGGACATCCCAAAATTAATGGGAACCCCCCAAAAATTAATAGGACATCCCCCTAAAATTAATGGGAACCCCCCCAGAACTTATGGGAACCCCCCTCAAAATTAATGGGACATCCCAAAATTAATGGGAACCACACAAAATTGGTGGGAACCCCCCAAAAATTAATGGGACACTCCCCCAAAATTTATGGGAACCCCCTAAAACTTATGGGAACCCCCCAAAATTAATGGAAAGCTCCCAAATTTATGGGACACCCCCCAAAAGTGAGGGGAGCCCCAAATGGTTCGGCCCAAATTTGGAGGGAGGGGACCTGGGGGGACATTGGGGGGGACATTTGGGGACATTGACGGGCATTGAGGGGACACTGGGGGACATTGGGGACACTTGGGGGACATTGGGGGACATTGGGGACATTTGGGGACATTGAGGGGAGACTGGGGGGACATTGACGGGACATTTGGGGGGGGACATCGAGGGGCAACTGGGGACATTTGGGGACATTTGGGGGGACGTTGGGGACATTTGGGACACTGGAGGGGACATTGGGGACATTTGGGGGACAATGGGAGGGACATTTGGGGGACACTGGGGAACACTGGGGGTGACACCGGGAGGGTATTGGGGACACTGGGGGACATTTGGGACACTGGAGGGGACATTGGGGACAATGGGGGGGGGCATTGAGGGGACACTGGGGGGACATTGGGGACATTTGGGAGACTACAGGGACATTGGGGCGACATTGGGGGGGGGTATTGGGGACATTTTGGGGGGACATTGAGGGGGACGTTTGGGACACTGGGGGGACATTTGGCGGACATTGGGGTGACATTGGGGACATTTGGGGACACTGGGGGCACATCTGGGAGACTGGGGGACATTGAGGGGCCATTGAGGGGACATTTGGGGACACTGGGGGCACATTTGGGACATTGGGGGCACTGGGGGACATTAAAGGACATCAGGGGGACATTGGGGACATTTGGGGGACACTGGGGGCACATTTTGGGGGGACATTGAGGGGGACATTTGGGACACTGTGGGACATTAACGGACATCAGGGGGACATTGGGGACACTGAGGGGACAATGGGGGGTGACAAGGGGGGTGGTGACCCTGGGGGTGACATCCTGGGGGTGTCCCCAAAGCGGGGGGGGGGGGTCCCGTCCCGCCGCCGGTGTCACCGCCCGCCCCCCCCCATGCCCGGCACCGGGGCTGTGACAGTGACACCGGTTACCGGGGTTGGGAGAGGGGGGGGGGGACAGGGGGGGATGGACCCCCAAACCGGGACCCCAAACACCCCAAAGCCCCCCTGAATGGGGACCCCGAACACCCCAAACTCCCCCAAATTGGGAAGCCCAAACCTCCCCAAATTGGGACCCCACAACCCCCAAATCCAGACCCCAAACTCCCCAAATCAGGACCCCAAAACCCCCCAAATACCCCCAAATTGGACCCCAAACCCCCCCAAAACTGGGACCCCCACAACCCCCAAATCCAGACCCCAAACTCCCCAAATCGGGAGCCCAAAGTCCCCCAAATCCCCCCCAAATTGGGACCCCAAACACCCCCAAATTGGGACCCCAAACACCCCAAAACACCCCCAAAGCCCCCCCGAATGGGGACCCCGAACACCCCAAACTCCCCCAAATTGGGAAGCCCAAACCTCCCCAAACTGGGACCCCACAACCCCCAAATCCAGACCCCAAACTCCCCAAATCAGGACCCCAAAACCCCCCAAATATCCCCAAGTTGGGACCCCAAACACCCCAAATTGGGACCCCACAACCCCCAAATCCAGACCCCAAACTCCCCAAATCGGGAGCCCAAAACCCCCCCAAAATCCCCCCAAATTGGGACCCCAAACCCCCAAATCCAGACCCCAAACTCCCCAAATCGGGACCCCAAAACCCCCCAAATTGGGGATCCCAAACTCCCTCAATCCCCCCCAAATCGGGACCCCAAAACCCCCCCAAAGTGGAACCCCAAACCCCCCAAATCAAGACCCCAAACCCCCCCAAACTGGGACCCCCCAAATTGCTCTAAATTCCCCCAAAATGGGGATCCCAAACTCCCTCAATCCCCCCCCAAATCAAGACCCCAAAAACCCCAAATCAAGACCCCAAAAACCCCCCAAAAACCCCAAATCGGGACCCCAAACCCCCCAAAACCCCAAAACCCCCCAAATTTGAGACCCCACACCCCCCAAAAACCCCAAACCCCCCAAACCCTGGACCCCCCCATACCCAGACCAGGGGGGGATGTTAAAACCCCAATTTTTTTGGGGTGACAATTCTCATTTTTGGGGGTTTCTCATTTTTGGGGGGTTCCCGATTTTGGGGTCCCCTCTCACCTGCTCCCACGGGCGCTGCTCCCCGCCCCTACCCCACCCCCGCTGGTTTTAAGGCCCCTCCCCCCCCCCCATTTCCTGCCCCCCCCCAAAACAACAGGAAGGGTGGAGGGGGAGGGGCGAGGTTCCCACGGGACCCCCCACCCATGGGGGGAGGGGAGGGGCGTCCGGTTCTCACGGGACCAGCGTAAACCAGTATAAACCAGTACAAACCATTATAAACCAGTATAAACCATTATAAACCAGTACAAACCATTGTAAACCAGTATAAACCATTGTAAACCAGTATAAACCATTGTAAACCAGTATAAACCATTACAAACCAGTATAAGCCATTATAAACCAGCATAAACCAAAATAAACCAAAATAAACCAGTATAAGCAATTATAAACCAGTATAAGCCCCTATAAACCATTAAATACCACTATAAACCAGTAGAAACGACTATAAACCAGTATAAGCCATTATAAACCAGTATAAACCGTTATAAACCATTATAAACTAGTATAAACCAGTATAAACCATTATAAACCAGTATAAACCAGAATAACCCAGTATAAGCAATTATAAACCAGTATAAACCACTATAAACCCTTAAATACCACTATAAACCAGTAAAAACAACTATAAACCAGTATAAACCGTTATAAACCAGTATAAACCATTATAAACCATTATAAACCAGTATAAACCATTATAAACCAGTAGAATCCTGTATAAACCAGAATAACCCAGTATAAACCAGTGTAAACCATTATAAACCAGTATAACTAAATGTAACCTGGTTCAAGCCAGTAGAGCCCAGTCAAAACCAGTACAGCCCAGTACAGCCCACTATAAAACAATATATCCAGAATAACCCACAGCAAACCATTATAAACCAGTACAAACCATTATAAACCAGTATAAACCAGTATAACCTGGTTCAAACTAGTACGGCCCAGTCAAAACCAGCACAGCCCATTACAACCCACAAAAAAACAACACATCCAGAAAAACCCACAGCAAACCAGTATAAACCAGAATAACCCAGTATAAACCCAGTATAAACAATTATAAACCATTATAAACCAGTACAACTAAATGTAACTTGGTTCAAACCAATATGGCCCAGTCAAAACCAGCACAGCCCATTACAACCCACAATAAAACAACACATCCAGAACAACCCACAGCAAACCAGTATAAACCAGTATAAACCATTATAAACCAGTATAAACCAGTACAACTAAATATAACCCAGTATAACCTGGTTCAAACCAGTACAGCGCAGTACAACCCACTATAAAACAGCACATCCAGAATAACCCACAGCAAACCAGTATAAACAGTATAAACCACTCCAGCTTCCAGTATTACCCAATTGTTGTGGGAAAAACTGTCAGATACCCCAAAAAAACCCCAATTCCCCCAAAAACCTCCTCAGGTAAGGCCTCACCTGCAAGGGCTGCTCCAGGTGGGACCGCTCACGTTTCCCGCACTTTTGTCCCCTCACGCTTTCCAAACTTTTCTCCCCTCACGTTTATCACTCTTTTCTCTCATTTTTCTTGCCTTTTCCCCTCACGTTTCCCATAATTTTCCCCTCAGAATTCCCACCCATTTTCCCTCATTTCCCACCCTTCTTACCTCACGTTTCCCCTAATTTTCCCTTATTTTTCTTGCAATTTTTCCCTCACGTTCCCCATCATTTTCCCCTCACATTTCCCATAATTTTCCCCTCACGCTTCCCGCCCTTTTCTCCTCTCACGTTTCCCACCCTTTCCCTTCATTTTTCTGGCCTTTTTTTCCCCTCACGTTTCCCATAATTTTCCCCTCACAATTCCCACTATTTTCCCCCCTCACATTTCCCACCCATTTTCCCTCATTTTCCACCCTTTCCCCCTCACAATTCCCATAATTTTCCCCTCAGAATTCCCACCCTTTTCTCCCCTCATGCTTCCCGCCATTTTCCCCCTTCACATTTCCCACTCATTTTCCCTCGTTTCCTGCTCTTTTTAGCTCACGTTTCCCACCCTTTCCCCTCATTTTTCTTGCCTTTTCCCCTCACGTTTCCCACCCATTTCCCCTTACACTTCCCACCCTTTTCCCCTCATTTCTTCTTGCCTTTCCCCCTCACATTTCCCATAATCCCCCCTTACACTTTCCGCCCTTTTTCCCCCTCAGGTTTCCCACTCTTTTCCACCCTCACGTTTCCCACCCTCAGGTTTTCCCACTCTTTTCCACCCTCACGTTTCCCACCCATTTTCCCTCATTCCTTGCCCTTTTCCCTCATTTTTCTTGCCTTTTCCCCTCACATTTCCCAAAATCCCCCTCACACTTCCCTCCCTTTTTCTCCCTCACATTTCCCACCCTTTTCCCCTCACGTTCCCCACCCATTCCCCCTCACATTTCCCTCCCTTTTTCACCCCCTCACGTTTCCCCGCCCTTTTCCGTAAACTCCCTCACGGAGCCGAAAGGACCCGAACGCCGCTCCGAGGCTACGGCGGAGCCTGCCGAAGAGAACCGGAAAATCCCGAAACAACACGGAAATTTCCGAAGGAATGCTGAGATTCACGAACACTGGCGGAGATTTCCGAGTATCGGCGGAGAACTCCGAGCGTGGGGCGGAGAATCCCGAGCGCAAGACGGAGATTCCCGAAGGAGGGCGGAAATTGCCAGAGGAGGGCGGAGCTTAGCGAGGCGCCGCAGCTCTCCTCTCTCTTTCCGTTTCCGGCGGCCGCAGGGAGCGGAGGTGCGGCGTGAGGGCTCCGCTTTGGGGCGGCCTCTGGGGTTCGCGGTACCGGGAGAGGGGTCCCCGACCCCGGGGAAGGGTCCCTAAGGGCGGGAGGAAGGGGATGGAGCGGGGATGGGGCTGGAAGCCGCGGTGCCGGTGTGGCGGCGGGCGCTGAGGCCTCTCCCCGGTTCCCCACAGGCGCCATGTCGGCCCATTTGCAGTGGATGGTGGTGCGGAACTGCTCCAGTTTCCTGCTGAAGAGGAACAACCAGACCTACAGCACCGTCAGTGCGGGGAGGGGGCACCCCCAAACCGGGAAGGGAGCGGGGAACGGGGTGGGGATCCCCAAAAATCCAATAAACCCCAACAAGGGGAATATTCAGATATTTGGTGTTCCTCCAAACCCTCATGGGAGCCCCTCAAATCCTCTCAGCCCACGCCAAACCTTTGGGATTCCATTCCTGTTTCTCCCCCGAGCCTCCTGAGCACCTCCCGAATTTTTGGGGTGCGCTGTAAATTGTGGGGGATATCCTCAAACCCTCCCAAATTCTCTTTGAACACCCCCAAATCTTATTTCAGCCTCCCCAAACCTCCTTTAAATCCCCCCCAAATCCCCTTTAAACCCTCCCATGTCTACCTTGAACCCCCCAAGCCTCCTTTTAACCACCCCAAATCCCTTTTGAACCCCCCAAATCTCATTTGAATCTCCCCAATCTCCTTTAAACCCCCCCAAATCTCCTTTGAACCCCATAAATCACCTTTGAATCCCCACAAATTTTACTTGAACCCCCCCAAGACCCCTTTAAACCCCCTCAAAATCCCCTCAAAACCCCCCAGATCTTATTTTAATCTCCCCAATCTCCTTTGAACCGCCTCAAAATCCCCTTTGAACCCCCCAAAATCTCCTTTGAACCCCCCCAAATCCACTTTGGACCCCCAAAATCCCCTTTGAACTCCCCCAAATCCCCTCTGAACCTCCCTCAAATCTTCTTTAAACCCCCACAAATCCTCTCTCCCACAAATCCTCTCTGAACACCCCAAAATTTGATTTCAACGTCCCCAAACACCCCAAAGTTTTCAGTGCACCCCAACATTTCCCCCTCAGGAGCCCAACAACCTCAAGGCCCGGAATTCCTTCGTTACAATGGATTGATCCACCTGAATCCCCCAAATCCACTTTAAACACCCCAAAATCCCTTTAAAAAACCCCAAAACTCCCCCAAAATTTTCATTGCACCCCAAAATTTTTCCCCCAGGAGCCCAACAACCTCAAGGCCCGGAATTCCTTCCGGTACAACGGGCTGATCCACCGCAAAACTGTGGGCGTGGAGCCGGCGCCGGATGGGAAAGGCATCGTGGTGGTGCTCAAAAAACGCTCAGGTTTTTATCATTTACATTTATTTTTAATGGGAAAGGCATCGTGGTGGTGCTCAAAAAACGCTCAGGTTTTTATCATTTACATTTATTTTTAATTAGATTTTAGTGAATTTTTACGGAAAAAAAAAGTGATTTTTTGGGGGAATTTTTGGTGCATTTTTTGGCAGTTTATTCTGAATTTTTTGGGACTGTTCGGTGAAATTTTGGTGATTCTTTGGGGGATTTTTTAGTGATTTTTGGGGCGAAAGTTTTGTGAATTTTTTGGGGAATTTTTGGAGCATTTTCAGTGAATTTTTTGGCACCGTTCAGTGAAATTTTGGTGATTCTTTGGGGGATTTTTTAGTGATTTTTGGGCGAAACTTTTGTGAATTTTTTCGGGAATTTTTGGAGCATTTTTAGGTGCTAATTACTGAAATTTTGTGCCTTTTTAACCAATTTTTGTTGTTTTTACCCCAGGCCAGCGCAAGCCCGCCTCGTCGTACGTGCGGGTGCGGATCCGGCGCGACGCCCGCGGCTCCCTCAGGAGCCTGAGGCACCTGATCAGCAAAAACAGATACAGGAGGGACCTGCGCATGGTGAGGGGTCCCCAAAACCTGGGGAGGGGTCCCCAAAATCCGGGGGGGTCCCCAAAGCCATAAACAGCCCCAAAAATGTGTGAAAATTGTGAAATTTTGGCTGTGAAAGGAATGGGGGAGTGGAAAAATTTATAGGAGAAAGATGCAAAAAAAATTTAACGGTTACCCCAAAATTGTTGGCACCCCAAAATTTGTGAGTTTAACAACAGAGGCGGGGACCCCAAGATTCGCAAGCTGACAAAAAAGGGATTCCCCAAAATTGGGGTGGGTTCCAAACCCCCAAAAATTGAGGAAATTTAAAAATATCTTGGACTGGCTTAAAACTCTTCTGATGGATTTGGGAGTCCCCAAAACTGGGAGTGGACCCCAAATTTACTCTGGGATTTCTGAGGGATAATTTAGGCCGTGCTCCCCCATAATTTCCAGGATTTTTTTTTCATTTTTGGGTGTTACATTTTTAATTTTGTCCCCTCCAGGCTGCTCTGCGCCGGGCCAGCGCCATCCTGCGCAGCCAGAAGCCGGTGGTGGTGAGGAAGAAGAGGGTGAGGGCAGCCAAGGCCCCTTAAACTTCATCAGAAATAAAATGTTTGAACAACCTCCAGAATCTGTGCTTGATTTTGGAGAACTTGAGGAATTCAGGGGGATATTGATGCAATTTTCCCCCATTTTTTTCCCATTTTTCCACTCACATTTCCCGCATTTCTTCCCTCACCTTCCTCGCCATTTCCCCTCGTGTTTCCCCCCTTTTCTCCTCTCACATTTTCCTTTATTCTCCTCATGTTTCTCACCCTTTTGCCACTCACATTTCCCCCCTTTTCCCCTTCATGTTTCCCCCCCTCACGCTTCCCCTTTTTCCCTCACATTTCCCTTTTCCCCCCTCACGTTTTCTGCCCTTTTTCCCTCACATTTCCCTTTTCCCCCCTCACGTTTTCTGCCCTTTTTCCCTCACATTTCCTTTTTTCTCCCTTCACATTTCTCAGCTTTTTCTCCCCTCACATTTCCCCTCTTTCCCCATCACGCTCCCACCCTTTTCCCCTCACATTTCCCCCATTTCCCCCTCACATTTTCCCCTCACATTTCCTGTCCTTTCCCCCGCTCACATTTCTGCCATTTTTCCCCTCACGTTTCCCTTTTTCCCCCTCACATTTTCACCCGTTTCCTCCCCTCCCATTTCCCCCTCACGTTTCCCCCATTTTCCCCTCACATTTCCCTTTTCTCCCTCACATTTCCCTCATTTTCCCCCTTACATTTCCCCCCCTCATGTTTCCCCCCTTTTCTCCCCTCACATTTTCCACTCTTTCCCCCTCACATTTCCACCCTTTTCCTCCCCTCACTTTTCCACCTTTTTCCCCCCTCATCTTTCTCCCTTTTCCTCCTCACATTTGTCCCATTTTCCCCTCACATTTCCCCCATTTCTCCCCTCACATTTCTCACTCTTACCCCATCATGGTTTCTCTGCCATTGTCCCCTCATGGTTCCCACCCTTTTCCCCTCACATTTCCGTTTCTACCCTCACATTTCCCGCCATTTCCCCCTCACATTTCTGTTTCTCTTCTCATGTTTCTCCGCCATTTCCCCTTCATGTTTCCCCCTTTTCCCCCTCACATTTCCCCTATTTCTCTCCTCACAATTCTTGCCCTTTCTCCCCTCACGTTTCCCACCCTTTTCCCCCTTACATTTCCCCCATTTTCCCCCTCATTTTTCCCTCTTTTCCCCTCACATTTCTGTTTCTCCCCTCACATTTCTCCACCATTTTCCCCTCACGCTTCCCGCCCTTTTTCTCCCCTCACGTTTCCCGCCCTTTTTTCCCCTCACATTTCCCTCTTTCTTCCCTCATGGTTCCTGCCTTTTGTTTCCCCTCACATTTCCCACTCTCCCCCTCAAATTTCTCACCATTTCTACCCTCACGTTTCCCGCCCTTTTCCCCTCATGTTTTTCCCCCTTTTCTCCCCTCACGTTTCCCTCATTTTCCCCCTCGTATTTCCCCCCTCACGTTTCCCTCTTTTCCCCCTCACGTTCCTCCGCCATTTTCCCCTCACCTTCCTCCCCTTTCCCCTTCACATTTCCCCCTCACCTCTCCACCACACTGACTCTCCAGCTCAGCAATATTTTATTTCCCCCTCTCAGGCGAGGTTTGGGGTGTATTTTTGGGGTGTTTGGGCTGTATTTTTGGGGCGTTTCAGCCGTACCCCAGCGCGTTCAGGGCGTTCAGGGCTGTGGCGTTCAGGGGCTCTCGGGGGGTCCCGGGGGGCAGCAGCAGCAGCAGCGTCAGCTCCGGCCGGAGGAGGCAGCACCCGGTGTGGGTGGGGAAGGCCAGGTAGCAGAGTTTGGGCCTCATTTGGGGGGGTCCTGGGGGCACCCAAAAATTATTTCAGCCCCAAAAACCCCCCAAAGTGACCCCAAAAACCTCCCCAAACTGACACCCCAAAGTGACCCCTCTAGGGACCCTCATAGTGTCCCCAGGTAACACAGTTTGGGCCTCATTTGGGGGGCTCCTGGGGGCACCCCAAAATTATTTCAGCCCCAAAAACCCCACAATGATCCCTCTAGGGACCCCCAAAGCAATCCCCCAAACTGACACCCCAAAGTGACCCCTCTAGGGACCCTCATAGTGTCCCCAGGTAGCAGAGTTTGGGTCTCATTTGGGGGGGTCCTGGGGGCACCCCGAAATTATTTCAGCCCCAAAAACCCCCCAAAGTGACCCAAACAACCTCCCCAAATGACCCCCAAACTGACAGCCCAAAGTGACCCCTCTAGGGACCCCCAAAGTGACCCCGGGTAGCAGAGTTTGGGCCTCATTTGGGGGGGTCCTGGGGGCACCCCAAAATTATTTCAGCCCCAAAAACCCCACAATGATCCCTCTAGGGACCCCCAAAGTGACCCCCAAAGCAATCCCCCAAACTGACACCTCATAGTGACCCCTCTAGGGACCCCCAAAGTGACCCCAGGTAGCAGAGTTTGGGTCTCATTTGGGGGGGTCCTGGGGGCACCCCAAAATTATTTCACCTCCAAAACCCCAAATAACCCACCTAGAGACCCCCAAAATCCCCCAAAACCCCAAAGTGACCCCTCTAGGGACCCCCAAAGTGTCCCCAGGTAGCACAGCTTGGGCCTCATGTGGGGTCCTGGGGGCACCCCAAAATTATTTCAGCCCCCAAAACCCCAAATATCCCCCCTAGAGACCCACAATTGTGTCACAATGGGATCCTGGGGGCACCCCAAAATTGTGTCACCCCCTAAAACCCCATTTTGTGCCCTCCTGAACCCCAAAAATCCTCAAAATTCACCCCAAAATCCCTCTGAAAAAAAACCCCAAATCCTGAACCCCAAAAATCCTCAAAATTCACCCCAAAATCCCTCTGAAAAAAAACCCCAAATCCTGAACCCCAAAAATCCTCAAAATTCACCCCAAAATCCCTCTGAAAAAACACCCAAATCCTCCCCCTTGGCCACTTCCAGACACCCCAAAATTACATTAAAAAGTCACCAAAAAAACCCAAAACTCCCCCCAAAAATCCTCAAAAAAAAAAACCCAAAAAGATTTTTGGGGTGCCCTACTAAAGAAAAACCCAAAAAAATCAAATTATTTTTGGGGTGCCCTATTTACCTCTAAAAGAAAAACCCCAAAAAAGATTTTTTGGGGTGCCTCACTCACCCTAAACCCCCCCCCAAAAAAAAATCCCAAATTATTTTTGGGGTCTCCTCTCACCTTTTCCCCCCTAAAAAAAATCCCAAAATATTTTTGGGGTCCCCCCCGTCCCCATAAAAAAAAAAACCCAAAGGATTTTTGGGGTCCCCCCCCTGACCTTGTCCCCCCATTTTGGGGCAGATTTGGGGTTCCAGGAGGGTCCGGAGCTCCCTGAGGGCCTCGGAGCGGAGCTGGGGGGGCAGAGCCCTGGCTGGGGGGAAAAATGGGGAAAAATCGGGAAATTTTGGGAAAATTTGGGGTAAAAATGGGGAAATTTGGGGAAAATTTGGGGTAAAAATGGGGAAATTTGGGGAAATTCGGGGTAAAAATGGGGAAATTTTGGGGTAAAAATGGGGAAATTTCGGGGTTTTTTGGGGAAAAAACATTGGATTTTTGGGGAGAAATTTGGGGGGGTTTTGGGGGAAAATTTTGTGGGAAATTTTAGGAGGAAATTAGATGGATTTGGGAGAAAAATATGGGATTTTTGGGGGGAAATCATGGGGATTTTTTGGGGGGGGAAATCTTGGGGTTTGGGGATGAATTTTAGGGGGTTTGGGGGAAAATTTGGGGATTTTTGGGGGAAATTTTAGGGGTTTTGGGAAAATTTTGGGGCTTTTGAGGGGAAATTAGGAGGTTTTAGGGGTTTTGGGGGGAAATTTAGGGGGAATTAGGTGGATTTGGGGGAATTTTGAGGAAAATTTCGGGGATTTGGGGGGAAATTATGGGATTTTTTGGGGGGAAATTTTAGAGGTTTTTTGGGGGGAATTTTGGAGATTTTAGGGGGAATTTATTGGGTTTGGGGGACATTTTGGGGGTTTTGGAGGAATTTATGGGGTTTGAAGAGAAAATTTATGGGTTATTTTGGGGAAATTTCAGGGTTTTAGGTGGAATTTTAGGGGTTTGGGGGATTTTTGCGGGGGAATTCTGGGTTTTGGGGGGTAAATTTTGGCGTTTTGGGGGTAAATTTGGTGGGATTTTGGGGGAAATGTTGTGGGATTTTGGGAAGAAATTAGGATTTGGGGGGAATTTGAGGGGTTTTGGGTAAATTATGAGATTTTCGGGAGGAATTATGGTTTGGTTTGGGGGGAATTTATTGGGTTTGGGGGTCGTTTTAGGGGATTTTTGAAGAGAAATTATGGAATTTTATGGGATTTTGGGGGTAAATTTTGGGGTTTCGGGTAAATGATGGGGAATTGGGGAAAAATTTGAGGTTTTGGGGTGAATTTGGGGATTTTTGGGGTAAATTTGGGGATTTTTGGGGTCACCAACCCGGCCCCGCCCCCTTGACGATCCCGCTCTGGCTCCGCCCCCGATGGATCAGGAGGTACCTGGGGGGGGGAGGGGAAAGGAAAATTTGGGGGAACCCCCCAAAAAAACCCCCCAGACCCCCCAAAATCCCCCCACAAAGCCAGAACCCCAAAATTGGGCTTTTCTCCTCAAAAATCCCCCCAAATTTTGGTTTTTTTCCCCCCTCAGGACCCCCCAAATTTTGGCGTTTCCTCCCCAAAAATTCCACCCAAAACCCCCCAAAAATCCCCCCCCCAAATTTTGGGGTTATCCCCCCCCAAGACCCCTCCCCAAATTCAGACCCTCCCCAAATTTTAGGCCCCCCCCCGAACTCACCCCAAAAATCCCCCCAGAACCCCCAAATTTGGGGTCGCCCCTAAAAATTCCTTTCAAAATTTGGGGTTTTCTTTCTAAAAACCCCCCCAAACCCCCCCAAATTTTGGGATTTTCACCCCAAAACCCCCAAATTTTGGGGCTTTTTCCCGCCCAAACTCCCAAAATTTCAGGATTTCACCCCAAAATCCCCCAAATTTGGGGTTTCCCCCTAAAAATTCCCCCCAAATTTGGGGACTTTCCCCCCAAAAATCCCCCCCAAGACCCCCAAATTTTGGGATTTTCCCCCCCTCAAACCCCCAAAATTTTGGGATTTCACCCCAAAATCCCCCCCCAAATTTTGGGTTTTCACCCAAAATTCCCCCCCAAAACCCCAAAATTTGGGGTTTTCCCCCCAAGACCCCCCAAATTTCGGGCTCCCCCCAAACTCACCCCAAACTCACCCCAAAATTTGGGGTTTTCTCTCTAAACCCCCCCCAAAACCCCCCAAATTTTGGGATTTTCACCCCAAAACCCCCAAATTTTGGGGCTTTTTCCCGCCCAGACTCCCAAAATTTCAGGATTTCACCCCAAAATCCCCTCCGGATTTGGGGGTCCCCCCGGACTCACCCCAGAACCTCGGGGGGCAGCGGGGGGGGGCGGGGCCGGGCACAGCCCCGGAGCTGCTCCAGGGCGGGGCCCCAAAACTGCGGCACCAGCTGGGGAAAATTGGGAATTTTTGGGAAAAATTTGGGAATTTTTGGGAAAAATTGGGAATTTTGGGGGAAAATTTGTGAATTTTTGGGACAAATTTGGGAATTTTTGGGGTGGGGAGGGCCCCAAAAAAATCCCGTCAGAAATTTGGGATTTTTTGGGGTTATTTTGGGGCAGTTTTAGGGTTTTATAGGGTTATTTTAGGGCAGTTTTAGGCTTTTTTTGGGTTCTTTTGGGGCAATTTTCGGCTTTTTTTTGGGTTATTGTGGGGACAATTTTCGGCGTTTTTTGGGTTATTTTGGGGTCAATTTTAGGCTTTTTTTGGGTTATTTTGGGGCAATTTTCGGCGCTTTTTTGGGGTTATTTTGGGGTCAATTTTGCGATTTTTTGGGGGGTTATTTTGGGGTTTTTTGGGTTTTTTTGGGGGGCGCTTTTGGGGTTCTTTCTGGGATAATTTGGGGTTTTTTGGGGAGTTATTTTCGGGTTTTTTTGGGGTAGTATTTGGGTTATTTGGGGGTAATTTTGGGGTTATTTTGGGGGTTATTTTAGAAGATTTTTGGGGTTATTTTGGGGTCCAGGGCGGAACCCCAAAACTGCGGCACCAGCTGGGAAATTTGGGGGAAAATTGGGGATTTTTGGGGAAAAATTGGGGATTTTTGGGAAAAAAAATGGGATTTTGGGGGTGGGAAGGACCCCAGAAAATCCCACCAGGAATTTGGGGTTATTTGGGGTTTTTTGGGGGGCGGTTTTGCGGTTATTTTGGGGTTTTTTAGGGTTATTTTAGGTTAATTTGGGTTCAGTTTTGGGTCATTTTGGGGCACTTTGGGATCATTTTGGGATAATTTCTGGCTTTGGGGTCAATTTTGGGGTCATTTTGGGATAATTCCGATTTTGGGGTCACGTTTGGGGTTTTGGGGTTGGTTTCGGGTCAGTTTTGGGGTAATTTTGGGGCATTTTGGGATCATTTTGTGTCAGTTCTGGCCTTGGGGTTATTTGTGGGTTCGGGGTCACTTTTGGGGTCCCTTTGGGGTTTTTGGTGTTTTTGGGGTCCCTTTGGGCTTTTGGGGGTTTTGGGGTCACTTTGGTGTTTTTGGGGTCCCTTTCGGGTCCCTTTGGGGTTTTTGGGGTCACGTTTGGGGTTTTTGGGGTCACTTTGGGGTCACTTTGGGGTTTTGGGGTTTTTTGGGTCACTTTGGGGTTTTTATTTGGGGTAAGGGGGAGTTTTTGGGGTCACTTTGGTGTTTTTGGGGTCATTTTGGGGATTTTGGGGTCACTTTGGGGGTTTTTGGGGTCACATTTGGTTTTTTTGGGGTTTTTGGGGTCCCTTTGGGGTTTTTGGGGTCCCTTTGGGGTTTTTGGGGTCACTTTGGGGTTTTTGGTGTTTTTGGGTCACTTTGGGGTTTTTGGGGTCCCTTTGGGGTTTTGGGGGGGGGTCTCACCTGGCTGATCACGTGGTGCAGCGAGGGGCGGGGCCCGCACAGCAGCCCCGCCCCCACCCCCGGCAGCAGCCACAGCTGCAGCAGCCGGAGCGGGACCTGGGGGGGGAGGGAGGGGAAATTGGGGTGAAATCCGGGAAATTTGGGAAATTGGGGTGAAATCTGGGAAATTTGGGGAATTTTGGGGTCATTTTTGGGGTTATTTTGGGGTAATTTGGGGTTCATTTGGGGTCATTTCGCAGCAGCAGCAGCCGGAGCGGGACCTGGGGGGGGGAGGGGAAATTGGGGTGAAATCCGGGAAATTTGGGAAATTTGGGGAATTTGAGGAATTTGGGAAATTGGGGTGAAATTTGGGGAATTTGGGGAATTTTGGGGTGAAATTTGGGAAATTTGGAGAATTTTGGGGAATTTTGGGGTCATTTTTGGGGTTATTTTGGGGTCATTTGGGGTTCATTTGGTGTCATTTCGCAGCTGCAGCAGCCGGAGCGGGACCTGGGGGGGAGGGGAAATTGGGGTGAAATCCGGGGAATTTGGGAAATTTGGGGTGAAATTTGGGAAATTGGGGTGAAATTCGGGAAATTTGGGGAATTTTGGGGAATTTGGGGAATTTTGGGGTCATTTTTGGGGTTATTTGGGGTTCATTTGGGATTTTTTGGGGTAATTTCGCAGCAGCACCAGCAGCCGGAGCGGGACCTGGGAGGGGACGGGAAATTGGGGTGAAATCCGGGAAATTTGGGGAATTTTGGGGAATTTTGGGGTCATTTTGGGGTTATTTTGGGGTAATTTGGGGTTCATTTGGGGTCATTTCGCAGCTGCAGCAGCCGGAGCGGGACCTGGGGGGGGAGGGAGGGGAAATTGGGGTGAAATTTGGGGAATTTGGGAAATTTGGGGTGAAATCTGGGAAATTTGGGGAATTTGGGGAATTTTGGGGTAATTTTTGGGGTTATTTTGGGGGTTATTTTGGCGTCATTTGGGATTTTTTGGGGTCATTTCGCAGCTGCAGCAGCCGGAGCGGGACCTGGGGGGGGACGGGAAATTGGGGTGAAATTTGGGGAATTTGGGAAATTGGGGTGAAATTTGGGAAATTGGGGTGAAATCCGGGAAATTTGGGGAATTTTGGGGAATTTTGGGGTCATTTTTGGGGTTATTTTAGGTTCATTTGGGATTTTTGGGGGTAATTTCGCAGCAGCAGCAGCCGGAGCGGGACCGGGGGGGGGGGGACGGGAAATTGGGTTAAATTTGGGGAATTTGGGAAATTGGGGTGAAATCCGGGAAATTTGGGGAATTTTGGGGAATTTTGGGGTCATTTTGGGGTTATTTTGGGGTAATTTGGGGTAATTTCGCAGCAGCAGCAGCCGGAGCGGGACCTGGGGGGGGAGGGGAAATTGGGGTGAAATTTGGGGAATTTGGGGAATTTTGGGGAATTTGGGAATTTGGGGTGAAATTCGGGAAATTTGGGGAATTTGGGGGTCATTTTTGGGGTTATTTTGGGGTAATTTGGGGTAATTTGGGATAATCTGGGGTCATTTCGCAGCAGCAGCAGCCGGAGCGGGACCTGGGGGGGGAGGGGAAATTGGGGTGAAATTTGGGCAATTTGGGGAATTTTGGGGTTATTTTGGGGTAATTTGGGGTTCATTTGGGATCATTTGGGGTCATTTCGCAGCTGCAGCAGCCGGAGCGGGACCTGGGGGGGAGGGGAAATTGGGGTGAAATCCGGGAAATTTGGGAAATTTGTGGAATTTGGGGAATTTTGGGGTTATTTTGGGGTCATTTGGGGTCATTTGGCAGCAGCAGCAGCTGGAGCGGGACCTGCGCGGGTTTGGGGTTAAATCCCGGGAGTTTGGGACATTTGGGGTTAATTTGGGATCATTGGGGGAATTTTGGGGTTAATTTGGGGTCATTTTAGGGTTAATTTTGGGGTTAATTTGGGGTTAATTTGGGGTTAATTCCTTCTCATTTTGGGGTTATTCTGGGGTCATTTTGGGGCTATTTTCGGGTTAATTTGGGGGAATTTGGGATCATTTTGGGGTTATTTTAGGTCATTAGGGCTTGGGGTCATTGGGGGTTCATTTTGGCGTCATTTGGGTGTAATTTTGTGGGCAACTTTAGGGTCAGTTTGGGGTAATTTTGGGGTTAATTTGGGGTAATTTTGGGGCTATTTTCAGGGTAATTTTGGGGCTATTTGAGGGTCGATTTTGGGTTAGTTTTGGGTTTATTTTAAGGTAAATTCGGGGTAATTTCGGGGCTATTTCAGTGCTAATTTGGGGTGGTTTTGGGGTGATTTCAGGGTTATTTTGGGCTCACGTCGGGATTTATTTGGGGTCGGTTTTGGGGCTATTTTAGGGCTATTTTAGGGTCATTTTTGGGGTTCATTTCGGGCTCATTTAAAGCTTCATCCCGCGCCACGTGACCTGACCTTCGGGCTGCTATTGGGCAGGAACACGGCGACGTCACGCGCGGCCACGCCCGCCCCGGGGCCGCCCCCCGGCGGAGGGGGCGTGGCCAGCAGCGCGCGCAGGTGGGCGGAGTCATCGTCGGGCAACGCCCCCCAGTGGGCGGTGCCGAGCCAGGCCACGCCCCCTCCGCACAGCAGGCAGCCCAGGTCCGTCTGCGCCGCGGCCGCGAAGCGCTGGAGCCGCTCCTGGGGGCAGAAAAATGGGGAATTTTGGGGGTTCGGCCCCAAATTTGGGGGGTTCGGGGCTGGGGGAGTGTGGGGGAATTTGGGGAGGGGTCACTCCCAAAATTTGGGGGAAATTTGGGGAAAATTTGGGGAAAAAAACCCAAAATTTGGGGGGATTTGGGTCTGGGAGATTTGGGGAAAATTTGGGGAATTTTGGGGGGTTCGGCCCCAAATTTGGGGGGGTTTGGGGCTGGGGGGGTGTGGGGGAATTTGGGGAGGGGTCGCTCCCAAAATTTGGGGGTCGCAGGATGGATTTTGGGCGTCCCAGGAGTGAATTTGGGGTTCCTGGGGGGGATATTGGGGGAATTTTGGGGATTTTGGGGTGGATTTGGGGATTTTGGGGTGGATTTTGAGGGTCCCAGGGAAATGTGGGGGGGATTTTGGGGGTCCTGGGGTGGATTTGGGGAGGCTTTTGGGGGTCCCAGAGTGGATTTTGGGGTCTTGGGGGGTTTTTGGGGGTCCCAGGGTGAATTCTGTTGGTCCCGGGGTGGATTTTGGGGGTCCCAGTAATTAATTTGGGGGGATTTTGGGGGTCCCAGGGGTATTTTGGGGGTGTTTTGGGGGTCCTGGGGTGGATTTGGGGGTCCTGGGTGGATTTGGGGAGGTTTTTGGGGGTCCTGGGTGGATTTTGGGTGGATTTTGGGGGATTTGGGGGTGGATTTGGGGTTATTTTTGGGGGGTCCCCGCTGTTATTTTGGGGGTCCTGGGTTGATTTGAGGGGATTTTGGGGTTCCCGGTGGTGATTTTGGGGGTCCTGGGTGGATTTCGGGGGTCCCAGGGTTATTTTTGGGGGTCTCATCTCTGATTTGGGGTTATTTTTGGGGGTCCCAGGTTGATTTTGGGGATGTTTTGGGGGTCCCAGGTTGATTTTGGGGAGGTTTCCGGGGGTCCCTCACCTGCAGCGCCTGGCGGGGGGTCCCGGGGGGGAGGGGCCAGCAGGGCCCGCCCATCCCCCACCCCTCCCCTCCCCCCCCGCGGGGCCGCAGCAGCGAATCCAGGAGGGGGAAACAGACCTGGGGGAGGGGCGGGGGCACAGAAACCCCAGAATTCACCCCAAAATTCACCCCAAAAACCCCCAAAATTCAACCCAAAATTCACCCCAAAAACCCTCAAAATTCACCCCAAAATTCACCCCAAAATTCACCCCAAAAATCCCCAAAATTCACCCCAAAAACCCCCAAAATTCACCCCAAAATTCACCCCAAATTCACCCCAAAAACCCCCAAAATTCAACCCAAAATTCACCCCAAAAACCCTCAAAATTCACCCCAAAATTCACCCCAAAATTCACCCCAAAAATCCCCAAAATTCACCCCAAAAACCCCCAAAATTCACCCCAAAATTCACCCCAAATTCACCCCAAAAACCCCCAAAATTCAACCCAAAATTCACCCCAAAAACCCTCAAAATTCACCCCAAAATTCACCCCAAATTCACCCCAAAAACCCCAAAATTCACCCCAAAATTCACCCCAAAAACCCCAAAATTCACCCCAAAAACCATCCCAAAAACCCCCAAAATTCACCCCAAAATTCACCCCAAAACCCCCAAAATTCCCTCCCAGTCCATCCCAGTTCCCCCCAGTTCCCTGCCAGTCCATCCCAGTCCATCCCAGTATATCCCAGTACGTCCCAGTTCACCCCAGACACCTCCCAGTTCCTCCCAGTCCCTCCCAGTATATCCCAGTATGTCCCAGTTCCCTCCCAGTCCCTCCCAGTATGTCCCAGTTCCCCTCCCAGTCCCTCCCAGTATGTCCCAGTTCCCCTCCCAGTGCTCCCAGTCCCTCCCAGTCCCTCCCAGTTCACCCTCAGGTCCCGTTTCAGCCTCTCCACGTTCCGGATGGGCAGCAGCTCCTCCTGTCCCAGTACGAGCACCTGGGGATAAACTGGGATGGACTGGGAGGGACTGGGATGGACTGGGATGGACTGGGAGGGATAGGGATATACTGGGGGGTACTGGGATGGACTGGGATGGACTGGGGGCTACTGGGAGGGACTGGGAATGGAGCTGGGATATACTGGGATAAACTGGGAGGGACTGGGAGGGACTGGGAGTGAACTGGGAATGGGGGATGGGCATACTGGGAGCACTGGGCAGGGGACGGGGGTTTACTGGGATGGACTGGGAGGGACTGGGATAAACTGGGAGATCCGTGGGGGCTCACTGGGCCTTACTGGTCCGTACTGGTCTGTACTGGGATGGGGCAAACGGCCTGGGGGGGGGGAGGGAATGGAGCCGGATGGGTCCATACTGGTCTATACTGGTTTATACTGGTCCATACTGGTTTATACTGGTCCATACTGGTTTATACTGGTCCATACTGGTTTATACTGGTCCGTACAATTTATACTGGTCTATACTGGTCTATACAGGTTTAAACTGGTCTATACAGGTTTAAACTGGTCCGTACTGGTCCGTACTGGTCTGTTCTGGTTTCTCACCAGGGTGCCGAGCGCTGATTGGAGGATCCGTTGGAGGGCGGGGCCGGCGGGGCCGGGGGAGGGGCTGAGAGCGACCAGGGTCAGGCTGGGGGAGGGGAGAGGGCGTGACCTCGGCGTGACCTCTGACCCCTGACCCCTCCATGACCCCAAATGACCCCTGTGACCCCTCCATGACACCAGTGTGACCCCTGACCCCAACATGACCCCCAACTTGACCTCTCTGTGACCCCGTTATGACCTCGCCATGACCCCTCAGTGACCCCCCCTGACCCCTCCATGACCTCCCCATGACCCCATGACCCCTTGGTGACCCCCAACCCCCAAATGACCCCTGACCCCCCCGTGACCCCAGGTGACCCCGGGTGACCTCACCTGTTGCCGTACTGGGCCCAGGCCAGGCTGGCAGTGGGCGTGGCCGCCTCCCGAAGCTCCGCCCCCGCGGCCGCCCCGAAGAGCCGCACCCCGTGCAGGGCCCCGACCAATGAGAAGGGCAGCTGGGGCAGAGGGGGCGGGGCCGAGAGGTCAGAGGTCACAGGAAAGGGGTGGAGCCTCAAAATGGGTGTGGCTTAAGGGGGCGTGGCTTTACCTGTGGGCGGGGCGGGCGGCAGAACAAGGGGAGGCCGCTGGCGGTGGCCACGCCCACCAGGCAGGGGGTGACGTCATCTTCCAGCATGGACACGCCCACTTCCTTTCTGAACCACGCCCCTCACTTTAAGCCCCACCCCTAAGTGCCACACCCACCCCTCTTATCCCACACACCCCGTTAAGCCACGCCCCTTAAACATTTAAGCCGCGCCCCTTAAACATTGAAACCACGCCCCCTTTAACCCTTTCAGCTCCGCCCCTTTCAGCCCCGGCCCCGCGGCCTCCGCTCAGTTCCCGCCCGTGGCCGCCATGGCCGCGCGGGGCACGACGGGAGAGCCGCGGTTACCACGGCAACGCCGGAAGAGGCGTGGCTTTGTCTGCAATGTGATTGGTCCAAGCGCGGTTGCCGTGGTAACGGCGGAAAAGGCGTGGCTTTGTCTGAAACGTAATTGGTCCAAGTGCGGTTGCTGTGGCAACGGCGGAAGAGGCGTGGCTCTCTCCGCAATGCGATTGGTCGAGGTGCGGTTGCCTCAGCAACCACTTTTAGGGGCGTGGCTTTTGCTGCAACTCTATTGGTCCAAGCGGCAACAGCGAGGCAGGAGGGGGGCGTGGTTTACCCTCCTCGCTTCTGATTGGCTCCGCTCTGCCGTTACCACGGCAACGCGTGCTTCCCTCTTCTCAGCGCATGCGCCGCTCTTTGCGGACGCGAAGGGAAGCACTTCCGGCTTTCCCTCTTCCGGTCCGGCGGGAGCAGCGGCCGGTACCGACTCGGGGCGGGCGTGGGGGGGGGCACGGAGGGGTCCTGGGTGGATTTTTGGGGGTTTGGGGGGATAAAATTGGAAAGTTTTGGTGGAAATGTTGTGTTTCTGAGGGAAAATTTGCGTTTTGGTTTTGAAATGAGTGTGGGGTCTCCTCAATGTCCTCCCGCAGGACCGGAGCCCCCCGGACCCCCCCGTCCGTGAGGGGCGATGGTGGTGCCCGCGCTGGAGCCCCCCGCGCCCCCCGCCATGGTGGCCGATGTCGTGTTCGTCATCGAGGGCACCGCAAACCTCGGGCCGTACTTTGAGGCGCTGCGCAAGCATTACCTGCTGCCCGCCATCGAGTGAGAATGAGGGGGAGACCCCTCCCCAAATTAATGGGACCCCCCCTCAAAATTATCGGGACCATCCCTCACAATCGTTGGGATTTCCCCTCAAAATTCTTGGGATTTTCCCTTAAAAATCGCCGGGAAAACTCCTCAAAATCTCTGGGATTTCCCCTCAAAATTATCCGGGACCCCTCCCCAAATTAACCGGGACCTCCGCCTCAAATTAGCCGGGACCCCCCCTCAAAGTGGCCACGAGTTCCCCTCAGAAAATCGTCGGGATGCCCCCTCAAAATTCCTGGGATTTTCTTTTAAAAATTGCCGGAAAATCTCAAAATTCCCGGGACCCCCCTCAAATCAATCACCAGGACCCCTCCCCAAATTAACTGGGACCCGTCCGTCTCTCAAATTAACGGGATCCCCCCCCCCTAAAATGGCCGCGAATTCCCCTCAGAATCTCTGGGATTTCCCCTCAGAAAATCATCGGGATCCCCCCTCAAAATTCCTGGGATTTTCTCTCAAAAATTGCCGGAAAATCCTCTCAAAATCTCTGGAATTTCCCCTCAAAATTATCCGGGACCCCTCCCCAAATTAACCGGGACCTCCGCCTCAAATTAGCCGGGACCTCCCCTCAAAATGGCCACGATTTCCCCTCAGAATCTCTGGGATTTCCCCTCAGAAAGTTATCGGGACACCCCCCTCAAAATTCCTGAGATTTTCTTTTAAAAATTGCCGGAAAATCCCCTCAAAATTACCGGGACCCCCCTCAAATCAATCAGCAGGACCCCTCCCCAAATTAACCGGGACCCCTCCTCAAATTAACGGGACCCCCCCCCCTCAAAATGGCCGCGAATTCCCCTCAGAAAATCGTCGGTATCTCCCCTCAAAATCCCTGGGATTTTCTTTCAAAATCTCTGGGATTTCCCCTCAAAAATTGCCGGGAAATCCCCTCAAAACTCACTGGGACCCCTTCCCAAATTAACCGGGACCCCTCCCCAAATTAATCGGGAGCGCCCCTCAAAATTGTCAGGTTCCTCCCCCCCCCCAAAATGGCCGCGAATTCCCCTCAGAAAATTGTTGGGACCCCTCCTCAAAATGGCGGCAATTCCCCCTCAAAATTCCTGGGATTTCCCTTCAGAATCGCCAGAAAATCCCCTCAAAATCAGCGGGACCCCTCCCCAAATTATCCGGGACCCCTACCCTCAAATTACTTCAAAATTATTGGGACTCTCCCCTTAAAGTTATTGGGACCTCCCCTCAAAATGGCCGCGGTTTCCCCTCAGAAAATCATCGGGATTTCCCCTCAAAATCCCTGGGATTTTCTTTCAAAATCTCTGGGATTTCCCCTCAGAATCGCTGGGGAATCCTCTCAAAACTCACTGGGACCCCTCCCCAAATTAGCCGGGACCCCCCCTCAAAATTATTGGGAGCCCCCCTCAAAATCGTTGGTATTTTTCCTCAAAATCAGTGGGACCCCCCCTCAAATCAATCACTGGGAGCCCCACAACGCCCTCAGGACTCCCCAAGAAACCTCAAAATTCCCCCAAAACTTTTCAGACTCCCCCAAATCCCCCTCAGGATCCCCCAAAACCTTCGGGACCCCCAAAAATCCCTCAAAACCCCCCCAAAATCCACCCCTGGAGCCCTCAAAACCCTCCCAGAACCCACCAAAAACCCCCCAACAACCCTTCAGGACCCCCAGAATTCCCCCAAAATCCCTCCAAAAAACCTCAAAATCCCCCCCAGATCCCCCCAAAAACCCTTCAGGGCCCCCCAGATTTCCCCAAATCCTCTCAGGACCCCCCAAAATCCCCCCAAATCCCCTCGGGACCCCCCAATTTCCCCCCTCTGTCTCTCCCCAGGTATTTCAATGGGGGCCCCCCCGCCGAGACCGACTTCGGGGGAGATGTGAGTGGAAATTTATTTTATTTTTATTTTGTTTTTATTTTTATTTATTTTATTTTATTTTATTTCGTTTCAGTTTGTTTCATTTTACTTTAATTATTTATATTTTATATCTTTAATTTTTCTGGTTTGGTGGCATCCGGTCCACTCTGCTGGTTATTTAATTTGACATAATACAAATAATTTTATTTTATGTTTATTTATATTTCAAACTTTATTTATTTTTTAATTCACTTAGCTTGGTTATTTTTACATTTAATTTTATTTATAATTAATTTTAATTAATTTTATTTCTGTTTTCTATTTAATTTAATTTAATTTTAATTTCGTTTGGGGGCACCCGGTACAGCCTGGTGGTGTTCAACACAGTCGATAATATATTTGATTTAACTAGATGTATTTTTATTTAATAACATTTTAATTAAATGCTTATTAAAATTTAATTAAATTCAGTTAATTTTAATTAATTTTTAATTAAATTTTAATTAATTTTCTCAGTTTGGAGGCACCCAGTACAGCCTGGTGGTGTTCAACACCGTCGATTGTACATTATATTAAATTTAATTCTATTTATTTTTATTTTAACGATACTTTCACCTGACCTAATTTAATTTTACTTATATTTTAATTAATTTTAATTAATTTTTAATTAAATTTTAATTAATTTCTTTCAGTTTGGAGGCACCCAGTACAGCCTGGTTGTGTTCAACACGGTGGATTGCGCCCCCGAGTCGTACGTGCAGTGCCACGCGCCCACCAGCAGCGCCTGGGAGTTCCTCACCTGGCTGGACAGCATCCAGTGAGGGGAAAATGGAAATTTTGGGGGCAAAAATGGGAAAAAAATTGAAATTTTGGTGAAAAAATGATGAAAAACGGTGAAAAAATGGGGAAAATGTGACAAAAAATGGGGAAAATATGACAAAAAATGGGGGGAAATGGAGAAAAGATGAGGGAAAAATTGATAAAAAATCCGATTTTAACCCTATAAAACCCCAATTTTTTTGGGGTAAAAACATTTTAGGGATTTTTGGGGAATTTTTTGGGGGGTTTGGGCTCGGAACCCCCCAAAATTCCCCAAAATTTCCCAAATTTTCCCTCAGGTTCGTGGGGGGAGGAGGGGAGAGCTGCAGCCTGATCGCCGAGGGGCTCAGCACCGCCCTGCAGCTCTTCGACGACTTCAAGAAAATGAGGGAGCAAATGTGAGAAAATTCAAAAAATTTCGATTTTTTGGGGAGATTTTGGGCAATTTTGAGGTTTGGGAGAGATTTTGGGGGGATTTGGGAATTTTTGGGGATTTTTTAATGGGATTTTTGGGGATTTTTGGGGAATTTTTGGGATTTTTATTGGGGTATTTTGGGGATTTTTTTGAGTTTTTTGGGGATTTTTGGGGGTTTTTTTGGGATGTTTCAGAGATTTTTATTGGGGTCTTTTGGGGATTTTTATTGGGTTTTTTTGGGGAGATTTTTTGGGATTTTTTTGGAAATTTTTTGGGTTTTTTATTGGAATTTTTTGGAGGTTTATTTTGGGATTTTTATTGGGGTTTTTGGGGGGGATTTGGGGGGAATTTTTTTGGAGTCTTTTTGGGATTTTTTTTTATTTTTGGGGGGATTTTTGGGACGGTTTTGGGGATTTTTTGAGTTTTTTTGGGGTTTTTTTTGGAGGAGGTTTTAGGGATTTTTATTTGGGATATTTACTGGGTTTTTGGGGGAATTTTTTGGGAGTTTTATTGGGGTTCTTTGGGGGAGGTTTAGAGAATTTTGAGGGGATTTTGGGGGAGTTTTGAGGGGATTTGGGGGGTTTTTTGGGTTTTTTGGGGGGTTTTTGGGTTTTTTTGGGTGGATTTTTTTGGAAACCATTTTATATTAATTTGTGACTAATTTTGGGATATTTTTGGATATTTTTTGTGTTTTCAGAGGGCAGACCCACAAGGTTTGTGTGCTGATCTGTAACTCCCCCCCGTACCTGCTGCCCGCCGTGGAGAGCACCACGTACTCGGGCTACAGCACCGAGAGCCTGGTGCAGAGAATCGCTGAGGTTTGGGGCAAAATTCCACAATTTTGGGCAAATTTGGGGGTTTTGGGGTCAATTTTAGGGTTTTGGGAATTTTTAGGAATTTTTGGGGGTTTTTTGAGGGGTGTTTTGGGCTTTTTTTTGCATCTTTGGGGGATTTTAGTGTGATTTTTTGGGGTTTTTTTGGGGGGGTGTTGGATTGGTTTGGGGGGATTTTTAGGGGATTTTTTTGGACTTTTTGGGGGGGGTTTTAAGGGATTTTTGGGGGTGTATTTTTGTGATTTTTGGTGAGAGATATTTTAGAGTTTTTTGCGGGGCAATTTTTCTGTTTGATTTTTTTTTAATTGTCGTTGGATTTTTGAGGGATTTTTGAGGGGTTTCTTTGTTTCTTGGGGGAGGATTTTTTATTTGCTTTTTTTTATTCTTTAGCGATTTTTGGGGTATTTTTGTGATTTCTAGCAAGATTTTTTTAGGGTTTTTGGGGGGAATTTTTTGGTTGATATTTTAAATTTTTTGGGAGACTTTTCAGAGATTTTTTTGTGGGTATTTTTGTGGGGATTTTTTTTTTGTTAGATTTTTTTTTTTTAATTTTGGGGGATTTTTAGGGATTTTGGGGGGTATTTTGTGATTTTTAGTGGGATTTTTTTCGGGTTTTTTGGGGGGATTTTTTCCTTCATATTTTAGAATTTTCTGGAGATTTTTTGGGGGGGTATTTGAGATTTTTCTGTGCTGTTTTTTCACGTTTCTCTCCCTTTTCTGTGCTCCCCCAGCGCGGGATCCATTTCTCGGTGGTGTCCCCGCGGAAGCTGCCGGCGCTGCGGGCGCTGTTCGAGAAGGGAGCCCCCCCCGGCAGCCTGGAGCCCCCCCAGGGCAAGGAGTGCGGGCAGGACCCGCGGCACATGGTGCTGGTCAGGGGGGTGGCACTGCCAGGTGACAATGGGGACATTGGGGGACATTGGGGGACATTGGGGACATTGGGGACATTGGGGACATTAGGGGTGTTCAGGGCATTGGGGACATTGGGGGGATTTGGGGACACTGGGGACATTGGAGGGATTGGGAACATTGGGGGCATTTGGGGCATTGGGGACATGGGGGACATTGGGGGGATTGGGGACATTGGGGACATTGGGGACATTGGGGGCATTTGGGGCATTGGGGACATGGGGGACATTGGGGGGAATTGGGGACATTGGGGGTGTTCAGGACATTGGGGACATTGGGGACAATGGGGACATTGGGGACATTGCGGGCAGGACCCGCGGCACATAGTGCTGGTCAGGGGGGTGGCACTGCCAGGTGACACTGGGGACACTGGGGGCAATGGGGATACTGGGGGGATTGGGGGCATTGGGGGGATTTGGGGACATTGGGGACATTGGGGGGGTTGGGGACATTGGGGACATTGGGGAGATTGAGGGGATTGAGGGGGATTGGGGACCTTGGGGGCAATGGGGGGATTGGGGACACTGGGGACATTGCGGGCAGGACCCGCAGCACATGGTGCTGGTCAGGGGAGTGGCACTGCCAGGTGACATTGGGGGCACTCTGGGGACATTGGGGGCATTGGGGACACTTTGGGGACATTGGGGGCATTGCGGGCAGGACCCGCGGCACATGGTGCTGGTCAGGGGGGTGGCACTGCCAGGTGACATTGGGGACATTGGGGGCAATGGGGACATTGGGGGTGTTCAGGGCATTGGGGGCAATGGGGGGATTGGGGACATTGGGGGGATTGGGGACATTGGGGGGACATTGGGGACATTGGGGGCAGGACCCGCGGCACATGGTGCTGGTCAGGGGGGTGGCACTGCCAGGTGGGGACATTGGGGACATTGGGGGGATTGGGGACATTGGGGGGAATTGGGGACATTGGGGACATTGGGGGGCATTGGGGACATTGGGGACATTGGGGACATTGGGGACATTGCGGGCAGGATCCGCGGCACATGGTGCTGGTCAGGGGGGTGGCACTGCCAGGTGGGGACATTGGGGACACTGGGGGGATTGGGGACATTGGGGACATTGAGGGTGTTCAGGGCAATGGGGACATTGGGGGGATTGGGGACATTGTGGGCAGGACCCGCGGCACATGGTGCCGGTCAGGGGGGTGGCACTGCCAGGTGGGGACACTGGGGACACTCTGGGGACATTGGGGGCAATGGAGACATTGGGGGGATTGGGGACATTGGGGGCATTGGGGCATTGGGGGCAATGGGGACACTCTGGGGACATTGGGGGCATTGGGGACATTTGGGGACATTGCAGGCAGGACCCACGGCACATGGTGCTGCTCAGGGGGGTGGCACTGCCAGGTGACATTGGGGACACTCTGGGGACATTGGGGGCATTGGGGACACTGGGGGGGTTGGGGACATTGGGGACATTGGGGACATTGCGGGCAGGACCCGCGGCTCATGGTGCTGGTCAGGGGGGTGGCACTGCCAGGTGGGGACACTGGGGACATTTGGGACATTGGGGGGGTTGGGGACATTGGGGACATTGGGAGGATTGGGGGGATTGGAGGGAATTGGGGACAATGGGGACATTGGGGGGATTGGGGACATTGGGGACATTTGGGGACATTTGGGGACATTGGGGACACTGGGGGCATTGGGGACATTGGGGGGATTGGGGGGTTGGGGACACTTTGGGGACATTGAGGGGACTGGGGGCATTGGGGGCAGGACCCGCGGCACATGGTGCTGGTCCGGGGGGTGGCACTGCCAGGTGACACTGAGGACATTTTGGGGACACTTTGGGGACATTGGGGGACATTGGGGGCATTGGGGACATTGGGGGACATTGGGGACATTTGGGGCCATTTTGGGTGCAATTTGGGGCCGTTTGGGTGAAATTTGGGGCCATTTTAGGATAAATTTGGGGCCATTTTGGGGAGGAATTTTGGGACCATTTTGGACAGAATTTGTGACCATTTTGGTCACATTTTTGCCCATTTGAAGGCAAATTTGAGCCATTTTGGTCACACCCCCCAACCCTGCCGACATCCCCCCCCCTCCCCACTCTGATTTTGGGGTCCCCTCATCCCTGGGGGTGCCCCCCACCCCCTTTATTTTTTGTCCCCCCCTTTTCCCCCAGGCAGCACCGGCGGCTCCTCCTCCTCCCTGCCCCCCAAAAGCGCCGTGGCCCCCCCCCAGCTGCCCCCCAGCGCCCCCCAACTGCCCCCAGCGCCCCCACAACCGCCCCCACCGGGACCTCAGCCTTACCAGGTAACCCCCAAAATTTTGGGGTGATTTTAGGGGGGTCGGGGGGTCCCCAAAACCTTCCTGACGCCCCCCCCCCCCCAAAAAAAAACTTCAAGGTGCCCCCACCCGGAGCTCTGAACGCCGCCCAGGCCGCGGCGCAGTCGGCCGTGGAGGCTGCCAAGAGCCAGAAGAGCCTCGCGGGGCGCTGTGAGTTTGGGGGGACCCCCCTGGGACCCCCGGGGTCCCCCCATAATCGGGGGAACCCCAAAATTTGGGGAGGGGGCGCAGGGAAGGTTGGGGAGGGGGTGCTGCCGTCTGGTGGTTGTTGGGGGTATTGCGGGAAGGTTTAATTGGGAGTTCATTAATAAAGGGGGGTTAATTAGGGGATTTTAATTAATTGGGGGGTCTTTAATCAATTGGGGGGTGATTTTCGGGGGGTTGCCCACCAGAGGAACCCCAAAATTTGGGGAGGGGGCGCTGGAATTTGGGGAGGGGGTGCTGCCGTCTGGTGGTTATTGGGGGTATTGCAGGGGGGATTAATTGCAAGTCCTTAATTGGGGGGTTTTAATTAATTGGGGGGGGGGTTTAATGAGGGGGGTTTTAATTAATTGGGGGGTCCTTAATTTGGGGGTGGTGATTTTGGGGGTGTTGCCCACCAGAGGAACCCCAAAATTTGGGGAGGGGGTGCTGGAATTTCGGGAGGGGGCACGGGGAGGGTTGGGAATTGGGCGCTGCCATCTGGGATATTGCAGGAAGGTTTAATTGGGAGTTCATTAATAAAGGGGGGTTAATTAGGGGGTTTTAATTAGTTGGGGGGGTCCTTAATTTGGGGGTGGTGATTTTGGGGGGCTGCCCACAAAGGGAACCCCAAAATTTGGGGAGGGGGCGCTGGAATTTGGGGAGGGGGCACAGGGAGGGTTGGGGAGGGGGCGCTGCCATCTGGTGGTTATTGGGGGTATTGCAGGAGGGGTTAATTGGGGAGGTCATTAATTAAGGGTTGAATTAATTGGGGAGGTTTTAATTAATTGAGTGGGTTAATTAGGGGGTTCTTAATTTGGGGGGGGGTTTCTCACCAAGGGAACCCCAAAATTTGGGGAGGGGGCGCAGGGAGGGTTGGGAATTGGGTGCTGCCATCTGGGATATTGCAGGAAGGTTTAATTGGGAGTTCATTAATAAAGGGGGGTTAATTAGGGGGTTTTAATTAATTGGGGGGTCCTTAATTTGGGGGTGGTGATTTTGGGGGTGTTGCACACCAAGGGAACCCCAAAATTTGGGGAGGGGGCGCTGGAATTTGGGGAGGGGGCACAGGGAGGGTTGGGGAGGGGGTGCTGCCATCTGGCGGTTGTTGGGGGTATTGCAGGAGGAGTTAATTGGGAAGTCATTAATTAGAGAGGGTTTTAATTAATTAAAATAATTGGGGGGGTCTAAAATAATTATGGGGTGGATTAAATAATTATTGGTGGGATTAAGATAATTATGGGAGACTTAATTATGGATGGATTTAAATAATTATGGGTGGGATTAAAATAATTTGGGGGGATTTAAATTAATTACGGGTGGAATTAAGATAATTATGGGTGGACTTAATTGTGGATGGGTTCAAATAATTATGGGTGGGTTAAAGTAATTATGGGTGGAATTACATGAATTTTGCGTGGGATTAAATTAATTATAACTGGAACGAAATGAATTTTGGATGTGAAATTCATTAAAGTTTTTAATTTTTCCTCAGTCCCCGCCCTGCCCCCCCAGCCCCTCCCCCCCTTCCCGCAGGCCCCGCCCCCCTCTCAGCCCCTCCCCCCTCCGGCCCCGCCCCTGGCGCCCCTCCCCCCCCCCAAGGGCCCCCCCCAGGGCCCGGCCGGGGCCCCTCCCCCCCCCCAGGGACAGACACAGGGACAGGGACAGACGGCCATGGTGAGTCGGGGGGGGGAAATTTGGGTGAAATTTGGATTTTTTGGGGTTGAAATTTGGTTTTTTGAGGGAAAAACGGAATTTTTGGGGGTGAAAAGTCATTTTGGAGGAGCTGAGTTTCATTTCGGGAGGGTAAAAATGGAATTTTTGAGGGGTAAAATTGAATTTTTTAGGGGAAAATTTGAATTTTTGGGGGTGAAATTTGAATTTGGGGGGGGGGTAAATTTGAATATTAGAGAGTTGGGTTTTGTTTTGGAAGGGTAAAATCGCATTTTTCAGCGGGTAAATTTATATTTTTTGGGGTGAAATTTGGATTTTGGGAGTTAAAAGTTGAATTTTAGGGAGGTAAAATTTGATTTTGGGAGGGAAAAATTGAATTTTTTGGGGAAAAATTTGGGTTTTGGAGGGGTAAAATTTGATTTTGGGAGGGGGAAATGTTTTACTGGGGGGCAAAATTTCATTTTTGTGGGGGATATTTTAATTCCGGGTGGGAAAAGTTGAATTATTTGGGGTAAAATATCATTTCTAAGCATTATAATCTTATTTTGGGAAAGCAAAATGGAATTTTCGGGGTTAAATTTCATTTTGGGAGGGAAAACTTGAATTTTTGGGGGTAAAACCTGATTTCTATCGAGTAAAATTTCAATTTCGGGAGGGAAAAATTGAATTTTTTGACAGCAAAATTTGATTTTTTGAGGGTAAAATCTCATTTTGGGAGGGAAAAATTTCGTTTTTTGAGGGTAAAAATGAATTTATTTCTCCCCCCACCCCCCAGGGCAGCGCGGGCCCCCCCAGCTCGGGGCCCCCCCAGAGTTCAGCCCCACAATTGGGGGGTCCCCCCCTGGCCGCACCCCAACAGTCGGTGGGGAACAAAGTGCTGGCCTGGAGCGGCGTGCTGGAGTGGCAGGAGGTGAGCAGGGGAAATTTGGGGATTTTTGGGAATTTTTGGGGAATTTTTGGGGATTTTTTTTGATTTTTAGGGATTTTTGGGAATTTTTGGGGAATTTTTTCTGGGCTTTTTGGGGTTTCAGGGAGGTTTTGGGGGGTTCTGGGGGGGATTTTGGGGTCTTTAGGGGGGAATTTGGGGGGTCCTGGGGGGTTTTGGGGGGTCCTGGGAGGATTTTTGGGGAATTTTTCTGGGATTTTTGGGGTTTCGGGGAGGTTTTGGGGGGTCCTGGGGGGGATTTTGGGGTCTTTAGGGGGGAATTTGAGGGGGTCCTGGGGGGTTTTTGGGGGTCCTGAGGGGATTTTGGGGTGCTGAGAGGGTCCTGGGGGGGTTTTGGGGGTTCCTGGGGGGATTTTTGGGGAATTTTTCTGGGATTTTTGGAGTTTTGGGGGGGATTTTGGGGGGTCCTGGGGGGGATTTTGGGGTCTTTAGGGGGGAATTTGGGGGGTCCTGGGGGGTTTTGGGGGGTCCTGGGGGGATTTTTGGGGAATTTTCCTGGAATTTTTGGGGGTGATTTGAGAAAATTTTGGGGTTTTGGGGGGAATTTTTGGGGATCCTGGGGGGATTTTTGGGGTGCTGAGAGGGTTTGGGGGAAATTTGGGGAGGATTTTGGGGTCTTTAGGGAGGATTTGGGGGGTCCTGGGGGGATTTTGGGGGCAGGTTTGCAGTGCTGGGGGGTTTGGGGGGAATTTTGGGGGGGATTTTGAGGGGGATTTGGGGGGTCCTGGAGTGGAAGGAAGTGAGGGGGGAGAATTTGGGGGATTTTTGGGGTTTTTTGCAGTTTTTTGGGGCTTTTTTGCGTTTTTTGGGGGGTTTTTTTGGGATTTTTTGGGGGATTTTCTTTGGATTTTTTGGGGATTTTGGGGGGTTTTGGTTTTTTTTGTGGGGGGGATTTTTTTGTAGTTTTTTGGGGATTTTTTGGGGGGATTGGGGGTTTTTTGGGAGTTTTGGGGGTTTTGGGCTTTTTTTGGGGGGGGTTTTGGGGGTTTTTTGGTTTTCTGGGGGGGATTCTTTTGGGGCATTTTTGTGGGTTTTTTGTGGGTTTTTTGGGGGATTTTTTTGAGTTTTTTGGGGGATTTTTTGGGTTTTTTGGGGGGATTTTTTTTGGAGTTTTTTGTGGTTTTTTTCGTTTTTTGGGGTGTTTTTTTGAGTTTTTTGGGGATTTTTTGGTTTTTTTTGATTTTTTGGGGGGGATTTTTTTGGAGATTTTTTGGGGTATTTTGGAGATTTTTTTGTGCTTTTTGGGGGATTTTTTTATGCTTTTTGGGGATTTTTTTTGTGCTTTTTTTGGGATTTTTTTGGAATTCCGATTCAATTTCAAACCCCAAAAATCCCATTTGATTCCCCACCAAACCCCACCATTTTCCCCCCAAAACTCTTCCAAAACCCCCCAAATTTTTTCCCTGACCCCCCAAATTCCTTCTGGGGACCCCAAATTTGATCTCGGACCCCAAAATCATTTTGGGGACCCCCAAATTTCCCCCCAGAAACCCAAACCCGCCCTGGTGGATTCCAGCACGAAGCTGACGCGCTCCCTGCCCTGCCAGGTCTACGTCAACGCCGGCGAGAACCTGTGAGTTTGGGCAGGATTTGGGGAATTTTGGGAAAATTTGGGAATTTTTGGGGTCCTGAGGGTCTTTGGGGTGAATTTGGGGGAAATTTGGGGGATTTTGGGGGAAATTTGGGTGAAATTTGGGGGATTTTGAGGGGTTTTAGGGCAATTTTTGGGGGCTAAAAAGAGGTAAAATTCACTGGTTTGGCAGTGGGATTTGGGGAAAATTTGGGGCATTTGGGGAAAATTTGGGAATTTTGGGGGTTTTGGGATGAATTTGGGGGAAATTTGGGGGATTTTGGGATAAATTTGGGGGATTTGGGGGGGGGTTTAGGGCAATTTTGGGGTGGAAAAAATGGTAAAAATTCATTGGCGTGGGAGGGGATTTTGGGGGGATTTTGGGGTGAAATTTGGGGGATTTTGGGCAAATTTGGGGTCGTGGAATAGAGGGGACCCCAAATTCACCCCGTTTTTTCCTCTTTTTTCCTATTTTTTGGCAGGAAAACGGATCAGTGGCCCCAAAAATTGATCATGCAGCTCATCCCCCAGCAGCTCCTGGTGCCGATTTGGGGTTTTTTGTGGGATTTTGGGGTGGTTTTGTAAGATTTAGGGATTTTTGTGGGATTTGGGGGGTTTGTGGTGAGATTTTGGGGTTTTTTGGTGTGATTTAGGGTTTGTGAAGTGGGATTTTAGGGGGTTTGATGGGATTTTGGGGTGGTTTTGTGGGATTTGAGTTGTTTTTTAAGGTGGGATTTGGGTTTTTTTTGAAGTGGGATTTGTGTTTTTTCTAAAGTAGAATTTGGGGTTTTTTCATGGGATTTGGGGTGATTTTGTGGGATTTGGGGGAGTTTTTATGGGATTTGGTGGTGTCTGGGTTTTGCCAGGTGGTTTTGTGGGATTTGAGAGATTTTTTTTGTGGGATTTTGGAGTGATTTTGGAGATTTTGGGCTTTTTTTTGGTGGGACTTGGGGGTTTTTAAAGTGGAATTTGGTGGTTTTTAACATAGAATCCAGGTTTTTTTTGTGGGATTTTAGGTTTTTAAGTGACATTCAGGGTTTTTTAGGATTTTGGCGTGCCCTGACCCGCATTTTGTCCCCGCCAGACCACGCTGGGCCCCCTGTTCCGCAACTCGCGCATGGTTCAGTTCCACTTCACCAACAAGGACCTGGAGTCGCTCAAGGGGCTCTACAGGATCATGGGCAACGGCTTCGTAAGCGCCCCAAAAACACCCCGGGCACCCCAAAATCATCCCAGGGACCCCAAAATTTGTTCTCAGGGACACCAAAATCATTCCAGGGACTCCAAAATCACCTGGAGAGACCCAAAAATCACCTGGAGAGACCCAAAAATCACCTGGAGAGAGCCCAGAATTGGCCTCAGGGACTCCAAAATTGCCCTCAGCGACCCCAAAATCATCTCTGGGACCCCAAAATTGTTCTCAGGGACCCCAAAATTGTTCCCAGGGACCCCAAAATCATGTGGAGAGACCCAAAAATCACCTGGAGAGAGCCCAAAATATCCTCGGGAACACCAAAATCATCCCAGGGACACCAAAAGCATCTCACGGACACCAAAATAATCTCAGGATCCCCAAAATTGTTCTCAGGGACCCCAAAACCCCTTGGAGAGACCCAAAAATCACCTGGAGAGCCCAAAATCATCCCCAGGGACCCCAAAATCATCCTGGGGATCCTAAAATCAGCATCAGGGACCCCAAAATTGCCCTCAGGGACCCCAAAATCATCTCTGGGACCCCAAAATTGTTCTGAAGGACCCCAAAATCATCCCAGGAACCCCAAAATTGCCCTCAGGGACACCAAAATCATCCCAGGGTGCCAAAATTGCTCTCAGGGACCCCAAAATTGCCTTCAGGGACACCAAAATCATCCCTGGGACCCCAAAATCACCTTCAGGATCCTCAGAATTGGCCTCAGGGACCCCAAAATCATGTGGAGAGACCTAAAATCATCCCCAGGGACCCCAAAATCATCTCAGGGACACCAAAATCATCCCAGGGACCCCAAAATCATCCTGGGGATCTTAAAATTGGCCTCAGAGACCCCAAAATTGCCCTCAGGGACCCCAAAATCATCCCAGGATCCTCAAAATTGTTCTCAGGGACACCAAAATCATCCCAGGGACCCCAAAATCATCCCAGGGATCCCAAAATTGCCCTCAAGGACATCAAAACCACCTGGAGAGACCCAAAAATCATCTGGAGAGAGCCCAAAATCATCCCCGGGGACCCCAAAATTGTGCTCAGGGACACCAAAATAATCCCAGGGACGCCAAAATCATCTCAGGGACACCAAAATGGCCTTCAGGGAGCCCAAAATTATTCCAGGGACTCCAAAATCATCCTGGGGATCCTAAAATTGGCCTCAGGGACCCCAAAATCGTTATCAGGGACACCAAAATCATCCCAGGGTGCCAAAATTGCTCTCATGGACCCCAAAATTGCCTTCAGGGACCCCAAAATCATCCCAGGGACCCCAAAATTGCCCTCAGGGATATCAAAACCATCTGGAGAGACCCCAAAATCACCTGGAGAGAGCCCAAAATCATCCCCAGGGACCCCAAAATTGTGCTCAGGGACCCCAAAATTGTTCTCAGGGACTCCAAAATTATTCCAGGGACCCCCAAATCATCCTGGGGATCCTAAAATCGGCCTCAGGGACCCCAAAATCATCCCCAGGGACCCCAAAATCATCCCAGGGACCCCAAAATTGTCCTCAGGGACACCAAAAATCTTCAGGGATTTTGGTTCCATTTTGCACCATTTTGGCGCCATTTTGGGTGACATTTTATGACTTTTTGGTGCCATTTTGGTGAAATTTTGGTCCCCTTTTGGTGCCATTTTGGCACCATTTAATGACATTTTGCTCCCATTCTGGTGCCATTTTGGAGCCATTTTTGTACCATTTTGGTCCCATTTTGGCACCATTCTGGGTGCCATTTTTTTGCAATTTTGATGCCATTTTGGTGCCATTTTGGTGCAGTTTTGGTGCCATTTTGGCCCCATTTTGATTCCATTCTGGTCCCATTTTGGCACCACTTAATGACATTTTAGTGCCATTCTGGTGCCATTTTGGATGCCATTTTTGCGCCATTTTGGTGCAGCTTAGGAGGCATTTTGGTTCCATTCTGGTGCCATTTTGAGTGTCATTTTAGTGCCATTTTGCTGCTATTTTAGTCCCATTTTAGTCCCATTCAGGTCCCATTTTGGCACCAATTAGGTCCCATTTTAGCATCATTTCATGCCATTTTGTTGCCATTTTATGCCATTTTGTCACCATTTAATGACATTTTATGACCTTTTGTCACCGTTTTGGTGCCATTTTGGTGCCATTTTGTGACATTTTTTTGCCATTCCCTGACCCAGGCTGGCTGTGTGCACTTCCCTCACACGGCCCCGTGCGAGGTTCGGGTTTTGATGCTCCTCTACTCATCCAAAAAGAAAATTTTCATGGGTTTGATCCCCAACGACCAGAGCGGCTTCGTCAACGGCATCCGCCAGGTCATCACCAACCACAAGCAGGTGCAGCAGCACAAGATGGACCAGCAGCGTGGGGTGAGGCCCAAAAACACCCCAAAATACCCCAAAAAGTCCCCAAATACCCTCAAAATACCTCGAAACCACCCCCAAATACCCAAAAATATCCAAAAAACACCACAAAATACCCCAAAAATGCCTCGAGGTACCAAAAAATACCACATAAATACCCAAAATACCCCAAAACACCTCAAAATACCCCAAAACACCCTGAAAACACCCCAAAATACACCAAAAATCCCAAAATACCTCAAAAACATCCCAAAATATCTCAAAAAATCCCAAAACACCCCAAAACCACACCAAAATACCCAAAATATCCCAAGGGCCCCCCCAAAATACCCCAAAATCTTACAGAGCTCATCCATCCCTTCCAGATCCCTTTTTGGTGGAATTTTCCCCTTTTAATCCCATTTTAACCCCTCCAAATCCCCTTTTTTTTCCTTTAATCCCTCCTAAATCTCATTTTTCTCTCTTTTTTCTCAGTTTTTCCCATTTTTAATCCCATTTTCTCCTCAGATTGAGGAGGACACTTATCAAGAGGGCTTTCACCTAGGACCCCTAAACTCCATTTTTCCCCTTTAACCTAATTTTAACACCCCAAATCCCATTCTTTTACTAATTTTTACCCTTTTTTCCCTTTTTTTCTCATTTTTAATCCCATTTTTATCCATTTTTCCCATTTTTAACTCCACTTTCCCCTCAGATGAAAGAAGAGGCCCTACCAGGAGGACCTGGGCTTTGGCCTCGGCCACCTGGGACTCCTAAACCCCATTTTTCCCCCTTTAACCCAAATTTATTCTCATTAAATTCCATTTTAACACCTTCAAATCCCATTCTTTTACCTATTTTTACCCATTTTTATCTGTTTTTCCCATGTTTAACTCCATTTTCTCCTCAGATCAAGAAAGAGGCCTACCACGAGGACCTGGGCCTCCTGAGACACCCCTAAACCCCATTTTCCCCTTTTAACCTAATTTTAACACCCCAAATCCCATTCTTTTACTAATTTTTACTTATTTTTCCCTCTTTTTTTATTTTTAATCCCCTTTTTTCCCATTTTAACTCCATTTTCTCCTCAGATCAACACAGAGGCCTAGCATGAGGACCTGGGCCTCCTGAGAACCCCTAAACCCCATTTTCCCCCCCTTTTAACCCCACCAAATCCCATATTTTAAAATCCTTTTTAACCCTTTATGGGTTGATTCCCCCAATTACCTCCCAAATCCCATTTTGGGAATATTTTTGATGCTCCATTTTGTGGGGTTTTTCTCCCCCCCCCAACACCCCCATCCCTTTCTTGGGGCTCATTCCTGCCCCTCAGTATTTTTGGGGTTTTTCTGTCCCTAAATCCCCCAAATTTTCCTGTTCCCACAGTTGGGGGGTTCAGCTCCTGTTCCAGGGGCTCCCCCATTCCTGCCTAAGCAGCCGGGGACCCTCCCTGTGACATCTGGGGTGCAGCCGCAGGTAAGGGGGAATTTCAAGTGGTTTTTGTGGGATTTAAAGTCAATTTTGTGAGATTTGAGGTAATTTATGTGGGATTTAGGGCGGTTTTTGTGGGATTTTAGGTGGTTTTTTTGGGATTTGGGGTAGTTTTTGTGGGATTTGGGGTGGTTTTTTGTGGGATTTGGGGTGGTTTCTGTGGGATTTTCTCTTCTTATGTTTTCAGCCTTGTTTCCTGTCCTTTTTTTCCTCATGTTTTCTGATCTTTTCTCCCTCACGTTTCCCTCCCTTTTCTCTCCTCACATTTTTCCCCCATTTTCCCCCCTCACATTTCCTTTTTCCCCCTCACATTTTTGCCTTTTTCCTCTCACGTTTCCCAGTCTTTTTCCCCTCACATTTCCCACCCTCTTCTCCCCTCACATCTCCATTTGGGATGGTTTTTGTGGGATTTTGAGTGATTTTTGTGGCAAAAATCCTGGTTGGATTTTTTCGCATCTCCCGCCTTTTTGTTCCTACCTGTTTCTTGCCTTCTTTTTTCTTTTAAGTTTTCAGCGTTTTTTCCTGTCTTTTTTTATGACGTTTTCCATTCTTTTTCTCCTCACATTTCCCTCCTTTTTCTCCCTCATGTTTCCTTTTACCCCCTCACATTTCCCACCCTTTTTCCCCTCATGTTTCCCCCCTTATTCCCCTCGCATCTCCCTCCTCTTTCATCTCAAGTTTCCTGCCCTTTTTCACCTCATGTTTCTTGTTGTTTTCTCCCCTCACATTTCCTTTTTTCCCTCACATTTCCCACCCTTTTCCCCTTTACATTTCCCACCCTTTTCCCCCTTATATTTTCCACTCTTTTTCCCTTCACGTTTCCTCCTCTTTCCCCCTCACATTTTCCTCCCTTTCTCCCCTCACATTTCCCTTTTCCCCTCACATTTCCCACCTTTTCTCCCCTCACATTTCTCACTCCTTTTCCCCTCAGATCTCCTTTTCATCCCTACCTGTTTCCTGCCTTCCTTCTCCTCCTATGTTTTCAGCCCTTTTTTCAGCTTTTTTTTCTTTTTTTTTTCAGCTTTTCCCCCTCCCGTTTCCCACCCTTTTTCTCCCCTCACACTTCCCGCCCTTTTCTCCCCTCATGCTTGCCTTGTCCCCCTCACATTTCCCACGTTTTCTCCCCTCACATTTCCCACTCTTTTCCCCCCTCACATCTCCTTTTTGTCCCTACCTGTTTCCTGTCTTCCTTCTCCTATGTTTTCAGCCCTTTTTCCAGCTTTTTTTTCCTTTTTTTCCAGCTTTTTCCCCTCACATTTACCACCCTTTTTTTCCCCCCTCACATTTTCCCGCCCTTTTCCCCCCTCACGTTTCCCGCCCTTTTTCTCCCCTCACGTTTCCATTTGAAATGTTTTTTGAGGAACTTGGGATGGTTTTTGAGGAATTTGAGATGCTTTTTTTGGAATTTGAGATGGTCTTTATGGAATTGAAGATGATTTTTGAGGAATTTGGTGTGCTTTTTATGGAATTTGAGATTAATTTAGACTCTGTCCCCTCACCCAGGTGAGCCCAGGCCTGGCGCAGGTCGGGATCATGGAGGAGCAGCAGCGACAGCAGAGCCTGGTCTGGAGGATTTTTTTCATTATTTTTGGGGTTTTGGGGACATTTTAGGGGGTCCTGGAGGGATTTGAGGGCTCCTGGATGGGTTGGGGATGGACTTGGATGAATTTTGGGGTGATTTGGGGGATCCTTCATCAGTTTTGGGGGGACCCTGGTTGGGTTTGGGGACTCCTGGATAATTTTGGGGGGTTCTTGGATGGGTTGGGGTGGGCTTGGATGAATTTTGGGTTGATTTGAGGGAGTCCTGAATCAGTTTTGGGGGTTTTGGGGGGACCCTGGTTGGGTTTGGGGACTCCTGGATGAATTTGGGGTGTTCTTAGCTGGTGTTGAGTATTTTTTTGGGTGCTTAGAGGGGATCCTGCATGAAATTTTGGGTTTTTTTGAACATTTTATGATCCTAGAACATTTTAGGGGGGGATCTCCATTTTCGGGGTGATTTTCCAACACCTCCTTTTTCTTTTTCCCCCAGTTACAACTCCGAGCACAACAACAACAGCAACAACAACAAGCACAACCCCCCCAAGCCCCCCCTGCAGCCCCTGCACCCCCCCCAGCCCCCCAAAATCCGGGACCCCCCCAAGCTGGACCCCCCCAAGCCAGCCAGGCCGGGGGGGGGGCTCTGCTGCGCCCCCAAAATCCGGGGGCCAACCCCCAACTTCGGAGCCTCCTGCTCAGCCAGCAGCCGGTGAGTGAACCCCAAAAAAATCCCCAAAAAACCCCAAAAAATTTTTAAAAATCCCCCAAAAAATCTCTGAAAAAGACTCCAATAAAACCCAAAAAAATCCCCCCAAAAATCCCCAAAAAAACCCAAAAAAATCCCCAAAAATTTGAGATTTTCCCCCAAAATTGGCTCCCCCAAAATCCAGGGGCCAACCCCCAACTTCGGAGCCTCCTGCTCAGCCAGCAGCCGGTGAGTGAACCCAAAAAAATCCAAAAAACATTCCCAAAAAAACCCAGAAAAATCCCCAAATAATCTCCCAAAAATCCCCCAAAAAATCCCCTCAAAAAAAACCCCAAAAATAAAACAAAAATCCCCAAAAAATCCCACGAAACAAAAAAAAAAAAAAATCCCCCAAAAACCCCCCCAAAATCCCCCCAAAACCCCCCCCCAAAAAAAAACCCTCCAAAAATCCCCCTAAAAAAACCCAAAAAGGAGGAATTTTTTGGGATTTTCTGGACGGATTCTGGGGGGAGGAACTGAAAATTTTAAGGGGGGATCTGGGAGGGGAATTTTCATTTCTGGGGGGGTCTGGGCTGGCATTTCCCGTTTTTGGGCTGGGAATTTTCATTTTTGGGCTGGCATTTCCCATTTTTGGGCTGGCATTTCCCATTTTTGGGCTGGGAATTTTCATTTTTGGGCTGGGATCTCCCATTTTTGGGCTGGGAATTTTCATTTTGGGCCTGGCATTTCCCATTTTGGGCCTGGCATTTCCCATTTTTGGGCTGGGAATTTTCATTTTTGGGCTGGGATCTCCCATTTTTGGGCTGGGAATTTTCATTTTGGGGCTGGCATTTCCCATTTTTGGGGCGCCCCCCTGACCCCCCCCTGTCCCCCCACAGCCTCAAGGTGGGGTCCCCCCCCCGGCTCAGCCTCTTCATCACCTTCAGCCCCCCCCGGGCCCCCCCCAGGCCCCCCAGGCTTTGTTGCCCCCTCCCCATCAGGCCCTGGGGGGTGGGGGGGGGCAGTTGCCCCTCCTGCACCCCCCCCCGGGGCAGCCCTGGCCGGGCCAGATGGGGGGGCCACGAGCTCCAATCCCAGGTGAGTGAAAAACCCAAAAAAACACTACAAAAACCTGAAAAAGATCCCTAAAAATGTGGGGGGTATCACAAAAATACACCCTAAAAATATGGTGAGAAGTACAAAAAAATACCACCCCAAAAAACCCCAAAAAATCTGATGGGAACCCCCAAAAAAACACCCCAAAAATGTGATGGGAACCCCAAAAAAAACCCTGGCCGAGCCAGATGGGGTGGGCCACGAGCTCCAATCCCAGGTGAGTGAAAAACCCCAAAAAAAACCCAAAAAAACCTGAAAAATATCCCTAAAAATGTGGGGGGGGATCACAAAAATACACCCTAAAAATACGGTGGGAAGCACAAAAAAATACCCCCAAAAAAACCCCAAAAAATCTGATGGGAACCCCCCAAAAAACACCCCCAAAAATGTGATGGGAACCCCTAAAAAACCACCCCAAAAATACCCCTAAAAATGTGGAAGGGGATCACAAAAATACACCCCAAAAATATGGTGGGAATCATGAAAAAGTACCACCAAAAAAACCCCCAAAAAATCTGGTGGGAACCCCCAAAAAAAACACCCCAAAAATGTGATGGGAACCCCAAAAAAAACCCACCCTGGGACCCCGAAATTTCACTGGGGACCCCAAAACCACCCCTGGGACCACAAAACCCAACCTCAAACCTCACAAAACAACCCCGGGACCTCAAAACCATTCCTGAGACCCCAAAAACCCCGCTGGGAACCCCCAAACCATCCTGGGAACCCCCAAATCACCCCAAAACCCAACTTGGGAACTGCAAACCCAAGCCAGGGCCCCCAAAACTGACCCAAAACAACCCCAGGGCCCCCAAAACTGCCCCAAAACAACGCCAGGGACCCCAAAACTGCCCCAAAACAACCCCAGGGACCCCAAAACCACTCCAGGAACCCCAAATTCTCCCCTGGGACCCCAAAATGACCCCAACACCACCCCTGGGACCCCCTAAAACCACCCTGGGACCCCCCCAAACCCTTCTGGGACCCCAAAATTTCACAGGGACCCCAAATCCACCCCAGGGACCCCAAAATGACCCCAACACCACCCCTGGGACCCCCTAAAACCACCCTGGGACCCCCCCCAAACCCTTCTGGGACCCCAAAATTTCACAGGGGCCCCAAAACCACCTCAGGGACCCCAAAATGACCCCAAAAACCACCCCGGGAACCCCAAAATGTTGCTGGGAACCCCAAAACCACCCCAAGAACCCCCAAAACCTCCCCAAAAGCCACCCCTGGGACCCCAAAATTTTACTGAGGACCCCAAAACCCACCCCGGGGGGGGTTGGGGGTGATTTTGGGGTCCCCCCCCTGACCCCTCCCCCCCCCCTTTTTTTTTGCCCCTCCCCCCCCTTTAGGGCAGATGCTGCTGCCCCCCCCCGGGCCCAGGGGTCCCGTCCAGCCGGGGGGGCTCCAGCCCGTGCAGACCCCCAGCGTGATGGAGGAGGACATCCTGATGGACCTCATCTAGGGGGCACCCCCAAATCCCCGTGGGGACCCCGAAATTTGGGGTGAGAACCCCAAAAACCCCAAAAAAACCCCATTAAAAACCCTAAATATGCCCCAAAATCACCCCAAAAACTCACAGGGATCACCGAAATCAGGAGTCTGAGAACCCTCAGATGATGGAGGAGAACATCCTGATGGACCTCATCTAGAGGAGACCCCCAAATCCGGGTGGGGACCCCAAAATTTTGGGCGAGAACCCCAAAAACCCCCAAAAAATCAGAAAAAATCCCATTAAAAACCCCCAAAAATTCCCTGAAAAAAACCCAAAAAAATCCCCCAAAATCACCCCAAAAACCACCAAGGGACCCCCCCAAAATGATGGAGGTGGGAGACCCCAAAATTTGGGGAGCCCCCAAAAAATCCCAAAATCTCCTTAAAAAAAACCCCAAAAAATCCTCAAAAAACAGCAAAAAAAAATTCCTCAAAAAAAAATCATAAAAAAATCCCAATTTTGGGCCCCTCCCCCCTTTTGTTTTTTCTTTGGCTTGGTTGAATAAAAGGAATTTTTGCACTTCATCCACGTGGTCAAAAATTGGGATTTTTTGGGAAAAAATGGGAATTTTGGGGTCTGGGAGGGACAAAAATTGGGAATTTTGGGGTTAGTCCAGTTAAAGCAGTTCTGGAAGAGAAATAAACCAGTTACACCAGTGATGCTGGATAATTTAACCAGTTAAAGCAGTTAAACCGGTTCTGGTACAGAAATGAACCAGTTACACCATTTACAGTGGAGAATTAAACCAGTTAAACCAGTAACACCAGTTAAACTGGTTCTGGTAGAGAAGTAAACCGGTTACACTGGAGAATTAAACCAATTACTCCAGTTAAACCAGTTCTGGTAGAGAAATAAACCAGTTGCAAAAGTTACACTGGGGAATTAAAACAGTTACAACAGTTACACTGGAGAATGGAAAAGGACAGGAGAAAAGGCAGGAATTGTGAGAAGAAAAAAGGCAGAAAATGTGAGGGGAAAAGTGGGAAACGTGAGGGGAGAAAAGGGAGGGAAATGTGAGGGGGAAAGTGAGGAAATGAGAGATGAAAAAGGACAGAAAATGTGAGGGGGAAAAGTGGAAAAGGTGAGGGGGGAAAATGGCGGGAATCGTGAGGGGACAAAAGGGAGGGAAACGGGAGGGGGGAAAAGGGAGGAAAACATGAGGGAGAAAGGGAGGGAAACACAAGGAAAAAATCCAGGAAACATGAGGGGGAAAGGCAGGAAGTGTGAGAGGAGAAAGGGCAGAAAATATGAGGGGAAGAAGTGAGAAATGTGAGGGTGAAAAGGCAGAAATTGTGAGGGGAAAAGTGGAAAAGGTGAGGGGGGGAAAATGGCGGGAAACGTGAGGGGAGAAAATGGTGGAAAATGTGAGGGGGAAAAGGGAAATGTGAGGGGAGAAAAGAGCGGGAAATGTGAGGCAAAAAGGGAGTGAAACGTGAGGAGAAAAGGGAGGGACACACACGCAAAAAAAGCCAGGAAATGTGAGGGGGGGAAAGGGCAGAAAATGTGAGGGGGAAAAGAGAAATGTGAGGGGGGAAAAGGGCGAGGAACATGAAGGGAAAATGGAAACGTGAGGGGAGAAAAGGGAAAGAAATGTGAGGGGGAAAGGCAGGAAATGAGAGAGGAAAAAGGGCAGAAAATGTGAGGGGAAAAGTGAGGAAATGTAAGGGGAAAAAAGGGAAACATGAGGGGGAAATGTGATGGGGAAAAGGGAGGGAAATGTGAGGGGGAAAATGGCGGGAAAACATGAGGAAAAAATCCAGGAAATGTAAGGGGGAAAGGGTGAAGTGTGAGAGAAAAAAGGGCAGAAAATGTGAGGGGAAAGGGTGAAGTGTGAGAGAAAAAAGGGCAGAAAATGTGAGGGGAAAAAAAGGTGGGAAATGTGAGGGGAGAAAATGGCGGGAAACGTGAGGGGGGGAAAGGGGAGGGATGGGCTAAAAAAGAGGAGAAAATTGAGAAAATGTGAGGGAGAAAGTGTGGGAAGTCTGAGGGGGAAAAGGGAGGGAAATGTGAGGGGGGAAAGGGAAGAAAAATTAGGAAAAAATCCAGGAAATGAGAGGGGGAAAAAGCAGGAAGTGTGAGGGGAAAAAAAGGGCAGAAAATGTGAGGGGGGAAAAGGGGAAAACATGAGGGGGAAAAGGGAAGAAAATGTGAGATCTTCTCCTGCCCAGTTCCCTCCCTGTCCCCGCTGCAATCCCACACTCCCCATCCCCAGATCCCCCCCAGTTCCAAGGCACCCCCGTTCTCAAACATCCCCCAAATCCCAGCCCCTGCCCAACCTTTGCTTCCCCCTCCAGACCCCAAATTCCCCCAAATCCCAAACAACCCCAGATCCCAAATCCCAGATTTCTAAACTCTGTGACTCAAAAGTGGGAAAAATTCCCATTTAATTGAGCAGAGCAAAAATGGAGCGAGGGAGGTCTGGGGGCGGCACCCCAAATTGGGCGGGGTGTCCATGAAGGTCCAGCGGTGTCCAGAAGCTCCTGGTGGTTCCTCTGAGGTTCTCCTGGTGCCCACGAGGTTCTGCTGAAGGTTCTTCTGGAGTGTCTGCAGGGTTCTGGAGGTGTTTAAGGGTTTCTGGAGGTGTCCACAGGTGCTTATGGTGTTCTAGAAGTGTCCATGGGGTTCTCAGGGGTCTCTATGGGTTAATAGAGGTGCTTATGGGGTTCTGGGGGGTGACAGTGGGGTTCTAGTTGTGGCTACAGGGTTCTAGATGTGCCAACAAGGTTTTAGAGGTGTCTATGGGGTTCTACAGGTCTCTATGGGGTTCTAGAGGCGTCTATGGGGTCTCAGTTGGGTTCTAGAGGTGTCTGTGGGATCTCTATGGGGTTCTAAGGGCCTCTGTGGGGTTCTACAGGTGTCTATGGGGCTCTACGGGGTTCTGGAGGTGTCTATGGGGTTCTAGGGGGTCTCTATGGGGTTCTAGAAGTATCTGCAGAGTTCAAGATTATCTCTATGGGGTTCCAGGTGGTCTCCATGGGGTTCTAGAGGTGTCTATGGGGTTCTAAGGGTATCTGTGGGGTTCTAGAAGTATATGCAGGGTTCCAGATGATCTCTATGGGGTTCCAGATGGTCTCCATGGGGTTCTGGAGGTGTCTATGGGGTTCCAGGTGGTCTCTGTGGGGTTCCAGATGGCCTCCACGGGGTTCTAGAGATTCTTACGGGGTCCTAGAGCTTCCCGCCGCGTTCCAGATTCATCCACGGGTTCCCGGTGGTTTCTCCTCGAGGTTTCTCAGCTCCTGGGGTTCCCGCACGGCCCCTGCACGTTCTCCTTCCTCCTGGGCGTGTCCTGCTCCTGGAGCCCCAAGCCGCTGGCCACGCCCGAGTTCCTCCGCTCGATCAGCTCCACCTTGACGACGGCGGCGCCGCCGCTCCTGGCCAAGCTGGCCGCCACCGTGACGGCGCCGTGGCTCAGCTGGACCCTGCGCTGGTCCTGGTTCTCCCTGAGGACCGCGCACGGCAGCACGGGGCTCTTGGCGGGGCCCTTGGCTCTCTTGCGTCTTGGCCGCGAGCTCCTGACCATGCGGCGGTAGGCCGACCTCAGGTCGCCCTTGTGGACCTTGTCCAGGGACAGCTCCAGGCCGGTGAGCACCGAGAAGCGGTTGCGGTCGATGGGGTTGGAGAAGAAGACGGCCAAGGTGAAGGTCTCGGCCTCGAAGGCCAGGACGCCGTTGCAGCCCCAGAAGACGGAGCGGTTGGTGAACTTGCAGACGGTGGAGGAGCACGGGGGCACCAAACAGTGGGGGTTGTGGAGGCTGCGGCCGCTGTAGAAGTAGGTCCTGGAGAGAAGAATGTGTGCGGGTGAGGCTGGGAGAAGGTGGAGATGGTGCCACCACCACCAGGATCTGCTGTGGACATAGGGAGGAGATGGGACGTGGAGATGATCCCACACCTGGAGATGATCCCAAGCCCTGGAGATGATCTCAGAGCCTGGAGATGATCCCAGACCTGGAGATGATCCCAACCCTGGAGATGATCCCAACCCTGGAGATGATTCCAGACCATGGAGATGATTCCAACCCTGGAGATGATCCTGACCATGGAGATGATCCCAACCATGGAGATGATCCCAGAGCCTGGAGATGATCCCAGAGCCTGGAGATGATCCCAACCCCTGGAGATGATCCCAACCCTGGAGATGATCCCAAACCCTGGAGATGATCCCAGTCCACCATGAAGATCCCAACCCTGGAGATGATCCCAAACCCTGGAGATGATCCCAACCCTGGAGATGATCCCGACCATGGAGATGATCCCAACCCTGGAGATGATCCCAGTCCACCATGAAGATCCCACCCGGAGCTGCCCCCCAGCACCACGAGGGTCCCTCTGGTGTCCCCCCATCCTCACTTGGGGTTTCTCAGGTTGATGGTCTCGGTGTTGTTGGTAACCTGGATCTCCACAGGGCGGCTGGCTCTCGACCCCATCCTGGTTCAGGATCTCCTCAGCTCCAGGATCTCCTCAGCTCTGGGATCTCCTCAGCTGCGGGATCTCCTCAGCTCCTGGATCTCCTCAGCTCCGGGATCTCCTCATCTCCAAGATCTCCTCAGCTCCTGGATCTCCTCCAATCTTTGCCTCCAAGCCACCAACAGCTGCTCCTTATCAACCTGATAAGGAGAACAACGAGAACTTTCACTTTCACCCTACTCAAACCCCTCCCTTGCCACGGAATTCATGATGGGACCCAAAACTCACCTGGAATTGGAGAATCCCTGAAGTCCCCGACCCCGGGATGTCCCCGGTTCAGGGGGGACACACCTGGCTCAGGTACCTGCAGGGGATGGCTCTGGGCTCCTGTGAGGAGCAGGGAACTGGTTGGACTGGTTTAACTGGTTTAATTCTCCAGTTTAGCCATTGTAGCTGGTTTATTCCTCTGCCAGCGCTGGTTTAATCGGTCTAACTGGTTTAACTGGTTTAATTCTCCAGTTTAACCATTGTAGCTGGTTTATTTCTCTGCCAGCACCGGTTTAATTGCTCTGCCTGGTCTGACTGGTTCAATTCTCCATTTTAACAGTTATAACTGGTTTAATTCTCCAGTTTAACTGTTGTTAAATGTAGTAACTGTTAAAAGTTGTAACTGGTTTAATTCTCCACTTTAACTCTTGTAGCTGGTTTAATTCTCTACCAGCACCAGTTTAATTGCTCTGCCTGGTCTGACTGGGTTAATTCTCCAGTGTAACAGTTGTAACTGGTTTAATTCTCCAGTTTAACTGGTGCAGCTGGTTTACTTCTCTTACCAGACCTGGATAATGGAACCCTAATGGGGATCCTGGTTCCTCTGTGGGGTGGGATCCAGCCCTTGATGGGGGTCTGGGGTCCCACCAGGGTGGGATCGGGTGCCTGAATGGGGTCTGGATCCTCCATAGGGCAGGATTGAGCCTCTAATGTGGGTCTGGGGTCTCTCCTGGGGTGGGATTGAGCCCCTAATGGCGGTCTGGGGTCACCCCAGATTGGGATCCAGCCTCTAACAGGGGTCTGGGGTCTCTCCTGGGGTGGGATTGAGCCCCTAATGGGGGTCTGGGGTCACCCCAGATTGGGATCCAGCCCCTAATGGGGGTCTGGGGTCTCTCCTGGGGTGGGATTGAGCCCCTAATGTGGGTCTGGGGTCCTGCCAGGGTGGGATCGGGTGCCTGAATGGGGTCTGGACCCTCTATAGGGCAGGATTGAGTCCCTAATGGGGGTCTGGGGTCCCTCCTGGGGTGGGATTCAGCCCCTAATGGGGGTCTGGGGTCCCTCCTGGGGTGGGATCAGGTACCTGAATGGGGTCTGGATCCTCCATAGGGCAGGATTGAGTCCCTAATGTGGGTCTGGGGTCACCCCAGGGTGGGATCTGGCCCCTAACGGGGGTCTGGGGTCTCTCCTGGGGTGGGATTGAGCCCCTAATGGCGGTCTGGGGTCACCCCAGATTGGGATCCACCCTCTAACAGGGGTCTGGGGTCTCTCCTGAGGTGGGATTGGGACCCTAATGGGGGTCTGGGGTCTCTCCTGGGGTGGGATTGAGCCCCTAATGGGGGTCTGGAGTCCCACCAGGGTGGGATCGGGTGCCTGAATGGGGTCTGGACTCTCTATAGGGCAGGATTGAGCCCCTAATGTGGGTCTGGGGTCCCTCCTGGGGTGAGATCGGGTGCCTGAATGGGGTCTGGACCCTCCATAGGGCAGGATTGAGCCCCTAATGGGGGTCTGGGGTCACCCCAGATTGGGATCCAGCCTCTCTGGGGGTCTGGGGTCTCTCCTGAGGTGGGATTGGGACCCTGATGGGGGTCTTGGGGTCCTGCCAGGGTGGGATTGAGACCCTGATTGGGGTCTGGGGTCCCACCAGGGTGGGATCGGGTGCCTGAATGGGTTCTGGACCCTCTCTGGGGCAGGATCTGGTGCCTGGGGGGCTCTGGGATCAAGTGCCTGAGGGATGGTGGGATCACAAGGGGGTCTTGGGGAGGGGGACACCGCTGAGGCCTTACCTGGGGGGTGCAAATGTGTTGTCATTAAAGGGACATTTCTGCTTCTTAATGAGCTGCTGAGTGTCTGTGAGGGGGCAAAAGGGAGGGAAAAGGGTGGGAAATGTGAGGGGGAAAATGGTGGGGAACATGAGGGGGGAAAGGGTGGGAAATGTGAGGGGGAAAGTGAGAAATGTGAGGGGAAAAGAGCGGGAAATGTGAGGGGAGAAAATGGCAGGAAACATGAGGGGGGAAAGGGAGAGAAACGTGAGGGGGAAAAGGGGAGGGATGGGGGAAAGAGGAGCAAATGTGAGGGGGAAGGTGTTGCAAGTCTGAGGGGGAAAAGGGTAGAAAAAAAGCAGAAGTCTGAGAGGAAAAAGGGCAGAAAATGTGAGGGGTAAAGGGCAGAAAATGTGAGGGGTAAAGGGCAGGAAACGTGAGGGGAGAAAAAGGGCGGAAAATGTGAGGGGAGAAGAGAGCAGGAAAATGTGAGAGGAAAAGGGAGGAAAATATGAGTAAAAATGCCAGGAAATTTGAGGGGAAAAGGCAGGAAGTGTGAGAGGAAAAAGGGCTGAAATTGTGAGGGAGAAAGTGGTGAGAAATGTGAGGGGGAAAGAGCGGGAAATGTGAGGGGAGAAAATGGCAGGAAACGTGAGGGGGGAAGGCCAGAAACATGAGGGGGGAAAGGGGAGGGATGGGGGAAAGAGGAGCAAATGTGAGGGGGAAGGTGTTGCAAGTCTGAGGGGGAAAAGGGTAGAAAAAAAGCAGAAGTCTGAGAGGAAAAAGGGCAGAAAATGTGAGGGGTAAAGGGCAGAAAACGTGAGGGGAGAAAAGGGCGGGAAACGTGAGGGGAGAAAAAGGGCGGAAAACGTGAGGGGAGAAGAGAGCAGGAAAATGTGAGAGGAAAAGGGAGGAAAATATGAGTAAAAATGCCAGGAAATTTGAGGGGAAAAGGCAGGAAGTGTGAGAGGAAAAAGGGCTGAAATTGTGAGGGAGAAAGTGGTGAGAAATGTGAGGGGGAAAGAGCGGGAAATGTGAGGGGAGAAAATGGCAGGAAACATGAGGGGGGAAAGGGAGAGAAACATGAGGGGGAAAAGGGGAGGGATGGGGAAAAGAGGAGAAAATGGAGAAAATATGAGGGGGAAAGTGTGGAAAGTCTGAGGGGGAAAAGAGTGGGGAAAAGGCAGAAGTGTGAGGGGAAAAAGGGCAGAAAACGTGAGGGGAGAAAAGGGCGGGAAACGGGAGGGGAAAATGGAGGGAAACATGAGGGGAGAAAGGGAGGGAAACGTGAATAAAAAAGACAAGAAATGTGAGGGGAAAAGGCAGGAAGTGTGAGAAGAAAAACAGCCGGAAATGTGAGGGGGAAAGTGAGGAAATGTGAGGGGAAAAGGGCGGGAAACGTGAGGGAGAAAAGAGCAGGAAATGTGAAGGGGGAAAATGGGAAATGTGAGGGGGAAATGGGGGAAAATCTGAGGTGAAAAGGGAAACGTGAGGGGGAAAGGGAGGGAAATGTGAGGTGAAAAGGGAAACGTGAGGGGGAAATGGGAGGAAACGTGAGATCTTCTCCTCCCCAGTTCCCTCCCCTGTCCCCGCTGCAATCCCACACTCCCCATCCCCAGATCCCCCCCAGTTCCAAGGCACCCCCATTCTCAAACATCCCCCAAATCCCAGCCCCTGCCCAACCTTTTCTTCCCCCTCCAGACCCCAAATTCCCCCAAATTCCTCCCAAATTCCCCCAAATCCCAAACATCCCCAATCCCAAATCCCAGATTTTTTAACGCTGTGACTCAAAAGTGGGAAAAATTCTCATTTTATTGAGCAAAGCAAACATGGAGCGAGGGAGGTCTGGGGTGGGGGACCCAAAGTGGAAGTTGGTGGGACACCCCAACCCCGGGGTGTCCATGAGGGTCCAGCGGTGTCCAGAAGCTCCTGGTGGTTCCTCCGAGGTTCTCCTGGTACCCACGAGGTTCTGCTGAAGGTTCCTCAGGTGTGTGAGGGGTTCTAGAGGTATCGGTGGGGTTCTAGAGGTGTTCCAGAGTGTTCCACAAGGTTTTATATGTGTCTTCTGGGTTCTAGAAGCATCTCTGAGGTTCTAGAGGTTCTTGTGGGGTTCTAAAGCTGTCTATGGAGTTCCAGTGGTCTCTATGGGTTATTAGAGGTGCCTACAGGGTTCTAGATGTGCCAACAAAGTTCTAGACTTGCCTGTGGGATTCTAGCAGTGTCTGCAGGGTTCTGTGTGGCTCTAGAGGTGCCAATGGTGTTCTAGAGGATCCCACAGGTGATGGGTTCTAGATCTTCAAAATACACATCAGAGCGCCCCCGTTCCTCCAGCTCAATTTTGAGGACAGATCTCGGGTAGTGGGACACGGTGGCTGTCACCTTGTAAGGGCCGGTGAGCAGCTTGACAAAGCCATTTCTTTTGCCATAAAACACACAATCGGACACGGTTGTTTTGTCAGTGTTGGGAGGATTCAGTATCCCCATTATGCGGGAAATGTTTTGGTAAGTTTCATCCATGTGAGCCTTGTCCAGGGACAGCTCCAGGCGCAGCACGGTGGGGAAATGGTCTGATGTCAGTGGGATGTAGACCAGCAGGGCCAAGGTGAAGGACTCGGCCTCGTAGACCGCGTACCAGTTGAAGCCCATAGTGCTGGAGTTGTCAAAGATGTAGTAGGAGTCAGAGGAGCCAGGGGGCAACTCTGGTTTGAGACGGAGGGACAACGCATCCTCCCTGAACCTGGGCGGGGAATACGGAGGGGTGGGATCAGTATGACATGGGGCTGGGGTCACTGGGAGGTGCTGGGAGCACTGGGAGATGGAACAAGTCCTGGAGATGATCCCAGCAGGGTGAAGATCCCAGCCAGAGCTGCCCTCCCTGCACTCCAAGGGTCCCTCTGATGTTCCCCCATCCTCACCTGTGGTACTTCAGCGTGATGTCCCTGGTCCTGTTGGAGATCTTGAACCGCAGACGCCACTCGTTCTCCTCTTCTGCCATCCTGGCCCAGGATCTCCTCAGCTCCGGGATCTCCTCAGCTCCAGGCTCTCCTCAGCTCCAGGCTCTCCTCCCCCTGTTCCTGGCGCTGCCGTTGCCACTCCTCAGCTGCTCCCTCGGGTTCAAGGTGCCAACAGCTGCTCCTTATCAACAATGAGAACTTTCACTTTCACCGCAGCCTTCCCAAGCCCTGGCCCCTTCCTTGCCACGGAATTCATGATTGGACCCGAAACTCACTGGGATTTGGCGCCTCCCTGAAGTCCCCGATCCCAGGATGTCCCTGGCCGGGGTGGGACACACCTGGAACAGGTCCCTGGGTCACCTTGGTGGGGCCAGCGCTCACCTGGGCAGGTCCTGGCAGGTGTCCAGGGCAATGCGGTCGGGCGTGAGCTCCCTTTGGACACGGGGGCACAGGTGCTTCCAACCTGCCCAGGTGACCCTTGGCCAGGAGATCTCCATGGTGGAGAACGAGGTGGGACAAACCCTTGGGAGATGATCCCAGCCCAGGATGAAGGTCCCACCTGGAGCTGCTCCCCGAGGGTCCCGGCCCAGCCTCACCGGGGTTTCTCCAGGGTGACATCCCTCCCAGCTTGGGGACCCAAAAACCAGAGAGGGGGACTGGAGGTTTTAACCAGTTAAACCAGCTCCACTGGAGAGTTTAACCAGTTAAACCAGTTCCACTGGAGGTTTTAACCAGTTAAAACAGTTCCACTGGAGAAATAAATCAGTTTAACCAGTTCCACTGGAGATTTTAGCCAGTTAATTCTGTTGGAGAAATAAATCAGTCAAACCAGTTGCATTGTGAGGGGAAAAGGGAGGAAAAAATGAGGAAAAAATCCAGGAAATGTGAGGGGGAAAGGCAGGAAGGGTGAGAGGAAAAAGGGCTGAAAATGTGAGAGGGAAAGTGGGAAATGTGAGGAGAAAATGCCAGGAAACGTGAGGGGAGAACGGGGCGGGAAACGTGAGGGGAGAAAAGGCAGCAAATGGAAGGCATAAAGGACAGTAAAGCTCAGTGAAAAGGACAGGAAATAGAGGAAGAAAAGGTATGAAACAAAGGGAGAAAAGGGCAGAAACGTGAGGGGTAAAGGGAGGAAAATTGAGGGGAGAAAAGGCAGGGAAATGTGAGGGGGAAAGGAAGGAAAAACACGAGGAAAAATCCAGGAAATGTGAGGGGAAAAGGCAGGAAGCATGTGAGGAAAAAGGGCAGAAAATGTGAGGGAAAAAGAGCGGGAGAGCGGGGAATGGTGGGAAACGTGAGGGGAGAAAAAGGGTGCAAAATGTGAGGGGGCAAAGGGAGGGAAATATGAGGGGAGAAAAGAGGGGGAATCATGAGGGGAAAAGGGAGGAAAATACGAGGAAAAATCCAGGAAATGAGAGGGGAAAAAGCAGGAAATGTGAGAGGGGAAAGGGCAGAAAATGTGAGGGGAAAAGTGGGAAATGTGAGGGGGGAAAAGGGCAGGAAAGATGAGGGGACAAAGGGCAGTAAATGTGAGGGGAAAAGCTGGAAATGTGAGGGAGAAAAGAGCAGGAAATGGGAAGGGGAAAAATGGGAAATGTGAGGGGAAAATGGGGGGAAAGGTGAAGGGGAAAAGGTAAATGTGAGAGGCAAAGGGAAGGAAATGTGAAGGGGGAAAGTGAAACGTGAGGGGGAAATGGGAGGAAACGTGAGATCTTCTCCTGCCTGGTTCCCGCCCTGTCCCCGCTGCAATCCCACACTCCCCATCCCCAGATCCCCCCCAGTTCCAAGGCACCCCCGTTCTCAAACATCCCCCAAATCCCAGCCCCTCTCCAACCTTCTCTTCCCCCTCCAGACCCCAAATTCCCCCAAATTCCTCCCAAATTCCCCCAAATCCCAAACATCCCCAATCCCAAATCCCAGATTTTTTAACGCTGTGACTCAAAAGTGGGGAAAATTCCCATTTTATTGAGCAAAGCAAACATGGAGCGAGGGAGGTCTGGGTGGGACCCAAAGTGGAAGTTGGTGGGACACCCCAACCCCAGGGTGTCCATGAGGGTCCAGCGGTGTCCAGAAGCTCCTGGTGGTTCCTCCGAGGTTCTCCTGGTGCCCACGAGGTTCTGCTGAAGGTTCCTCAGGTGTGTGAGGGGTTCTAGAGGTGCCTACAATGTTCTAGAGGTGTCTGCGGGGTTCTACAACTTCTTATGGGGTTCTAGAGGCACTTATGGAGTTCTAGAGGTGTCTCCGGGGTTCTGGTGATGCCTGCAGGATTCTCAGGGCGTTCACGCCTTTCCAGGGATGTCCTTGACGTCCCCAAGAGTGTCCCGCAGGTTCTCACTTCTCTTGGACCTGTCTCCTTCTCACTTCTCTTGCTCCTGTCTCCTTCTCCATTCTCCTGGACCTGTTTCCCCTGGCATCCTGGTGTTTCTCTCCCTCAGCTTCCTCCACCAGTTCCTTCTGCTGTTCCTCCACCTCCACCTTGATGGTGGCGCTCCTGCCCCTGACCATGGTGGCCATCACCGTGATGGGGCCAACGCTCAGCTGGACTCGATCCTGGGATTCCTTGAGGATGACGCAGGGGAACATGGAGCTGTTGGAGGAGACTTGGGAGGTCCTGACCAGGCGGTCATAGGCGGTCCCCAGCTCCATCCTGTGGACCCTGTCCAGGGACAGCTCCAGGCCCATCTCCACGGAGAACCGGTTGTAGTCGATGGGGTTGGAGAAGTAGATGGCCAAGGTGAAGGAGTCGGCCTCGTAGGCCAGGACCCCGTTGCAGCCCCAGAAGATGGAGCTGTTGGTGAACTTGCAGCTGCTGGAGGAGCCCGGGGACACCGAGGGCTTTGGGTCATGGAGGATGCGGCCACTGAAGAAGTGGATCCTGGAGAGAGGAATTGAGGGGTGGGAACGTGGGGAGATGGTGCCACCACCACTGGGAGGAGCTGGGACTTGAGAGATGATCCCAAACCCTGGAGATGATCCCGGCCTGGGATGGAGATCCCAGCTGGAGCTGGTCCCCAGCACCCCAAGAGCCCCCACAAGGTCCCCCCCAGCCTCACCTGGGTTCCTTCAGGGTGATGTTCTTGGTGTTGTTGACGACCTCGATCTCCACAAAGCGGCTGATGTTCACCCCCATCGTGGCTCCAGGATCTCAGCTCCGGGATCTCCTCAGCTCCCAAATCTCCTCAGTTCTGGGATCTCCTCACCTCAGGTTCTCCCTGGTTCCAGAACCTTCTCCCCCACTCCGGGGCTCTTTCCCCTCTCCTCACCGACCTCCTCAGGGTCACCAGAGCTGATTCCCACCATCGAGGAGAACTTCCAGTTTCACCCCCCCCAAGCCCCACCCACTTCCTTCCTCCTCTTGTCTCAGAGCTTTGCGAGAACGGAACCAAAACTGACCCAGGGTTGGAGAATCCCTGAGGTCACCAATCCCGGGATGTCCCGGCTTGAACTCGTTGTACCTGGGGGAACTGGTTGAGTTCTCCAGTGGAACTGGTGTTCACTGGTTTACCCATCCAACGGAGCTGGTGGAACTGGTTGAACCGGTTGAACTGGTTGGTTTCTCCAGTGGAACTGGTGGAACTGGTTTACCCCCCCCCCCACAACAGAACTGGTTGTACTGGTTGAACTGGTTGTAGTGGTTGGACTGGTTGGTTTCTCCAATGGAACTGGTGGAACTGGTGGAACTGGTTTAACTGGTTTAACTGGTGGAACTGGTTGTACTATTTGGACTGGTTGGTTTCCCCTGTGGAACTGGTTGTACTGGTTGTACTGGTTGAACTGGTTGTAGTGGTTGTACTGGTTGGTTTCTCCTATGGAACTGGTGTAACTGGTTTACCCCCCCCTCCAACAGAACTGGTTGTACTGGTTTAACTGGTTGAACTGGTGGACTGGTTGTACTGGTTGTACTGGTGGGTTTCTCCAATGGAACTGGTGTAACTGGTTTATCCCCCCCAACAGAACTGGTTGAACTGGTGGAACTGGTTGAACTGGTTTAACTGGTGGACTGGTTGTACTATTTGGACTGGTTGGTTTCTCCAGTGGAACTGGTGTAACTGGTTGTACTGGTTGTACCGGTTGGTTTCTTCAATGGAACTGGTGTAACTGGTTTACCCCCCCAACAGAACTGGTTGGACTGGTTGTAGTGGTTGGACTAGTTTATTTCTCCAGTGGAACTGGTGTAACTGGTTTACCCCCCCAACAGAACTGGTTGAACTGGCGCAGCTGCTCTGCCCCCCAGCCCAGACCCCAGCCCAGCCCCCCCAAACCCCGATCCCACCCCAGACCCCTCCCCAAACCCCAAACACCCCAGAGAAGCCCCAGCTCCCCGACCCCTTCCCACACCCGGGGTTCCCCTCCCCAAACCCCAAATCTTCTCCTGCCCAGTTCCCTCCCTGTCCCCGCTGCAATCCCACGCTCCCCATTCCCAGATCCCCTCCAGTTCCAAGGCACCCCCGTTCTCAAACATCCCCCAAATCCCAGACCCTCCCCAACCTTTGCTTCCCCCTCCAGACCCCAAATTCCCCCAAATCCCAACCGTCCCCAGATCCCAAATCCCAGATTTTTACTCATTGGACCAAGTGGGAAAAATTCCCATTTTATTGAGCAAAGCAAAAATGGAGCGAGGGAGGTCTGGGGTGGGGGACCCAAAGTGGAAGTTGGTGGGACACCCCAACCCCGGGGTGTCCATGAGGGTCCAGCGGTGTCCAGAAGCTCCTGGTGGTTCCTCTGAGGTTCTCCTGGTGCCCACGAGGTTCTGCTGAAGGTTCCTCAGGTCTGTGACGGGTTCTAGAGGTGCCTACAATGTTCTAGAGATGTCTACGGGGTTCTACAACTTCTTATGGGGTTCTAGAGGTGCTTATGGCGCTCTAGAGGTGTCTACAAGTGTCTATAGGGTTCTGGAATAGTCTATGAGGTTCTAGGGACCTCTATGGGTTATTAGAGGTGCCTATGGACGTTCTAGAGGTGCCTGTGGGGTTCTAGAGGAGCTTATGGGGTTCTAGATGGTCCTGCAAGGTTTTCTAGGTGTCTCCAGGATTCTGAATGCAGCTTTGGGGGTTCTAGAGGTGTCTACAGGTGTGTAGCAGTGTCTGTGGGGTTCTAAGGGCCGCTATAGGTTATTGGAGATGCCTATGGGGTTCTAGAGGTGCCTGTGGGGTTCTAAGTATCTCAATGGGGTTTTTGAAGTTCCTACAGGGCTCTAGAGGTGTCTACAGGGTTCTAGAGGTGCCTAAGGGGTTCTAGAGGTGCCTAAGGGGTTCTGGAGGTGCCAAACGGGTTCTGGTGGTGTCTGCAGGGCTCTCAGGCCATCCAGGAGCTTCCAGGGCTGTCCTCGGGCTTCCAAAGAAGGTCCTGCAGGCTCACACTTCTCCTGGATGTGAGAATCCCAGGAAAGGGATTCTCTGCCCTGCCTTCCTGCCCCGGTCCCTCCTGTTCCTCCAGCATCACCTTGATTTTGGAGCTTGCGTCGCAGGACACAGCGGCTGTCACCTGGATGGGGCCGTAGCTCACCCGGGCGATCTCGAGGCTCCTGCCCACCATGACCCGGGCGAATTCGATGTCCTGGTCAGAGCTGGAGTAGATTCCACCAGCCATGCGATGGTAGGTGACCTCCAGCTCGTCCAGGTGGGCCTTACCTGGGGACAGCTCCAAGCCCAGCCTCCCGCGGGATTGGTTGTGGTCGACGGGGTTGTAGCAGTGGATGGCCAAGGTGAAGGACGTGGCCTTGTAGACCAGGATCCCTGACAGGCCCCCACTTTCTGAGTCACCCCAGAAGCTGCAGGTGTCACTGCAGCCAGGGGACAACTCTGGCTGGGGTTGATTGGAGCAGCGGCCACGGATAAAATAGAAACTGGGGGGAGAAACGTGGTGGGATCAGTGGGAGATGCTGGTGGGACCAGGATGGAACAATCCCCAGGAGCTGATCCCACTCCTGGAAATTGATCCCTCCATGGGATGGAGATCCCACCCGGAGATATCTCCAAGGGGTCCCCCCAAAGCTCCCCCGGCCTCACCCGTAGTATTTCAGGGTGATGTTCTGGGTGTTGTTGCAGATCTGGATCTCCACGGAGCGGCTGCTGTTCGACCCCATCCTGGCTCTGGATCCTCTCAGCTCCGGGATCTCCTCAGCTCACAAATCTCCTCAGCTCCGGGATTTCCCTGGTTCCAGAACCTTCTCCCCAACTCCAGCCTCTCCCTCCCGGTTCGGATCCTCCGTTCCCGTTTCCCGCACACTCCGCGATTCCCGGGGAAATCTCCACTTTCGATTCTGCCCAAAACCCGCCCCAAATCCTGCCCAAACCTGCCCCAAATCCTGCCCAAACCTGCCCCACACCTTGCCCAAATCTGGCCCCGAACATGACTCAAATCCGCCCCACACCCTGCCCAAACCCCGCCCCAAATTCGGCAAAACTCGCCCTAAATCTGGCCCAAACCCGCCCCGAACCCGCCCCAAACCATCTCAAAATCTCCCTAAATCCACCCCAAATTTTGCCAAACCCGTTCCAAACCCGCCCCAAATCTGGCCCCAAACCCGCCCCAAAACTGGCCCCAAACCCGCCCCAAAACCGCCCCAAATTCGGCCAAACCCGCCCCAAATTCGGCCAAACCCGCCCCAAGCCCGCCCCGAACCCTCCTAAACCCACCCAAAATCTCCCAAACCCGCCCAATTCAGTAACGGGGCCAAAATTCCGCGGGGAGGGAAAAGGGGCCGGGATTGGGAAGTGCCGAAATTCGGGGGAAGGAGAAGGGGGCCGGGATTGGGGCGGGCTTGGGGCGGGTTTTGGGGTGGATTTGGCCGAATTTGGGGCAGGTTTCGGCGGGTTCGGAGCGGATTTAGCGGGGGATTTGGGGCGGGTTTGAGCAGGTTTGGGTTTGGGGCGGGATTATGGGGTGGATTTGGGGCGGGATTTTGGGCGGGTTTGGGAGGGTTTTGGGGCGGGTTTAGGGCAGGTTTGGGAGGGTTTGGGAGATTTTGGGAGGGTTTGGGAGATTTTGGGAGGGTTTGGGCGGGTTTCGAGCGGGTTGGGGCCAGATTTTGGGGCATGTTTGGGCCAGATTTGGGGTGGGTTTGAGGCCAGATTTGGGATGGGTTTGGGGCCAGATTTGGGGCGGGGTTTGGGGCAGATTTGGGGTGGGTTTGGGGCCAGATATGTGGCATGTTTGGGCCAGATTTGCGGCGAGTTCGTGCGGATTTGGGGCGGGTTTGGGAGATTTTGGGAGTGTTTGGGAGATTTTGGACAGATTTGTGGGGGGGTTTGGGGCGAGTTTGGCCGAATTTGGGGCGGGGTTTGGGCAGGGTGTGGGGCGGTTTGGGGCGGGTTTGGGGCGGGTTTTGGGCAGAATGGAAAGTGGAGATTTCCCGGGGAATCGCGGAGTGTGCGGGAAACGGGAACGGAGGATCCGAACCGGGAGGGAGAGCCCGGAGTGGGGGAGAAGGTTCTGGAACCAGGGAAATCCCGGAGCTGAGGAGATCCCGAGATCCCGGAGCTGAGGAGATTTGGGAGCTGAGGAATTTTGGGAGCTGAGGAGATCCTGATCCAGGATGGGGTCATTACTGAGCCGCTCTGTGGAGATCGAGATCTGCAACAAGACCAAGAACATCACCCTGAAGAACCCCAGGTGAGGCTTGGGGGGGACTTTGGGGGGACCCCTTGGAGTCATCTCCAGGTGCGATCTCCATCCCATGGAGGGATCAACTCCCCAGGGTTTTTTCCCATTCCCCTTCTGGTCCCACCAGCATCTCCCACTGATCCCACCCCGTTTCTCCCCCCCAGGACCTTCTTTAACAGTGGCCGCTGCTCCAAGCGCCCCCAGCCAGAGTTGTCCCCCTGGCTCAGGGACACCTGCAGCTTCTCAGGTGACCCACAGCTCTGGGGTCTGGCGGGGACCACATGGTTGGGGGGGGGTCCTGGTCTACGAGGCCGAGTCCTTCACCTTGGCCATCTACTGCTTACAACCCCTCCGACCACAGCGACTCCTCCATGGAGCTGGGCCTGGAGCTGTCCCCAGGTAAGGCCCACCTGGACAATTTGTGGACCAACCTACCACCGCATGTCCAAGGGAATCTACTTCCAGCTCTGACCAGGACATCAAATTCGCCCGTTGTCATGGTGGGCAAGGGAAGCCTCGAGACCACCTGGCTGAGCCACGGGCCCGTCAAGGTGATGGCCGCCATCTCCCCTGACACGAGCTCCACCCTCAAGGTGGTGCTGGAGGAAGAGTAGGGACCGGGGCAGGAAGGCAGGGGACAGAATCCCTTTCCTGGGATTCTCGTGTCCAGAGAAAGTGAGAACCTGCAGGACCTTCTTTGGAACCCCGAGGACAGCCCTGGAAGCTCCTGGATGGCCTGAGAGCCCTGCAGACACCACCAGAACCCCTTAGGCCACCTCCAGAACCCCTTAGGCACCTCTAGAGCCCTGTAGGAACGTCTAAAACCCCATTGAGACCCTTAGAACCCCACAGGCACCTCCAGAACCCCACAGGCATCTCTAATAACCCATAGAGGCCTATAGAACCCTATAGACCCTGCTACACACACTGTAGACACCTCTAGAACCCCCAAAGCTGCATTCAGAATCCTGGAGACACCGAGGAAACCTTGCAGGACCATCTAGAACCCCATAGGCACCTCTAGAACCCCATAGGCACTGCTAGAACCCAACAGGCACCTCTAGAATGCCATAGGCACCTCTAATAACCCATAGAGGTCCCTAGAACCCCCATAGACTATTCCAGAACCCCATAGACACCTGTAGACACCTCTAGAACCCCATAGGCACATATAGAACCCTGGAGACAGCTACGAAACATTGTAGGACCCTCTAGAACCCCGTAAGCACCTCTAGAACCCCATAAGAAGTTGTAGAACCCCGCAGACACCTCTAGAACATTGTAGGCACCTCTAGAACCTGTCACAGACCTGAGGAACCTTCAGCAGAAACCTCGTGGGCACCAGGAGAACCTCAGAGGAACCACCAGGAGCTTCTGGACACTGCATGGACACCCTGGGGTTGGGGTGTCCCACCAACTTCCACTTTGGGTACCACCCCAAACCTCCCTCGCTCCATTTTTGCTTGGCTGAATAAAATGAGAATTTTCCCCACTTTTGAGTCACAGAGTTAAAAAATCTGGGATTTGGGATCTGGGGACGTTTGGGATTTGGGGGAATTTGGGGTCTGGAGGGGGAAGCAAAGGCTGGACAGGGGCTGGGATTTGGGGGATGTTTGAGAACGGGGGTGCCTTGGAACTGGGGGGGATCTGGGGATGGGGAGTGCGGGATTGCAGCGGGGACAGGGAGGGAATTGGGGAGGAGAAGATCTCACGTTTCCCTTTTCCCCTTCCTATTTCCCCCCATTTTCTTCCTCACATTTCCCGCCCTTTTCTCCCCTCACGTTTCCCGCCCTTTTCTCCCCTCATGTTTCCTGCCCTTTTTCCCCCTCACATTTCTCACTTTTCCCCTCACATTTTCTGCCCTTTTTCCTCTCACACTTCCTGCCTTTCCCCCTCACATTTCCCTTGTTTCTTCCTCCCTATTTCCCCTCACATTTCCCTCCATTTTTCTCCCTCACATTTTCCCGCCCTTTTCTCCCCTCACGTTTCTTGCCCTTTTCTCCCCCTCATGTTTACCGCCATTTTCCCCCCTCACATTTCTCCCCATTTCCCCCCTCACATTCCTCACTTTTCCCCTCGCAATTTCTGCCCTTTTTCCTCTCACACTTCCTGCCTTTTCCCTTCACATTTCCTGTCTTTTTTCCTCGTGTTTTTCTCCCTTTTCTCCCTCACGTTTCCCGCCCTTTTCTCCCCTCACGTTTCCCGCCATTTTTCCCCCCTCACATTTCCCTCCCTTTCCCCCCATAAATGCCTGGTGGGGGTCCCATCCTGGGGTCAGAGAGTGTCAGGACCCCCCAAAATCCCAAAAATAGAGAGTAGGGGTCCCATACCCGGAAGTAGGGGAGGTCTGGACCCCCCCCAAAATCCCCCAAAATCAACCCAAACCCCCTGTAATGAAGATCCCCACGCTATTGTGCCCCCCCCCCAATGACACACAGCGCCCCCTGGCGGCCAGGAGATTTTATTACCCAAAAATCCCCCATAAATTTGGGGTGGGGGTCCCATCCCCGGGCTCGGGGGGGTGTCAGGACCCCCCCAAAATCCCATAATTGGGAGGTGGGGATCCCATAATTGTGAGGTCTGGACCCCTGAAAATCCCCCCCAAAACCCCCCATAATGAGGATTCCCTTCTCTATGGCACCCCCAATGACACACAACGCCCCCTGGCGGCCAGGAGGTTTTATTACCCAAAAAATCCCCCATAAATTTGGGGGTGGGGGTCCCATCCCCGGGTTTTGGGGGGTGTCAGGACCCCCCAAACCCCCCCGGGGCCCCACAGAAGGAGGGTCCCAGCCCCAGCACGGCGCAGTCGGCGTTGGCCATGGGGCAGCGGCCGCAGCGACAGCCCAGGGCCACGGGGACGGTGACGGAGGGGTCGGTGCCGGGGGGGGCAGCCCCCCAAAATCCAGCGCTCGTAGCGAACCCCCGAGTAGGTGCAGGCGGCCTGGCGGGGGGGGGCCCAGGGGGCTGCGGTAAACCGGCTCCTGCGGGGGGGGACACACCCTGATAATCCCCTAAAGCACCCTAAATAATGTCCTAAAGACCCCCGAATAATCCCCTAATATGTATCCCAATAATCCCCTAAAGACCCCCGAATAATGTCCTAAAGACCCCCGAATAATCCCCCAAAAGACCCCTAAATAATGCCCTAAAACCCCCCAAATAATCCTCTAAATACTCCCAAATAATGCCCTAATACATATCCCAATAATCCCCTAAATACCCCCGAATAATGCCCTAAAGACCCCCAAATAATCCTCTAAATACTCCCAAATAATCCCCTAAATATTCCAAAATAATTCCCTAATACACATCCCAATAATCTTCTAAAGATCCCCCAAATAATGCGCTAAATACCCCCGAATAATGTCCTAAGACCCCCGAATAATTCCCTAAAGACCCCCAAAATAATCCCCTAAAAACCCCTAAATAATGTCCTAAAGATCCCGAAATAATCCCCTAAAAATCCCCAAATAATCCCCTAATACACACCCAAATAATGTCCTAAAGACCCCCAAATAATCCTCTAAATACTCCCAAATAATAATCTAAATATTCCAAAATAATTCCCTAAAACACACCCCAATAATCTTCTAAATAATCCCCTAAAGACCCCCAAACAATCCTCTCATACACATCCCAATAATGCTCTAAAGATCCTCAAATAACGCCCTAAAACCCCCTAAATAATGCCCTAAACACCCCCGAATAATGTCCTAAAACACTCCCAAATAATGCCTTAAAGACCCCCAAAATAATCCCCTAATATGTATCCCAATAATCCCTAAAGACCCCCGAATAATCCTCAAAATATTCCAAAATAATTCCCTAATACACATCCCAATAATTCCCGAAAAACCCCCAAATAATGCCCTAAAGACCCCCGAATAATTCCCTAAAGACCCCCGAATAATCCTCTAAAGACCCTCCCAAATCCCCCAAAATCCCCAAATCCCTCAAATCCACCCCAAATCCCCCAGACACCCAAAATCAACCTCAAATCCCCCAAATGACCCCCAAATCCCCCAAAACACCTCAAAAATCCCAAAATCCCCCAAATTTTTCCCAAAATACCCCCAAACCGTACCCGTGTGCGGCAGAAGCCCCCGCAGGCGGCGGCGGTGACAGCGCGACATTGGGGACAAAAATCCCCGAAAATTACACCCAAATCCACCCCAAATCCCCCCAAACCCCTCAAAATCTCCCCCAAATCCCCACCAAACCCCTCAAATGACCCAAAATCCCCCAAATTTTCCCCCAAAACCCCCCCAGACCGTACCCGTGTGCGGCAGAAGCCGCCGCAGGCGGTGGCGGTGACAGTGCCACATTGGGGACAAAACCCTCCCAAAATCCCCCCAAATCCCCCAAACCACCCCAAAATCCCCCAAATCCCCCCCAAAAATCCCCCCAGACCGTACCCGTGTGCGGCAGAAGCCCCCGCAGGCGGCGGCAGTGACAGCGCCACATTGGGGACAAACCCCCACAAAATCCCCCCAAATTCCCCCCAAATTCCCCCCAAACCACCCCAAAATCCCCCCAAACCACCCCAAAATCCCCCCAAATCCCCCAAACCCCCCCAAAACCCCCCAAATTTTCCCAAAATCCCCCCAGACCGTACCCGTGTGCGGCAGAAGCCGCCGCAGGCGGTGGCGGTGACAGCGCGGCACTGGGGACACTCGTCCTTCTCCAGCGCCACCGTGACGTTGACGGGCCGGCACGGGGGGCGGCCGGGACCCTCCCCCAAAAGCAGCGGGACCCCCCCCAGCAGCGAGACCCCTCCCCCGGGCAGGGGGCTCAGGGTGCCCAGAGCCACCGGGGCCAGCAGGAGCAGGAGCTGAGGGTGGGGAGGGGGCGGTGAGCAATTGGGGAGGGGTCGCCGAGAGGGAAACGGGGGTCTTGTGGTACCCCTGTCTCATCATTTCCCCGAAATCCCCCCCGCAAAATCCCCCCCAAATCCACCCAAAATTCCCCCAAAACCCACCGAAATCCCCCTCAAAAATCCCCCCAAACCTCCCCAAAATACCCCCAAAAATTCCCCCAAGTTCACCCTAAATTCCCCCCAAAATCCCTCCCAAAATCCACCCCAAGTGCACCCAGAATTCCCTCAAAATTCCCGCAAAATTTGTCCCAAACCCACCCCGAAATCCCCCCAAAACCTCCCCAAAATCCCCCTCAAAATCTCCCGAATCCACCCTAAATTCCCCCAAAATCCTCCCCTCAAAATCCCACCCCAAAATCCTCCAAAATTCCCACAAAATCCCCCCAAACCCCCCCTCCAAAATCTCCCCGAATTCACCCTAAATCCCCCCCAAATCCACCCCAAATGCCCCCAAAATCTCCCCAAATTCACCCAAAATTCCCGCAAAACTTGCCCCAAACGCACCCCAAAATCCCCCCAAAATCCCCCTCAAAATCCCCCAAATTCCCCCCAAAATCCCCCAAATCCACCGCAAATTCCCCCAAAATCCCCTCCTCAAATCCACCCAAAATCCCCCCAAAATCCCCCCCAATTCACCCTAAATTCCCCAATATCCCCCGAATTCCCCCCAAATCCACCCCAAACTCCCACCCCAAAATTCCCCCAAAATCCCCCTCAAAATCCCCCCAAAATCTCCCCAAATTCACCCTAAATCCCCCCCAAATCCACCCCAAATGCCCCCAAAATCTCCCCAAATTCACCCAAAATTCCCGCAAAACTTTCCCCAAACCCACCCCAAAATCCCCCCAAAATCCACCGCAAATTCCCGCAAAATCCCCTCCTCAAATCCCCCAAAATCCCCCAAAATCCCCCCCCAATTCACCCTAAATTCCCCCAAAATCCCCCAAATTCCCCCCAAGTCCCCCCCAAAATCTCCCCAAATCCACCCAAAATTCCCGCAAAACTTTGCCCCAAACGCACCCCAAAATTCCCCACAAATCCCCCTCAAAATCCCCCAAATTCCCCCCCCAAATCCACCTCAAATTCCCCCAAAATCTTCTCCTCAATTCCCCCTAAAATCCCCCCCCAAATTCACCTTAAAATCCCCCTAAATCCCCCTCAAAATCCCCCTCAAAATCCCCCCCAAATCCCCCCTCAAACTCCCCCCTTAAATCCCACCCCAAAATCCCCCAAAAATCCCCCAAAATCCAAATATTTGGGGTCCCTTCCCCCCCCACCACACCAATATTTGGGGTCTTTAAATTTGGGTTTTAATGACGCCCCCTCCCCCATAATTTGGGGTCCCCTCCCAATATTTGCCGCCCCCTCCCCATAATTTGAGCCCCCCCCCCCCCATAATTTTGGGGTCCGCCCATAGTTTGAGCCCCCCTCCCCATATTTTGGGGTCCCCCCATAATTTCAGCCCCCTCCCCATAATTTGGAGCCCCCCTCCCCATAAATCGCCTGGCCGCCAATAATTTGGGCTCCCCCCCCAAATATTTGCCGCCCCCTCCCCATAATTTGGGGTCCCCCCATAATTTCAGACCCCTCCCCATAATTTGGAGCCCCCCTCTCCAAAATTCCCCTCCCCATAATTTGGGGTCCCCCCCCCCCATAATTTGAGCCCCCTCCCCATAATCCCATTTGGGGTCCCCCCCCCATAATTTTCCGCCCCCTCCCCATCATTTGGGGTCTCCCCCATAATTTGCCGCCCCCTCCCCATAATTCCCCTCCCCATCATTTGGGTTCCCCCCCCAATAATTCGGGGTCTCCCCCCATAATTTGCCGCCCCCTCCCCAATATTTGGAGCCCCCACCCCAATAATTTGGGGCTCCCCCTCCCCATAATTCGCCTCCCCCCAATAATATTGGGCTCCCCCCAAATATTTGCCGCCCCCTCCCCATATTTTGGGGTCCCCCCATAATTTCAGCCCCCTCCCCATAATTTGGAGCCCCCTCCCCATAAATCGCCTGGCCCCAATAATTTGGGCTCCCCCCCAAATATTTGCCGCCCCCTCCCCATAATTTGGGGTCTCCCCATAATTTCAGCCCCCTCCCCATAATTTGAGCCCCCTCCCCATAATTTTGGGTCCCCCCCATAATTTCAGCCCCCTCCCCATAATTTGCGCCCCCCCCCCCAATAATTTAGAGCCCCCTCCCCAAATTCGGGGTCCCCCCCTCACCTGCGCCCCCCCCCATGGCTCTGCCGTTCCCTCTGCTCTGTTTTGGTTTTTTGGGGGGGGGTCCTGGAGGGGTCCCCCCTTTATTCCCCCCCCCCCAAGGTTGTGCGGGGGTGGGGGGAGGGGCGCCAACCTCCCCTCCCCCCCCCCCCACCCTCCCCTCCCCCACCCCCGGGTTATTTTTAGCACCCAGCGTCCAATTTCTGCCCCTCCCCCCCCCAAAAAAAAAAAAAAAATTCACGAGAAATCCTCCAAAAAAACCCAAAAAATCCTCCCCAAACACCAAAAATACAAATCCAAAAAAACTGCAAAAATTTCACAAAAAAAAAAAAATTTCCTAAAAATGCTAAAAAAATTCCTAAAAAATCCTTTAAAAAAAATCCCAAAAAATCGTTAAAATATCCCAGATCCACCAAAATTGCCTCTAAAATATCCTAAAAAATCCGTTAAAAGATCCCAAAAAATCCATAAAAAATAACCGAAAATCCACCAAAATTGCCCCTAAAAAATCCTTTAAAAAATCCCAAAAAATCCGTTAAAATATCCCAAAGATCCACCAAAATTGCCCCTAAAAATCCGTTAAAAAAATCCAAAAAAACCCATTGAAAATACCCGAAAATTCACCTAAATTGCCCTTTAAAAATCCGTAAAAAATCCCCCAAAAAATCCACTAAAAATACCCAAAAAATTCCACCAAAATTGCCTCTAAAAATAATTTTTTTAAATCCTTGAAAAAATCCCAAAAAATCCATTAAAATATCCCAAAAATCCACCAAAATTGCCTCTAAAATATCCTAAAAAATCCGTTAAAATATCCCAAAAAATCCATAAAAAAGAACCGAAAATCCACCAAAATTGCCCCTAAAAAATCCTTTTAAAAAATCCCAAAAAATCCGTTAAAATATCCCAAAAATCCACCAAAATTGCCCCTAAAAAGCCGTTAAAAAAATCCCAAAAAACCCATTGAAAATACCCGAAAATTCACCTAAAGTGCCCCTAAAAATCCCTGAAAAATCCGTTAAAAAATAAAAAAAATCCATTAAAAATACCCAAAAAATTCCACCAAAATTGCCTCTAAAAATCCTAAAAAATCCGTTAGAATATCCCCAAAAAATCCATTAAAAATAACAGAAAATCCACCAAATTTGCCCCTAAAAAATCCTTTTAAAAAAATCCCCAAAAATCCGTTTAAAAATCCGTTAAAACATCCCAAAAATCCACCAAAATTGCCCCTAAAAATCCGTTTAAAAAATCCCAAAAAACCCATTGAAAATACCCCAAAATTCACCTAAATTGCCCCTAAAAATCCCTGAAAAATCCGTTAAAAAATAAAAAAAAATCCATTAAAAATACCCAAAAAATTCCACCAAAATTGCCTCTAAAATCCTAAAAATCCGTTAAAATATCCCAAAAAATCCATAAAAAAATAACAGAAAATTCACCAAAATTGCCCTTAAAAATCCGTTTAAAAAATCCCAAAAAATCCATTAAAAATACCCAAAAAAATCCATCAAAATTGCCCCTAAAATCCCTAAAAAATCCGTTTTAAAAATCAAAAATAATCCATTAAAAATACCCCAAAATCACCAAAATTGCCCCTAAAAATCCTTTAAAAATCCGTAAAAAATCCACTAAAAATACCCAAAAATCCACCAAAACTGCCTCTAAAATAATTAAAGAATCCTTTAAAATTTTTAAAAAATCAATTAAAAATACCCAACAATCCACCAAAATTGCCTCTAAAAACAATTTTAAATCTTGAAAAATCCCAAAAATCCATTAAAAATACCCAAAAAATCCACCAAAATTTCCCCTACAAAAAAAAAAAAAATCCGATTTTTGGTTTTTTCCCCCATTTTCCCCCCCCTGCCCCCCCCAAATTTGGGGTGACCCCCCCTAAATGTGCCCACCCCCCCAAAAATTAGGACCCCCACAAAAATTAGAACCCCCCCCCAAATTGTGGGGAGACCCAAAAAGTGAAATAAAAAGCCCCAAAATTGTACAAAAATTGGTATTTTTGTTTTTTTTTGGTTTTTTTCCCAATTTTCCCCTCCCCCCCCCCGGGTCTATTTTTGGGGGTGGGGGAGGGGCGCAGCTGCTGCGGTCACTCGGCGGTCACTCGGTGGTCACTCAGTGGTCACTCGGCTCCGGCCACTCCGTGGTCACTCTGTGGGCTCTCCGTGGGCTCTCCGTGGTCACTCCGTGGTCACTCAGAGGTCACTCGGTGGTCACTCGGCTCCGGACACTCCGTGGTCACTCCGTGGTCATTCCCAGCGGTCACTCTGTGGATTTTCCCAGCGGTCACTCCGTGGTCACTCGGTGGTCACTCGGCTCGGTCACTCTGTGGTCACTCCGTGGACTCTCCGTGGTCACTCAGTGGTCACTCGGCTCCGGACACTCCGTGGTCACTCCGTGGTCACTCCGTGGTCATTCCCGGTGGTCACTTTGTGGATTTTCCCAGCGGTCACTCGGCGGTCACTCGGTGGTCACTCGCTCCGGACACTCCGCGGTCACTCCGTGGTCACTCCCGACGGTCACTCTGTGATCTCTTTGTGGTCACTCTGTGGTCACTCTGCTCCGGTCACTCCATGATTACTCCGTGATCACTCAGCGGTCACTCAGCTCTGGTCACTCTGTGGTCACTCGGTGGATTTTCCCAGCGGTCACTCAGTGGTCACTCAGCGGTCACTCGGCTCCGGACACTCCGTGGTCACTCCGTGGACTCTCCGTGGTCATTCTGTGGTCACTCAGTGGTCACTCAGCTCTGGTCACTCCGTGGTCACTCCGTGGTCATTCCTGGTGGTCACTTTGTGGATTTTCCCAGCGGTCGCTCGGTGGTCACTCGGTGGTCACTCAGTGGTCACTCGGCTCCGGACACTCAGTGGTCACTCTCAGCGGTCACTCGGTGGTCATTCTGTGGTCACTCAGCTCTGGTCACTCGGTGGTCACTCGGTGGATTCTCCCAGCGGTCACTCGGCTCCGGACACTCCGTGGTCACTCCGTGGTCATTCCCAGCGGTCACTCTGTGGATTTTCCCAAGCGGTCACTCGGTGGTCACTCGGCTCCGGACACTCTGTGGTCACTCACAGCGGTCACTCGGTGGTCAGTCAGCTCCGGACACTCAGCACCGGTCACTCCGTGGACTCTCCGTGGTCATTCTGTGGTCACTCAGCGCTGGTCACTCACAGCGGTCACTCCGTGGTCACTCAGTGGTCACTCAGCTCCGGTCACTCAGTGGTCACTCGTTGGTCACTCGGTGGATTCTCCCAGTGGTCACTCACAGCGGTCACTTTGTGGTCACTTGGTGGACTCTCCGTGGGCTCTCTGTGGTCACTCATCTCCGGCCACTCCGTGGTCACTCCGTGGTCACTCAGCGGTCATTCCCGACGGTCACTCTGTGATCTCTTTGTGGTCACTCTGTGGTCACTCTGCTCCGGCCACTCCATGATTACTCCGTGATCACTCAGCGGTCACTCAGCTCTGGTCACTTGGTGGTCACTCGGTGGATTCTCCCAGCGGTCACTCACTGGTCACTCGGTGGTCACTCAGCTCCAGCCACTCAGCACTGGTCACTCCGTGGACTCTCCGTGGTCACTCTGTGGATTTTCCCAGCGGTCACTCGGTGGTCACTCAGCTCTGGACACTCTGTGGTCACTCTCAGCGGTCACTCAGTGGTCACTCAGTGGTCACTCGGTGGTCACTCAGCTCCGGCCACTCAGCACCGGTCACTCCGTGGACTCTCCCAGCGGTCACTCGGTGGTCACTCAGCTCCGGTCACTCCCAGTGGTCACTCCGTGGTCTCTTTGTGGTCACTCCGCTCCGGTCACTCTGTGGTCACTCCGTGGACTCTCCGTGGTCACTCAGTGGTCACTCAGCTCCGGTCACTCAGTGGTCACTCTCAGCGGTCACTCCGTGGTCACTCGGTGGTCACTCAGCTCCAGCCACTCAGCAGCGGTCACTCTGTGGGCTCTCCGTGGTCACTCTCAGTGGTCACTCCGTGGTGTCTCTGTGGTCACTTGATGGTCACTCCGTAATCAGCACTGGTCACTCTGTGGTCACTCCCAGCGGTCACTTGGTGGTCACTCGGCTCTGGTCACTCTCAGTGGTCACTCCGTGGTCATTCGGCATTAACTCAGCGGTCACTCAACGGTCACTTGGCTCTGGTCACTCCGTGGTCACTTCGTGATTAATCAGCGGTCACTCTGTGGTCACTCTCGGCGGTCACTCTGTGGTCACTCGGCTCTGGTCACTCCGTGGTCACTCTGTGGTCTCTCTGTAGTCACTCTGTGATCTCTCAGCACCGGTCACTTGGTGGTCACTCCGTGGTCACTCGGCATTAACTCAGTGGTCACTCCTTGGTCACTCAGCGGTCACTCAGTGGTCACTCGGCTCTGGTCTCTCTGTGGTCACTCCGTGGTCACTCCGTGGTCACTGTGGTCACTCCTTGGTCACTCAGTGGTCACTCCGTGGTCACTCGGCATTAACTCAGCGGTCACTCCTTGGTCACTCATTGGTCACTCAGTGGTCTCTCAGTGGTCACTCATTGGTCACTCAGTGGTCACTCGTTGGTCACTCAGTGGTCACTCCGTGGTCACTCCGCTCCGGCCATGCCCCGCCCGTGGCTGCTGTTGGTGCTGCTGCTGCTCAGGGGCGGCCTGGGAGACCCCGAGCTTCATCCTCATCATCCTCATCATCCTCATCCTCATCATCCTCAGCAGAGGGATGAAGGCTCCCCTGGAGACCCCCAGCTTCATCCTCATCATCCTCACCATCATCATCCTCTGAAGGAGGAAGGCTCACCTGGAGACCCCCACCATCATCTTCATCCTCAGAGGGATGAAGGCTCCCACAGTGATGACCATCATCATCCTCATCATCCTCGGAGGGATGAAGGCTCCCACAGTGATGACCATCATCATCCTCATCATCCTCGGAGGGATGAAGGCTCCCACAGTGATGACCATCATCATCCTCATCATCCTCGGAGGGATGAAGGCTCCCACAGTGATGACCATCATCATCCTCAGCAGGGGGACGAAGGCTCCCACAGTGACCCCAACCATCCTCATCCTCATCCTCACCATCATCATCCTCACCATCCTCAGAGGGATGAAGGCTCACCTGGAGACCCCCACCACCATCATCATCCTCAGAGGGATGAAGGCTCACCTGGAGACCCCCACCATCATCCTCATCCTCTGAAGGACGAAGGCTCCCACAGTGACCCCAACCATCCTCATCCTCATCATCCTCAGAGGGATGAAGGCTCCCCCAGTGATGACCATCATCCTCATCTCCACCATCATCATCCTCTGAGGGATGAAGGCTCTCCTGGTGACCATCATCCTCATCATCCTCATCACCCTCAGAGGGATGAAGGCTCCCATCATCCTCGCCACCAGGAGGAAGAGGAAGGCTCCCCCAGTGACCCCCACCATCATCATCATCATCATCAAAGGGATGAAGGCTCCCCCGGTGACCCCCACCATCATCATCATCATCCTCAGAGGGATGAAGGCTCCCACAGTGACCCCCACCCCCACCACCACCATCATCATCATCATCACGGAGGGGAGGATGAGGAGGGCGGCGAGGAGGAGGAGGAGGAAGGGCAGAGCCTTCATCATCCTCACCATCACCCTCAGAGGGATGAAGGCTCCCCCGGCGACCATCATCATCATCATCATCACCGTCACCACGGCAACGGGGACGAAGGCCGCGCCGAGGATGATGATGATGATGATGAGGCCGAAGGCCGCCATCACCATGGCGATGATGACGACGATGATGAAGGCCGGCAAGGCGAGGGCGATGAAGGCCGTCGCCATGGCGACGATGAAGGCCGCGAGGAGGCCGAAGGCCGCGAGGATGATGAGGATGATGATGAAGGCCAACACCGTCACCATGACGATGATGATGATGGCGGCGGCGATGAAGGCCGCGCCCCCCCCGGCTCCGATGAAGATGATGATGATGATGATGAAGATGAAGATGAAGATGAAGATGGCGCCCGCAGCTCCGAGGAAGAGGAAGACGATGATGATGACGATGATGAAGGTGGGATCATTTATTTATTTTATTTTATTTTATTTTATTTATTTTATTTATTTTATTTCATTTATTTATTTATTTATTTATTTTACTTATTTTATTTATTTTAATTTAATTTATTTATTTTATTTATTTTATTTTATTTATTTTATTTTATTTTATTTATATTATTTATTTTATTTTTAATGTATTTTATTTATTCATTCATTTATTTATTTATTTATTTATTTTATTTTATTTTATTTATTTTATTTATTTTATTTTTAATGTATTTTATTTATTTATTTATTTATTTATTTATTTTATTTTATTTTATTTATTTTATTTATTTTATTTTATTTATTTTATTTATTTTATTTATTTTATTTATTTCATTTATTTATTTATTGGGGGGGGGGGTGAAAAAAACCGAAATTTGGTTGTTTTTTTTTTTTTTTTTCGGATCCCTAAAAATTTTTTGGGGTGACCCCTCCCCCCCTTGGACCCCTCCCCAAATTCAGGGAGCGAGGAAGAGGAGGAGGAGGAGGAGGAGGAGGAGGAGGGCGAGGCCGAAGGGCGGTACCGGCCCGGCTCCATCTGCCGCTACTGCAGCTACTGCAAGGTGGGGAGGGGGCCCGGGGGGAATTTGGGGGGATTTGGGCAAATTTGGGGGGTCTTGGGGGAATTTTGGGGGGATTTGGGGGAACTTTAGGGGAATTTGGGGGTGAATTTGGGGGAATTTGGGGGGATTTTAGGGGATTTTGGGCAAATTTGGGGAGGATTTGGGGAATTTTAGGGGATTTCGGGCAAATTTGGGGGCATTTTTGGGGGTCCCGGGGGGATTTGGGGAGAAATTTGGGGGGATTTGGGCAAATTTGGGGGGGTCTTGGGAACATTTGGGGGAATTTGGGGGAAAATTTGGGGCAATTTGGGCAAATTTGGGGGGGATTTGGGGGTGAATTTGGGGATAAATTTGGGGGAATTTGGGGGGAAATTTGGGGGGATTTGGGCAACTTTGGGGGGGTCTTGGGGATTTTGGGGTGGTTTGGGGAGATTTGGGGAAAAATTTGGGGCATTTTGGGGGATTTGAGGGGGATTTGGGGGATTTGGGGGATAAATTTGGGGGGATTTGGGGGGATTTGGGGGTGAATTTGGGGATAAATTTGGGGGGATTTGGGGGGATTTTAGGGGGTTTCGGGCAAATTTGGGGGGGATTTGGGGGGGGTCTTGGCAAGGTTTTGGGGGGGTTTGGGCAAATTAGGGGGGATTTGGGGGGAATTTAGGGGGTTTTGGGCAAATTTGGGGGGGATTTGGGGGGGTCTTGGCAAGGTTTTGGGGGGGTTTGGGCAAAATAGGGGGGATTTGGGGGGAATTTGGGCAAATTTGGGTGGATTTGGGGGGGATTTGGGGGTCCCAGGGGGGATTTTGGGGGGCATTTGGGGATATTTAGGGGTCTTGGGGATTTTGGGGCGATTTGGGGGAAAATTTGGGGGATTTGGGGGGATTTGTGGGGACTGGGGGAATTTGGGGGTCTTGGGGAGGATTTGGGGGGATTTGGGGGGATTTAGAGGAATTTTGGTGGATTTTGAAAAGTTTTGGGGGGCGGGGGGGATTTTGGGGGATTTTTGGGGGTAACTTGGGGGGGATTTGGGCAAATTTGGGGGGGATTGGGGGGGTCTTGGGGGGATTTGGGGGAATTGGGGGAGATTTGAGGGAATTTTGGGGGGATTTGGGCAAATTTGGGGGGATTTTGGGGGGTCCCGGGGAGTTTGGGGGCAACTTGGGGGAGATTTGGTTAAATTTGGGGGGATTTGGGGGCATTTTGGGGGGGGTCTTCGGGGAGATTTTGAGGAGGGGATTTTGGGGGGATTTTGGGGGGATTTTGGGGAAATTTGGGGAGGTTTTGGGGGGGTCTTTGTGCCCCCCTGACCCCCCCCCCTCGCCCCCTCCCCAGCATTGCCGCCTCTGCGCTCGCTGCCCCTGCACCGAGGGGGACCCCGGGGGAGACCCCTGCCCACCCTGCCAGGTGACCCCCAAAACCCCAAAAATTCAAAAATTCACCCCAAAAATTCACCCCAAAAAAATCCCCCCCAAAACCCCCGCAAAAAACCCCAAAAAAACCCCACAAAAAAACCCCAAAATCCCCACAAAACCCCCCAAAATCCACCCCTCAAAATCCCCCCGAAGCCCCCCAAGATCGCCCCCCAAAATTCCCCCAAAATCCCCCCAAAAACCCCCCAAATCCCCCCAAATTGCCCCAAAAATTCAAACGGAAAAGCACAAAACCTCCCCAAATCCCCCCAAAATTCCCTCGAATCACCCCAAAATTCCTCCCAAATCCCCCAAAATTCCGCCCAAATCCTCCCCAAAATTCCCCCAAAACTCCCCAAAAATCCCCCAAAATCCCCCAAAATTTCCCCAAAAAAAACCAAAAAATTGCCCCAAAACCTCCCAAAACTCCCCGAAAAGTCCCCAAAATCTTGCCGAATTCCCCCAAAACCCCCCAAAATCCCCCCAAAACCCCCAAATCCCCCCAAAATTCCCGAAAATTCCCCAAATTCCTCCAAATTCCCCCAAAATTCCCCCAAAACTCCCCAAATTTTCCCCAAAGAACCCCAAAAAATCGCCCCCAAATTCCCCCAAATCCCCCAAAATTCCCCCAAAATCTTCCCCAATTCCCCCAAACGCCCCCCAAACCTCCCCCCAAAATTCCCCAAAACCCCAAAAAACCCCAAAAATTCCCCAAAAACCCCAAAAATTCCCCAAATTTCCGCAAATTTTCCCCAAATTTCCCCATTTTTGCCGCCCCCCCCAGGGCTGCCAGCTGTGTTATCTGTGCCCGCTGCTCTGCGAGACCGCCTGCCGGCCCGGTGAGACCCCGCCCCAAATTCACCCCGAGACCCCTCCCCAAATTCACCCTGAGACCCCTCCCCTAATTCACTGAGAGAGATCCCGCCCCAAAATCCGCCCCGAAAACCCCAAAATCCACCCCAAAATCGACCCCGGAACCCCAAAATCCAGCCCGAGACCCTCCCCAAATTTACACCGAGACCCCTCCCCAAATTCACCCCGAGACCCCTCCCCAAAATCCACCCGGGACCCCAAAATCGGCCCTGAAAACCCCAAAATTCACCCAAAATCGACCCCAGAACTCCAAAATCCAGCCCGAGACCCCTCCCCTAATTCACCCCGAGACCCTCCCCAAATTCACCTGAGACCCCAAAATTCACCCCAAAATCGACACCGTAATTCCAAAATCCAACACGGACCCCCAAACCCAGCCCGAGACCCCTCCCCAAATTCACCTGAGACCCCTCCCCAAAATCCCACCCGGGACCCCAAAATCCGCCCCGAAAACCCCAAAATCCGCCCCAAAAATCAACCCCGAGACCCCTCCCCAAATTAACAGAGACCCCTCCCCAAATTCAAACAGAGACCCCTCCCCAAATTCACCCCAGGACCCCCAAATCCACCCCGGGGACCCCCAAAATCTACCCCGAGACCCCTCCCCAAATTCCCCAGGACCCCCAAAATCCCCCCCCGGGACCCCAAAATCCTCCCAGATTCCGCCCAGGACCCCTCCCCAAATTCCCCAGGACCCCCCAAAACCCCCCCAGGACCCCCCAGACCCCCCCTGAGCCCCCTCCCAAATTCCCAGACCCCCAACCCCCCCAGGACCCCCCAGACTCCCCTGAGCCCCCTCCCCAAATTCCGCAGGCAGCCTCGTGGACGAGCTCTCGGGGGCGCTGCTGCAGTAAGTGCCGCCCCCTCCCCAAATTTGGGGCGGGGGGTCCCCCAAATCCCCCCCATGACCCCGACTCCCCCCCCCCCAGCTGATTTTGGGGGGCGCCCCCAGCCCCCAATTTAACCCCTCCCCCCACCCCAGGTCTCTCGCTCAGTTTCTTGGAGCCCCCCGAAGATTGAGCGGATTTTGGGGGAGGGGGCGCGGATTTGGGGGATCCCCCCCCTCCCCCATCCCCCGCACCTGACGCCCCCTCCCAAATTTTGGGGTTGGGGGGTGTGGAAATAAAAGGATTGGAAGGACGGACGTGGATTTTGGGGGGGTTTTGGGGGTCCCGGGGTTGATTTTGGGGGGATTTTGGGGGTCTTGGGGCATTTGGGGGTCTCGAGGTTGATTTTGGGGTCCCGGGGTGGATTTTGGGGGTCATTGGGGATTTTGGGGGTCCCAGTGAAGATTTTGGGGGTGCCGGCTTGGATTTTGGGGCGGATTTTGGGGGTCCCGGGGTGGATTTTGGGGTCTCAAGGTGGATTTTGGGGTCCCGGGTTTGATTTTGGGGCGGATTTTGGGGGTCCCGGGGCTGATTTTGGGGGTCTCGGGGTCGATTTTGGGGTTCCCGGGGTTGAATTTTGGGGTGGATTTTGGGGGTCCCGGGGTGGATTTTGGGGTCCTGGAGTGAATTCTGGGGGTCCTGGGTTGGATTTTGGGGTGGATTTTGGGGGTCCCGGGGCTGATTTGGGGGTCTCGGGGTCGATTTTGGGGGTCCCAGGGTGGATTTTGGGATCCCGGGTTGGATTTTGGGGGTCTCGGGGCTGATTTGGGGGTCTCGGGGTGGATTTTGGGGGTCCCGGAATTGATTTTGGGGCGGATTTTGGGGGTCCTGGGTTGGATTTTGGGGTCCCGGGGTGGATTTTGGGGCGGATTTTGGGGGTCCCGGGGTGGATTTGGGGGTCCCGTGGTCGATTTTGGGGTGGATTTTGGGGTGAATTTTGGGGTCTCGGGGTTGATTTTGGGGATCCCGGAATTGATTTTGGGGCGGATTTTGGGGGACCTGGGTTGGATTTTGGGGCAGATTTTGGGGGTCCCAGGTTTGAATTTTGGGGGGATTTGGGGGTCTCGGGGTGGATTTTGGGGGTCCTGGGGTTGATTTTGGGGGTCCCGGAATTGATTTTGGGGTGGATTTTGGGGGCCCCAGGGTTGAATTTTGGGGCGGATTTTGGGGGTCCTGGCGTTGATTTTGGGGGCGGATTTTGGGGGTCTTGGGGGCATTTTGGGGGTCCCAGGTGGATTTTGGGGTCCCCGGTTTGATTTTGGGGTTGATTTTGGGGGTCCCGGAATTGATTTTGGGGCGGATTTTGGGGGTCTCGGGGGTGGGTTTTGGGGGTCCCGGGGTGAATTTTGGGGTCCTGGGTTGGATTTTGGGGGACCCCCGGACCGATTTTGGGGGGTCCCGCGCGACCCCCTCCCCATTTATTCCAAACCCCCCCCATAAAATCTCCACAATTTTCCCGATTTTTGGGGTTTTCCCCCCATTTTTTTATTGGGATTTTTTCCATGCAGACCCCCCCTCGAACCCCCCCCGAATCCAAAATTTGGGGAGGGGGCACAAAGGGGGAGGGGGGACCCCCAAACCCCCCCCCCAATTGATAGCAGCAGAGCCAGAGCCCCCTCCCCAAAAAAGGGCTCAGAGAAATTTTTATTTTGGGGAGGGGTCCCCAAAATTCCAGAATTTTAGAAGGGGGGGGGCGAATTTGGGGAGGGGGATTTTGGGGGACCCCTCCCCAAAATTTCTTCAGGTCTGGGACCCTGTGGGGGGGAAGGGAAATAAATGAGGGGGGGTCCCCAAATTGTAGGGACCCCCCCCAAAATTGAAGACCCCTCCCCAAAATTGAGGACCCCTCCTCAAATTCCCCAAACCCCCCCAAAAAAACCCAAAATTCCCCCAAATTGAGACCCCTCCCCAAATTTTTCAGCCCCCAGAATTAACACCCAAGACCCCTCCCCAATTTCGGACACCCCCAAATTTTAGGGACCCCTCCCCAAATTTTAGGGACCCCTCCCCAAATTTTGAGGACCCCCCTATAAAAAACCCCCAAATTCCCCCCAAAATTGAGACCCCTCCCCAAATTTTTCAGCCCCCCCAAAATTGGACACCCAAGACCTCTCCCCAAATTCAGACACCCCCAAATTTTGGGGACCCCTCCCCAATTTTAGACACCCCCAAATTTTGAGGACCCCCCTCAAATTCCTCAACCCCCCCAAAAAACCCCCAAAATTTTGCCCAATTTGAGACCCCTCCCCAAATTTTAGGGACCCCTCCCCAAAAATTGAGGACCCCTCCTCAAATTCCTCAATCCCCCCCAAAAAAACCGCCCAAAATTCCCCCAAAATGGAGACCCCTCCCCAAATTTTTCAGCCCAAATCCCCCCAAAATTGGCTAGCCAAGACCCCTCCCCAAATTCAGACACCCCCAAATTTTGAGGACCCCTCCCCAAATTCCTCAAACCCCCATTAAAAAAACCCCAAAATTCCCCCAAAATTGAGACCCCTCCCCAAATTTTTCAACCCCCCCAAAATTGACACCCAAGACCCCTCCCCAAATTTTAGGGACCCCTCCCCAAGTTCAGACACCCCCAAATTTTAGGGACCCCTCCCCAAATTCCTCAATCCCCCCCAAAAAAACCGCCCAAAATTCCCCCAAAATTGAGACCCCTCCCCAAATTTTTCAGCCCAAATCCCCCCAAAACTGGGCAGCCAAGACCCCTCCCCAGTTTTCGGGACCCCTCCCCAAATTCGGACCCCCCTCACCATTAACAGGAGTAGGTCCGGACCGAGACCCCCCCATCGCCCCTCGGGGGGGGCAGTGAATTTCCTGGGGGGGGAAATTGGGGAGGGGGCGTCAGGACCCCCCAAAAAATCCCCAAAATCCCCCCAAAGCCCCCTCCCCAAATTCCCAAATCCCCAAAACCCCCCCAAGACCCCTCCCCAAATTCCCAAATCCCCAAATCCCCCCAAAATCCCATTTTAACCCCCCAAAATTTCCCCAAATTCCCCCCAAGACCCCTCCCCAAATTCCCCCATTTCCCCAAACTCCCCCCAAAACTCCCCAAGCCCCCTCCCCAAATTCCCCCCAACTCCCCCAAGCCCCCTCCCCAAATTCGCTCAAATCCCCCCCAAAATCCCCCCTCAAAATCCCCTCAAATCCCCCCCAAAATCCCCCCAAGCCCCCTCCCCAAATTCCCTCAAATCTCCCCCAAAATCCCCCTGAAATCAACCCCAACTCCCCCAAGCCCCCTCCCCAAATTCCCCCCCATAAAATGCCCCCAAACCCCCCAAAGCCCCCCCAAAATCCCCCCAAAATCCCCCCCAAACCCCCTCCCCAAATTCCCCCATATCCCCCAAGACCCACAAATCCCCCCAAGACCCCTCCCCAAATTCCCCAAACCCCCCCAAAAATCCCACTTTAACCCCCCCAAACCCCCCTAAATCCTCCCCAAATCCCCTCAGAACCCCCCCAAACTGCCCCCGAAGCCCCCTCCCCAAATTCCCCCCCATAAAATCCCCCCGGACCCCCCAAAATCCCCCCAAAATCCCATTTTAACCCCCCAAAATCCCCCCAAAATTCACTTTAATCCCCCGAAGCCCCCTCCCCAAATCGCCCCGAAGCCCCCTCCCCAAATTCCCCCCCATAAAATCCCCCCGAACCCCCCAAAATCCTCCCCAAAATCCCATTTTAACCCCCCAAAATCCCCCCAAATTCCCCCGAAGCCCCCTCCCCAAATTCCCCCCTCACCGTCGGGCTGGACCTTGCGCAGGGGCAGGGGGGGGGTCCCCAAACCCACTAAGACCCCCCAAAATCCCCCCAAAAATCCCCCCAAAATCCCATTTTAACCCCCCAAAACCCCTCAAAACCCCCCGAAGCCCCCTCCCCAAATTGCCCCGAAGCCCCCTCCCCAAATTCCCCCCTCACCGTCGGGCTGGACCTTGCACAGGGGCAGGGGGGGTCCCCAAACCCACTAAGACCCCCCAAAATCCCCCCAAAATCCCATTTTAACCCCCCAAAACCCCTCAAAACCCCCCGAAGCCCCCTCCCCAAATTCCCCCATATCCCCCAAGACCCAAAAATCCCCCCCAAGACCCCCCAAATCTCCCCAAAATCCCCCAAATCCCCCCTCAAATTCCCACTTTAACTCCCCAAAATCCCCCCAAAACCCCTCAAAACCCCCCCAAACCCCCCCGAAGCCCCCTCCCCAAATTCCCCCATATCCCCCACGACCCACAAATCCCCCCAAGACCCCTCCCCAAATTCCCCCAACTCCCAAGACCCCTCCCCAAATTCCCCAAACTACCCCAAACCCCCCAAAATCCCCCCCAAAACCCCCCCAAATCCCCTCAAATCCCCCCAAAATCCCCTCAAGACCCCTCCCCAAATTCCCCAAACCCCCCCGACGCCCCCTCCCCAAATTCCCGCTCACCGTCGGGCTGGACCTTGCGCAGGGGCAGGGGAGGGGTCGCCAGGGGTCCCCCCCGGAAGTTGGGGGGCAGCATCTCGGCCGCGTCGGGGACCCCCGCCCCGCAATTCCTTCTCGCGGAACAGCTTCCGCCAGGACGGCGAGCGCGTGAAGGGTCTGGGGGCGTCCTGGGGGCGGAGACCCCAGACCCAATTCGGGGGGATTCAAAATGGGATTTTTGGGGGGTTAAAATGGGATTTTGGGGGGGATTTTGGGGGTTTTGGGGAGTTAAAGTGGGATTTTGGGGGGGATTTGGGGGGATTTTTGGACGGTTTTGGGGGTCTGGGGGCGTCCTGGGAGGGGGGGAGAGAGACCCCAGACCCAATTCGGGGGGTTCGAATGGGGTTTTGGGGGGTTAAAATGTGATTTTTGGGGGTTATAATGGGATTTTTTGGGGTGGATTTTGGGGGGATTTGGGGGTCTGGGGCGTCCTGGGGGGGGAGACCCCAGACCCAATTCGGGGGGTTCAATTGGGGTTTTGGGGGGTTAAAATGGGATTTTTGGGGGTTAAAATGGGATTTTTGGGGGGCTTAAAATGGGATTTTGGGGGGGATTTTGGGGGGGTTTTGGGGGGTTTGGGGGATCTGGGGGGGAGAACGGGGTCAGGGGGAGACCCCAGACCCAATTCGGGGCGTTCAAAATGGGATTTTTGGGGGGTCAAAATGGGATTTTTGGGGGTTATAATGGGATTTTTGGGGGATTTTGGGGGGTTAAAATGGGATTTTTGGGGGGGATTTGGGGGTCTGGGGGCGTCCTGGGGGGGCAGGGGGGTCAGGAGAGACCCCAGACCCAATTCGGGGGGGTTATAATGGGGTTTTGGGGGGTTCAAAATAGAATTTTTGGGGGGTTAAAATGGGATTTTTTGGGGAGGAGTTGATGGGTCTGGGGGCGTCCTGGGGGTGGGGGAATGGGGTCAGGGGGAGACCCCAGACCCAATTCGGGGGTTAAAAATGGGATTTTTGGGGGGTTAAAATGGGATTTTTGGGGGGATTTTGGGGGGATTTTGGGGGCGTCCTGGGGGGGGAGACCCCAGACCCAATTTGGGGGGTTAAAATGGGGTTTTGGGGGGGGTTTGGGGGAAATTTGGGGTTGGGGGCGGGGGGGATTCGGGGTCCCACCTCATCGAGGCGCCGCTCGGTGCCCGCCGAGATCAAAGCGCTGAACTCCTTCTCCAGCAGCTGCCGGGCCTGGGGACGGTGGAGACAGTGAGGGGACATTTGGGGGATTGGGGACATTTGGGGGGGATTGGGGGGATTGGGGACATTGGGGACAGTGGGGACAGTGGGGACATTGGGGGCACCAGTCCCTCCCAGTCCCTCCCAGTCCATCCCAGTCCATCCCAATCCCCTCCCAGTATATCCCAGTATATCCCAATAATATCCCAGTGTATCCCAATCCCCTCCCAGTCCCTCCCAGTCCATTCCAGTCCATCCCAGTATATCCCAGTAGCCCCCAGCCCCATTCCCAGTCTATCCCAGTACATCCCAGTCCATCCCAATCCCCTCCCAGTCCCTCCCAGTTTGCCCAGTTCCCTCACCTGTGTGTTCTGGGTGGGGATCTGCAGCAGCAGCGCCAGCTCAGCCCAGTCCATCCCAGTCCCTCCAGTCCCTCCCAGTGTATCCCAGCCTATCTGAATCCCCTCCCAGTCCCTCCCAGTCTATCCCAGTATATCCCAGTCCATCCCAGTGTATCCCAATGTATCCCAGTGTATCCCAATCCCATCCCAGCCTATCTGAATCCCCTCCCAGTCCCTCCCAGTATATCCCAGTATCTCACCTGTGTGTTCTGGGTGGGGATCTGCAGCAGCAGCGCCAGCTCGGCCCAGTCCATCCCAGCCCATTCCCAGTCCCTCCCAGTCTATCCCAGTCCATCCCAGTATCTCACCTGTGTGTTCTGGGTGGGGATCTGCAGCAGCAGCGCCAGCTCAGCCCAGTCCATCCCAGCCCATTCCCAGCCCCTCCCAGTGTATCCCAGTCTATCCCAGTCCATCCCAGTCCATCCCAGTATATCCCAGTAGCCCCCAGCCCCATTTCCAGTCTATCCCAGTGTATCCAAATCCCCTCCCAGTCCCTCCCAGTCCCTCCCAGTTTGCCCAGTTTGTACCTGTGTGTTCTGGGTGGGGATCTGCAGCAGCAGCGCCAGCCCCTCCCAGTCCATCCCAGTCCATCCCAGTCCATCCCAGTATATCCCAGTTTGTCCCAGTATCCCCCAACTCCATTCCCAGTCCATCCCATTATATCCCAGTAGCCCCCAGCCCCATTCCCAGTATATCCCAGTACATCCCAGTCCCTCCCAGTCCCTCCCAGTCCCTCCCAGTCCCTCCCAGCCCCATTCCAGTCCATCCCAGTGTATCCAAATCCCATCCTGGTCCACCCCAGTCCATCCCAATGCTATCCCAGTCCCTCCCAGTCCCTCCCAGTTTGCCCAGTTCCCTCACCTGTGTGTTCTGGGTGGGGATCTGCAGCAGCAGCGCCAGCTCAGCCCAGTCCATCCCAGTCCATCCCAGTCCATCCCAGTCCATCCCAGCCCCTCCCAGTCCATCCCAGTCCATTCCCAGTCCATCCCAGTCCATCCCAGTCCCTCCCAGTCTATCCCAATCCCATTCCCAGCCCCTCCCAGTCCCTCCCAGTCCCTCCCAGTCCCTCCCAGTTCCCTCACCTGTGTGTTCTGGGTGGGGATCTGCAGCAGCAGCGCCAGGTCGGCCCAGTCGAAGGTGTCGTCGAGCGCCAGCAGCGCCCCGTGCACGCCCGACTCGCCCAGGTTGGGCGCGAACTCGCGCAGCCCCACGCTGCTGACCCAGGCGCTGACCCGCTCGTTGGACCACACCACCACGTCTGGGAGACCCCAAAATTTCATTGGGATACCCCAAAAATCCCCCAAAAATCCCCAAAAATCCCCCCAAAAATCCCCCCAAAAAATCCCCCAAAATCCCCCCAAAAATCCCCTCAAAATCCCCCAAAAAATCCTCCCAAAAATCCTCCCAAAAAATCCCCCTAAAATCCCCCCAAAAATCCCCCAAAAAAACCCCCCCAAATCCCCCCAATCCCCACCCAGGCACTCACCCGCTCGTTGGACCACACCACCACGTCTGGGACACCCCAAAAATTTCATTGGGACACCCCAAAAATCCCCCCAAATCCCCCCAAAATCCCCCAAAAAATCCCCCAAAAAATCCCCCAAAAATCCCCTCAAAAATCCCCCAAAATTCCCCCAAAAATCCCCCCAAAAATCCCCCAAAAAATCCCCCCAAAATCCCCCAAAAATCCCCCCAAAAATCCCCCAATCCCCACCCAGGCGCTGACCCGCTCGTTGGACCACACCACCACGTCTGATAGGGGGGAGACCCCAAAATTCCATTGGGACACCCCAAAAATCCCCCCCAAAATCCCCCCAAAATCCCCCCAAAATCAACCAAAAAATCCCCCAAAAATCCCCCAAAAAATCCTCCCAAAAATCCCCCAAATCCCCCCAAAAAATCCCTCAAAAATCCCCTCAAGACCCCCCAAATCGCCCACAAAAATCCCCCCAAATCCCCTCAGGACCCCCCCCAAATTCCCTCAAATCCCACCAGGACCCCCCAAATCCCACCAAACCCCCTCAGGACCCCCCAAAATCCCCTCAAAACCCCTCAGGACCCCCTCAAACCTCACCAGGACCGCCCCAAATCCCCCCTAAATGGCCTCAGGACCCCCCCAAACTCCCCCAAATTCCCTCCCAAACCCCTCCAGTAACCTCCCAAATCCCCTCAAAACCCCCTTAAACCCCCCCCAGGACCCCCCCAAACGGCCTCAGGACTCCCCCAAATCATCTCAAGACCCCCCAGGACCCCCCAAATCCCTTCACGACCCCCCCAAACCCCCTCAAAACCCCTCAGGATCCCCCCAAACTCCCCCAAATTCCCTCCCAAACCCCTCCAGTAACCTCCCAAATCCCCTCAAAACCCCCTTAAACCCCCCAGGACCCCCCCAAACCCCCTCAGGACCCCCCCAAATCACCTCGAGACCCCCCAAAACCCCCTCAGGACCCCCCAAATCATCTCAAGACCCCCCAAAACCCCCTCAGGACCCCCCCAAAATCCCCCCAAAATCCCCTCAAAACCCCCTAAATCCCCCCAAACCCCCTCAGGACCCCCCAAAACCCCCTCAGGACCCCCCCAAAGTCCCCTCAAAACCCCCCAAAATCCCCCCAAAACCCCCAAACCCCCTCAGGACCCCCCCAAAATCCCCTCAAAATCCCCTCAAAACCCCCAAAATCCCCTCAAGACCCCCCAAACCCCCTCAGGACCCCCCCAAACCCCCTCAAGACCCCCCAAAATCCCCTCAGGACGCCCCCAAATCACCTCGAGACCCCCCAAAATCCCCTCAGGACCCCCCAAACCCCCTCAAGACCCCCCAGACCCCCCTCAGGACCCCCCAAATCCCCCTCCCCGTACCCGAGGTGCCCCCCTGGCTCTCCTCCCGCCGCCGCTCCAGCTCCTTGCGGTCGTAGTTGAGGCGCTTCAGGCACATGATGCCGTAGTGGAGGCTCACCCTGGAACCCCAAAACCACCCCGGGGGTCCCCAAGGTCACCCCGGGGGTCCCCAAAATCATCTCGGGGGTCCCCAAGGTCGATTTGGGGGTCCTCGATTTCCCCCGGGGGTCCCAGGGTCATTTAAAGGGGTCTGGGGTCACCCCAAAGTCACCCTGGGGGTCTCAAGGTGACCTTGGGGTCTCTTTGGGGACCCCCAAAGACAATCTGGGGGTCCCCAAAATCATCTCGGGGGTCCCCAAGGTCACCCCGGGGGTCCCCAAGGTCACCCCGGGGGTCCCCAAGGTCGATTTGGGGGTCCCCGGGTCACCCCGGGGGTCCCAGGGTCGTTTAAAGGGGTCTGGGGTCACCCTAAAGGTCCCAAATTGATGCTGGGAGAGGGGTTGGGGTCACTTTTGGGGGGCTCGGGGGGTCCCCAAAGCCAATCTGGGGGTCCCCAAAATCACCTCGGGGGTCCCCAAGGTCACCCCGGGGGTCCCCAAGGTCACCTCGGGGGTCCTCGATTTACCCCGGGGGTCCCAGGGTCATTTAAAGGGGTCTGGGGTCACCCCAAAGTCACCCTGGGGGTCTCAAGGTGACCTTGGGGTCATTTTTGGGGGGCTCAGGGGGGTCCCCAAAGCCAATCTGGGGGTCCCCAAAGTCCCCAATTTCGGGGTCCCTCCAACCTCCCCCTTTCCCTCCCCATTTCGAGGTGTCCCCCCCCCCCCAATTTCAGGGTGTCCCCTCCCCAATTTCAGGGTGTTTCCCCCTCCCCAATTTTAGGGTGTTTCCCCCCAATTTCGAGGTGTCCCCCTCCCCAATTTCGAGGTGTCCCCTCCCCAATTCCGGGGTGCCCCCTCCCCAATTCCGGGGTGTGTCTCCCCCCCAATTTTAGGGTGTTTCCCCCCAATTTCGGGGTGTCCCCCTCCCCAATTTCAGGGTGTTTCCCCCCAATTCCGGGGTGTCCCCCTCCCCAATCCCGGTGCCCCTCCCCAGTCCCGGTGCCCCCTCCCCAATTCCGGGGTCCCCCCTCCCAGTCCCGGTGCCCCCTCCCCAATTCCGGTGCCCCCTCCCCAATCCCGGTGTGTCCCCCTCCCCAATTCCGGTGCCCCTCCCCAATCCCGCTGCCCCCTCCCCAGTCCCGGTGCCCCTCCCCAGTCCCGGTGCCCCCTCCCAGTCCCGGTGCCCCCTCCCCAATCCCGCTGCCCCCTCCCCAATCCCGGTGCCCCTCCCCAGTCCCGCTGCCCCCTCCCCAATCCCGGTGCCCCTCCCCAGTCCCGGTGCCCCCTCCCCAGTCCCGGTGCCCCCTCCCCAATCCCGGTGCCCCTCCCCAATCCCGCTGCCCCCTCCCCAATCCCGGTGCCCCCTCCCCAGTCCCGGTGCCCCCTCCCCAATCCCGGTGCCCCCTCCCCAGTCCGGTGCCCCCTCCCCAATCCCGCTGCCCCCTCCCCAATCCCGGTGCCCCTCCCCAATCCCGGTGCCCCCTCCCCAGTCCCGGTGCCCCCTCCCCAGTCCCGGTGCCCCTCCCAATCCCGGTGCCCCCTCCCCAATCCCGGTGCCCCCTCCCCAATTTCAGGGTGTTTCCCCCCAATTTCAGGGTGTGTCCCCCTCCCCCAATTCCGGTGCCCCCTCCCCAATCCCGCTGCCCCCTCCCCAATCCCGGTGCCCCCTCCCCAGTCCCGGTGCCCCCTCCCCAATCCCGGTGCCCCCTCCCCAGTCCCGGTGCCCCCTCCCCAGTCCCGGTGCCCCCTCCCCAATCCCGGTGCCCCCTCCCCAGTCCCGGTGCCCCCTCCCCAATCCCGGTGCCCCCTCCCCAGTCCCGGTGCCCCCTCCCCAATCCCGGTGCCCCCTCCCCAATCCCGGTGCCCCTCCCCAATCCCGGTGCCCCCTCCCCAATCCCGGTGCCCCTCCCCAGTCCCGGTGCCCCCTCCCCAGTCCCGGTGCCCCTCCCCAATCCCGGTGCCCCCTCCCCAGTCCCGGTGCCCCTCCCCAATCCCGGTGCCCCCTCCCCAGTCCCGGTGCCCCTCCCCAATCCCGGTGCCCCCTCCCCAATCCCGGTGCCCCTCCCCAATCCCGGTGCCCCTCCCCAGTCCCGGTGCCCCTCCCCAATTTCAGGGTGTGTCCGCCCAATTTCAGGGTGTGCCTCCCCCAATTTCGAGGTCCCCCCCCCCCCCAATTTCGGGGTCCCCCTCCCCAATCCCGCTGCCCCCTCCCCAGTCCCGGTGCCCCCTCCCCAGTCCCGGTGCCCCCTCCCCAATCCCGGTGCCCCCTCCCCAAATTTCGGGGTGTCCCCCTCCCCAATTTCAGGGTGTTTCCCCCCAATTTCAGGGTGTCCCTCCCCAATCCCGGTGCCCCCTCCCCAGTCCCAGTGCCCCTCCCCAATTCCGGTCCCCCCTCCCCAACCCCGGTGCCCCCTCCCCAGTCCCGGTGCCCCTCCCCAGTCCCGGTGCCCCCTCCCCAATCCCGGTGCCCCCTCCCCAGTCCCGGTGCCCCCTCCCCAATTCCGGTGCCCCCTCCCCAATTCCGGTGCCCCTCCCCAATCCCGGTGCCCTCTCCCCAATTTCGGGGTGTCCCCCTCCCCAGTCCCGGTGCCCCCTCCCCAATCCCGGTGCCCTCTCCCCAATCCCGGTGCCCCCTCCCCAATCCCGGTGCCCCTCCCCAGTCCCGGTGCCCCTCCCCAATTCCGGTGCCCCCTCCCCAATCCCGGTGCCCCCTCCCCAATCCCGGTGCCCCTCCCCAATCCCGGTCCCCCCTCCCCAGTCCCGGTGCCCCCTCCCCAGTCCCGGTGCCCCCTCCCCAATCCCGGTGCCCCTCCCCAATCCCGGTGCCCCCTCCCCAATCCCGGTGCCCCCTCCCCAAATTTCGGGGTGTCCCCCTCCCCAATTTCAGGGTGTTTCCCCCCAATTTCAGGGTGTCCCTCCCCAATCCCGGTGCCCCCTCCCCAATTCCGGTGCCCCTCCCCAATCCCGGTGCCCCCTCCCCAGTCCCGCTGCCCCCTCCCCAATCCCAGTGCCCCCTCCCCAGTCCCGGTGCCCCCTCCCCAATCCCGCTGCCCCCTCCCCAATCCCGGTGCCCCCTCCCCAATCCCGGTGCCCCCTCCCCAGTCCCGGTGCCCCCTCCCCAATCCCGGTGCCCCCTCCCCAATCCCGGTGCCCCTCCCCAGTCCCGGTGCCCCCTCCCCAGCCCCGGGGGTCTCACCGGTGGAAGCTGTCCACCATCTTGAGCTGCCCCCGCAGCTCCTTCTTGCTGAGGTGGTCGAGCATCCGCGCGTCCACCAGCGACTCCATGAAGTAGCTGCGGTACTGGGGCAGCCCCAGGCTGGGCAGCCACTCGTTGCCCACCCACTCGTGGTTCATGTCCCCGTGAGCCAGGATCTGTGTCAGGGAGGGGTTTATAGCCCTGCCAGGACCTGCCCATGGCACTCAAACCGTCCTTATCCCTGCCAGGACCTGGCTATGACAGCCCCAATGCTTTATAGCCCTGCCAGGACCTGGTTATAGCAGTTAAACCCTTCTTATCCCTGCCAGGACCTGGCTATGGCACCCCCACCCACTCGTGGTTCATGTCCCCGTGCACCAGGATCTGAAATGGGGGTTATACACCTGCCAGGACCTGGCTATGGCACCCCCACCCACTCGTTGTTCATGTCCCCGTGCGCCAGGATCTGTGAGGGGTTTATACACCTGCCAGGACCTGCCTGTGGCACCCAAACCGTCCTTATCCCTGCCAGGACCTGCCCGTGGCACCCCCACCCACTCGTGGTTCATGTCCCCGTGAGCCAGGATCTGGAATGGGGGTTATACACCTGCCAGGACCTGCCCGTGGCACCCCCGGGGCTTTACAGCCCTGCCAGGACCTGCCCATGGCACCCCCAGCCACTCGTTGCCCACCCACTCGTGGTTCATGTCCCCGTGCGCCAGGATCTGTGTCAGGGAGGGGTTTATAGCCCTGCCAGGACCTGGCTGTGACAGCCCCAGCCCTTTATACACTTGCCAGGACCTGGCTGTGACAGCTCCAACCCTTTATAACCCTGCCAGGACCTGGCTATGGCACCCCCACCCACTCGTGGTTCATGTGCCCGTGCGCCAGGATCTGAAATGTTATATCCCTGCCAGGACCTGCCCGTGGCACCCCCGGGGCTTTACAGCCCTGACAGGACCTGCCCATGGCACCCCCAGCCACTCATTCCCCACCCACTCGTGGTTCATGTCCCCGTGCGCCAGGATCTGGAATGGGGGTTATAGCCCTGCCAGGACCTGGCTGTGACAGCCCCAGCCCTTTATACACCTGCCAGGACCTGCCCATGGCACCCCCACCCACTCGTGGTTCATGTCCCCGTGCGCCAGGATCTGAAATGGGGGTTATACACCTGCCAGGACCTGGCTGTGGCACTCAAACCATCCTTATCCCTGCCAGGACCTGCCCATGACACCCCCAGCCACTCGTTCCCCACCCACTCGTGGTTCATGTCCCCGTGAGCCAGGATCTGGAATGGATGGGGGGTTTATACACCTGCCAGGACCTGGCTGTGACAGCCCCAAACATTTATATCCCTGCCAGGACCTGGCTGTGACAGCCCCAGCCCTTTATACACCTGCCAGGACCTGGCTGTGACAGCTCCAACCCTTTATATCCCTGCCAGGACCTGGTTATGGTACCCCCACCCACTCGTGGTTCATATCCCCGTGCGCCAGGATCTGTGAGGGGTTTATAGCCCTGCCAGGACCTGCCCGTGGCACCCCCAAACCTCCATAACCCCGATAGGACCCGGTTATTGCGTCATGGACATCTATAGCCCTGCCAGGACCTGCCTGTGGCACCCCCAATGCTTTATATCCCTGCCAGGACCTGGCTGCAGCATTGCCAACCCTTTATATCCCTGCCAGGACCTGTGTATGGGATCCCAAATGCTTTATATCCCTGCCAGGACCTGGCTTTGCCCCTTTTTAACACTGCCAGGACCTGGCTATGGCACCCCCAATGCTTTACATCCCTGACAGGACCTGGCTATGGCACCCCCAATGCTTTACATCCCTGCCAGGACCTGGCTGTGGCATTGCCAACCCTTTATATCCCTGCCAGGACCTGGCTTTGACGCCCCCTTTAACACTGCCAGGACCTGGCTATGGCACCCCAAATGCTTTACATCCCTGCCAGGACCTGGCTGCAGCATTACTAACCCTTTATATCCCTGCCAGGACCTGCCTATGGCAGCCCCCAAGGCTTTACATCCCTGCCAGGACCTGGTTATGGTATCGGTGAATGTTTATAGCCCTGCCAGGACCTCCCTGTGGGACTTTTAAAGCTTTATCTCCCTGCCAGGACCTGCTCATGGCATCTCTGAACCTTTATCTCCCTGCCAGGACCTTGCTATGGCACTTTAAACCTTTATCTCCCTGCCAGGACCCGTTTATTTCACCCCAAACCTTTATATCCCTGCCAGGACCTGCTCAAGCCCCGCCCCATCACCCAAACCACGCCCCCTCCTTTAAGCGCAGCCCCCCCCTCAGTGAAACCACGCCCCCTTACTGAAGCCACGCCCATTCACCGGAACCCCGCCCCCTGCCGAACACACGCTCATTACCGAAGCCCCGCCCCTTTATGAAGCCACGCCCCCTCCCTGACGAAGCCACGCCCCCGCGAAGCCACGCCCCCTACCTGCTCCCAGCTGATCTCCCGCGGCTCCTGAGGGGGGGAAAAATGGGGCGGGGTCAGGGGTCCCCAAAATCCCCCAAAATCACCCCAAAAATCCCCCGGATTCCACCAAATCTCACCAAAATCCGCCCTGGAGAGGTCAGGGGTCCCAAAATCCCCCAAAATCACCCCAAAAATCCCCACAAAATCTCCCCAAAATTTCCCCAAAATCCCCCCTAAATCTCCTCCCTAAATTCCTCCCAGATCGCCCCAAAATTCTCCCCAAAATAATCCCCAAATCTCCCCCCAATACCCCCAAAATCTCCCCAAAATTGCCACCAATTCCCCCAAATTCCCTGAAATCACCCCCAAATCCTCCAAAATCCCCCCCAAATTCCCACAAAATCCCCCCAAAATCTCCCCAAAATCCCCCCAAAAATCCACCCTAAATCCCAACAAATCCACCCTAAATTCCCCCAAATTCCACCCTAAATTCCCCCAAATTTCTAACAAATGCCCCCCAAATTCCCCCAAATTTCCCCCAACCTCCCCCAAATTCTGAAATTCCCCAAAATTCCCCAAATTTTCCCCAAAATCCCCAAATTTCCCCCCCAAAATACCGCGGTGGGCGTGGCCGGCAGCGATTCCATCTCCTCGTGCGTCATCCACACGTTCCCCGTGCACTGCGGGAAATGACGTCATCGGCACGAGGAATGACGTCATCGGTTGAGGGACGACGTCATCGGGCATGCGGGTGACGTCAGACTGAGAAATCCCTCCCGAATTTCCCCGTAAATTCACAAAACATTCCCCAAAAATTCCCTCAAAATCCCCCCCTAAATTCCCCAAAAATTCCCAATATTTTCCCAATAATTCCCCAATATTTTCCCAATAAATTTTTCTATAAATCCCCAATATTTTCCCAATCAATTCCCAATAAATCCCCTGTAAAATCTGATGATTGAATTCCCAATCAATTCCCAATAAATTCCCAATAAATCCCCTGTAAAATCTGATGATTGAATTCCCAATCAATTCCCAATAAATTCCCAATAAATCCCCTGTAAAATCTGATTGAATTCCCAATCAATTCCCAATAAATTCCCAATAAATCCCCTGTAAAATCTGATTAAATTCCCAATCAATTCCCAATAAATCCCCTGTAAAATCTGATTAAATTCCCAATAAATTCCCAATAAGTTTCCCATAAATCTCCTATAAATCCCCAATAAATCCCCAATAAATTCCCAATAAAATCCCATCAAATTCCCGTAAAATCCCAATAAATCCCCCTAAAAATCCCCATACAATTTCAATAAATTAAAAAAAAAATCCCCCCAAAAATCCCAATAAAATCCAAATAAATTCCAAAAAAAATCTCAAAAAATCCCATTTTTTTTTCCAATAAAATGCCAATAAATTCCCAATTTTTTCCCAATAAAATCCCAATAAAATCCCAATAAAATCCCAATATTTTCCCAATATTTTCCCGATATTTTCCCACTCACGGTCCTCGAAGAAGGCGGTGCCGATGGGCTGGTGAGCGACACCATCTCCCTCACCGCCAGCCGCAGCTTCAGCCGGTGCAGGGGGTGGGAGATCCCCAACTCGCGCTGGATCTCGGGGTCCGACAGATTGGCCAGGACGCCCCCGCTGCGCACGTTGGCTCTGCAGGCGGCCACGTACCAGGCGGGCATCCCCACCCACACCTGGAACAGAGCACAAAAATGGGGCTGGGGGCTTCGGAAATGGGGCTGGGGGCGACCCGACCCCATCAAACCAAAAAAAAACCCAAAAAATCGCCCCCAAAACCCCAAAAATCGCCCCCAAAACCCCAAATTTCCATCCCTGGACCAGGCAGGCATCCCCACCCACACCTGGAACGGAGCCTAAAATGGGTCTGGGGTCTCTAAAATGGGTCTGGGGGCTTCGGGATTGGGGCTGGGGGCAACCCCACCCCATAAAACCCAAAAAAACCCCAAAAAAAAACCCCAAAAAAAATCGCCCCCAAAACCCCGAATTTCCAGCCCAGGACACCCCCAGGAGCAGGCGGGCATCCCCATCCACACCTGGAACCGGGACAGAAAATGGGGCTGGGGTCCCTAAAATGGGGCTGGGGGCTTCGGAAATGGGGCTGGGGGCGACCCCGATCCTGAACAAACCTGAATTCCCAAAAAAATCCCAAAAAAACCCCAAAAAACCCCCAAAAAAACTCCAAATTTCCATCCCTGTACCAGGCGGGCATCCCCACCCACACCTGGAACCGGGACAGAAATGGGGCTGGGGTCCCTAAAATGGGTCTGGGGGCTTCGGGATTGGGGCTGGGGGTGACCCCACCCCATAAAACCAAAAAAAAAACCCCAAAAAACCCCCAAAACCAAAAGAAAACCGCTCTGGAAAACCCCAAATTTCCACCCCAGAACAGCCCAGAACATCCTCAGCCACAGTGGGGGCACCTAAAAATGGGTCTGGGGTCTCTAAAATGGGTCTGGGATTCCCACAAAAATGGGTCTGGGGTCTCCACAAATGGGTCAATTTCCCAATTTTTGAATTTTTCCCCCAAATTTTGAATTTTTTCCCCAAATTTTGAATTTTTCCCCAAAATTTTTTAATTTTTTCCTCCAAATTTTGAATTTTTTCCCCAAATATTTTGAATTTTTTTCCCCAAATTTTGAATTTTTCCCCCTAAAAATTTTGAATTTTTTTCCCAAAATTTTTGAATTTTTTTCCCCAAATTTTGATTTTTTTCCCCCAAATTTTTGATTTTTTCCCCCAAATTTTGAATTTTTCCCAAATTTTGAATTTTCCCCCAAAATTCTTGAATTTTTCCCCCAAATATTTTGAAAATTTTTCCCCCAAATATTTTGAATTTTTTCCTCCAAATTTTGAATTTTTTCCCCCAAATTTTGATTTTTTCCCCCAAATTTTGAATTTTTCCCAAACTTTGAATTTTTTGCCCCAAATTTTGGATTTTTCCCCCACCTCGAGCCAGGACACGACGGTGGCGCCGTCCCAGGCGGCGAAGGGCAGCCCCTGGCGGCACGCCTCCTCCAGCAGCTCGTGCCTAATTAATCATTAATTAATGAGGTAATTAATTAGTTAATTACATCATTAATTATGTCATTCATTAATCCCAAATTAGTTACACAAAATCCCCGAAATTCAGCCCAAAATTCAGCCCCAAAGTCCCCCCAGGTCAGGCCTCCTCCAGCAGCTCCTGCCTGATTAATCGGTAATTAATGAGTTAATTAATGAGTTAAATATGAGTTAATTGATGAGTTAATTACATCAAATTCACGCCAGGACCCCCAAAATTCCCCTCAAATTATCCGGGACCCCTCCCCAAATTCACCCGGGACCCCCAAACCCCAAAATCCCATCTGGGACCCCTCCCCAAATTCACCCTGAGCCCAAAATCCGCCCCAAATTAACCAGAGACCCCTCCCCAAATTAACCGGGAGCCCAAAATCCCCCCGAGACCCCTCCCCAAATTAACCTGGGACCCACAAACCCCAAAATCTCCCAGAGACCCCTCCCCAAATTCACCCGGGACCCCCAAACCCCAAAATCCCATCTGGGACCCCTCCCCAAATTAACCCAGAAGCCCCAAATTGAACCCAAAATCCCCCAAACCCCCAGAGACCCCTCCCCAAATTAACCGGGAGCCCAAAATCCCCCCGGGACCCCTCCCCAAATTAACCCAGGACCCCCAAATTCCCCCAGAGACCCCTCCCCAAATTCACCCTGGACCCCAAAATCTCTCAGAGACCCCTCCCCAAATTCACCCTGGACCCCCAAAATTCACCCCAAATTAACCAGAGACCCCTCCCCAAATTAACCCGGGACCCCCAAACCCCAAAATCCCCTCTGAGACCCCTCCCCAAATTCACCCTGGGACCCCCCAAATTCACCCCCAATTAGTGCAGGACCCCCAAATCCCTGTGAGACCCCTCCCCAAATTAACACAGACCCCAAAATCCCCCCAAATTCCTTCCAAGACCCCTCCCCAAATTCACCAGGACCCCCAAAATTCACCCCAAATTAACCAGAGACCCCTCCCCAAATTAACCCAGACCCCAAAATCCCCCCGAGACCCCTCCCCAAATTAACCTGGAACCCTCAAAACTCCAAAATCTCCCAGAGACCCCTCCCCAAATTGAACCCAAAATCCCCAAAACCCCCAGAGACCCCTCCCCAAATTCACCCGGGACCCCCAAACCCCAAAATCCCATCTGGGACCCCTCCCCAAATTAACCCAGGCCCTCAAAACCTCCCAGAGACCCCTCCCCAAATTAACCAGGACCCCAAATTCACCCCGAGACCCCTCCCCAAATTAACCCCAGGACCCCCCAAACCCCCAAATCCCCTCTGAGACCCCTCCCCAAATTCACCTGGGAAGCCAAAATCCCCCCCAAAACCCCCCAGGACCCCCCAAAAATCCCCCAAAATTCCCCCCAAAACCCCCCAAAATCTCCCCAGGACCCCCCCGGACCCCCGAGACCCCTCCCCAAATTGGGGGTCGCGCCCCCCCCCTCACTTTTTCTTGCTCCTCCGGTCCTTGTCCACCCCCCCCGGCAGCTTGGCCAGGCCCAGCGCCTCGGGGGGGCCCAGCTCGTCCGAGGGGGTCCCGGCTGAAATTGGGGAGGGGGCGACACGCGTGAGACCCCTCCCCAAATTACCCCAAAAAATCCCCAAAAAAATCCCGAAAAAATCCCGAAAAAATCGGGAAAAAACGGCCAAAAATACCCAAAAAAACCCCAAAAATTCAAAGGAAATCCCCCCGAAAATCACAGAGACCCCTCCCCAAATTGGGCCCAGCTCGTCCGAGGGGGTCCCGGCTGCGAATTGGGGAGGGGGCGACACGCGTGAGACCCCTCCCCAAATTACCCCAAAAAATCCCCAAAAAAATCCCCCAAAAAATCCCGAAAAAATCGGGAAAAAACGGCCAAAAATGACCGAAAATCCCAAATAAATCCTGACCAAATGCCCCCCAAAAAATCCCCAATTCAGCCCCACTCTGGGTGAGACCCCTCCCCAAATTAACCCCGAGACCCCTCCCCAAATTACCCCAAAAAATCCAAAAAAAAATCCCGAAAAAGTCCCCCAAAATTCAAAGATTTTGGAGTTTTTTTCTGGAATTTTTGGGATTTTTGGGTATTTTGGGGAGGGGTCTCGGGGTGAATTTGGGGAGGGGTCTCACCCAGGCTGGGGAAGTCCCTGGGGGAGGAATTTGGGATTTTTGGGGGGCTTTTATTTGGGATTTTGCTCATTTTGGGGATTTTTAAATCGATTTTTTGGGGATTTTTTGGGGATTTTTTTGGATTTTTGGGTATTTTGGGGAGGGGTCTCGGGGTTTATTTGGGGAGGGGTCTCGGGTGAATTTGGGGAGGGGTCTCGGGGTGAATTTGGGGAGGGGTCTCACCCAGGCTGGGGCTGAATTGGGGATTTTTTGGGGGCTTTTATTTGGGATTTTTGGTCATTTTTGAGGATTTTTTTGGGATTTTTTTTGGATTTTTGGGTATTTTGGGGAGGGGTCTCGGGGCTAATTTGGGGAGGGGTCTCGAAGAAATTTGGGGAGGGGTCTCACCCAGGCTGGGGCTGAATTTGGGATTTTTGGGGGGCTTTTATTTGGGATTTTGCTCATTTTGGGGATTTTTAAATCGATTTTTTTGAGGATTTTTGGGGATTTTTCGGGGATTTTTGGGTATTTTGGGGAGGGGTCTCGGGTGAATTTGGGGAGGGGTCTCGGGTGAATTTGGGGAGGGGTCTCACCCAGGCTGGGGCTGAATTGGGGATTTTTTGGGGGGCTTTTATTTGGGATTTTTGGTCCTTTTTGAGGGTTTTTTAATCGATTTTTGGGGGAATTTTTCGGGGATTTTTGGGTATTTTGGGGAGGGGTCTTGGGTTAATTTGGGGAGGGGTCTCGGGTGAATTTGGGGAGGGGTCTCACCCAGGCTGAGGAAGTCCCTGGGGGAGGAATTTGGGATTTTTTGGGGGCTTTTATTTGGGATTTTTGGTCATTTTTGAGGATTTTTTTTGATTTTTTGGGGATTTTTTGGGGATTTTTGGGTATTTTGGGGAGGGGTCTCGGGGTGAATTTGGGGAGGGGTCTCGGGTGAATTTGGGGAGGGGTCTCACCCAGGCTGGGGCTGAATTTGGGATTTTTTGGGGGGGATTTGGTCAGGATTTATTTGGGATTTTGGTCATTTTGGGGGTTTTTTAATTGATTTTTGGGGGATTTTTGGGGGGATTTTTGGGTATTTTGGGGAGGGGTCTCGGGGTGAATTTGGGGAGGGGTCTCACCCAGGCTGGGAAAGTCCCTGGGGGAGGAATTTGGGATTTTTTGGGGGTTTTTGGGGGATTTTTTTGGGATTTTTTGGGGATTTTTGGGTAATTTGGGGAGGGGTCTCGGGGTTAATTTGGGGAGGGGTCTCACCCAGGCTGGGGCTGAATTGGGGATTTTTGGGGGGGATTTATTCGGGATTTTTGGTCATTTTTGAGGGTTTTTTTAGGGTTTTTTGAGGATTTTTTGGTATTTTTTTGGGATTTTTGGGTATTTTGGGGAGGGGTCTTGGGTGAATTTGGGGAGGGGTCTCAA